>CM076576.1:787728230-788198062 GCA_034641835.2 Pinus albicaulis
ACTAGGAACCACTTCCCAGACATCATTAGTCATGATGGAACTGTACTCTTCCACCATTGCATCTACCCATACTTGATGCTGAGCTGCCTCCTGGAAACTAAAGAGTTCCCCAACCTGAGCTACCAAGGCTTGGTACCTGTCAGGTTGTCTACGCTGCCTCTTCTCGTTTCTAGGAGCTCCGACAAACTCCTCTGTGTCCCTCAAAATATGTCGCAACTCCCAGCTCGTTCTTCTACTGTTAGTGGGTGGATCTTCCTGCTCCTCTTCCTGTGAATCCTCCTAAGGTAATACTCCTAGATCGTTTTGTCCTGGAGAAGCACTGTGCTAGTTTCGGTTGGTCGAAGTGGCTGAACCAATGGATCATCCTCTAACTGCGTTTCAGAAGGTACCTCTCGGGATTTCCTAAAAGCTCTCTCCTCCATGAACTTCACATCCCATTGTACTACAATATTCATACTGCTAGGAATTTAGATTCTATATGCCTTACCATTCTCACTATATCCCACTAGGTATCCCTTTTCTGCAATCCGATCCAATTTCTTCCTTTCCTCTTCGAGTATATGGCAGTATGCCAAAATACCAAAAATCCTGAAATGGCTCACTTCTAGCTTCCTGCCAGTGAAGACACTCTCTCGTGTAATCTTACCTGGTGCCCTTGTGAGGAGTTCTGTTCTGAACATACACATCTGTACTGCATGCTTCCGCCCATAGGAATTTGGGCATATCTTGATCATACAGCATTGCCCTCGCTGCTTCAACAATAGTTTTATTCTTCATCTCTGCAACTCCATTCTGCTCCGAATTATATGGAGCGGTCCATTCTCTTGAGATGCCTTCCCTTGTGCAGAAATCCGTGAAGTCTTTATCAATATCCTCTCCACCATTATTTGACCGCAATATCTTTATCCTCTTTCCTGTCAGATTCTCAAACAGAGCCTTAAACTCTTTGAATCGATCAAAGACCTCATCCTTGGTCTTTAGAAAGTAGATCCAAGCTTTCCTGGAATGGTCATCAATAAAGGTGACGAAGTATTCTGCACCACTAAGAGCTCTGGATGACATAGGTCGGCAGATATCTGAGTGTATTAGTCCCAACACACTCTTAGCTCTATTGTTGCTCCTGGGGTAAGCTGCCTTGGCATACTTACCTAGTACAAATCCTCTACAAACATCATCTTACTTGGTGCTCAATTCTGGAACTCCTATGACGGTCTCTTTGGGAATTCTTAGAGCCCCATGGTGTAAGTGTCCCATTCTTCTGTGCCATAGCTCATTCAAATTCTTCTTACCACTGCTGCTTATTAGTGCCATTGGAGATTCGAGCTGTAAATTATACAGTTTGTTGCTCCTAACTTTGATTTGTGCCTTTTTCTTCCTACTCAGGCGTTTGACATACTCTCTTGCCAATGAATTATACGTCATAGCCCTTGTCTTGCAGCAGAGACACCGAGAGTAAGTTCATCCCCAAAGCAGGAATGTGCAACACATTGGTAGCCCAAAGTTTATTTCCTACTTTAGTTTGAAAAACTACAGTACCTCTTCCAATAGGGGTACATTTTGCCTTATTTCCCATGGTGATCTTGAAGTTCATCTATTCTTCTTGGTAGCACGAGAATCATTCTTGTATTCCCGTCATATGTGCAGAAGCTCCACTATCAATATACCAAACATCTAATGAAGAGGCTTTGTCTTTCTTCTCCTTCCTCAAAAAATCTGCATTTTGTTGGGCTTTTGTGGGCCTCAAATTGCAGAAATTTTCAGCAAGGAAAGATCTATGGCTCAAGCCAAAATTGTGAAGAATTTCCTTGGATTTTAGAGAAGACTTCATAGTTTTCTCCTTCTTGTAATAACTAATAAAATTCTTGGTTTTGGCAGCGTGGGTACCCATTGGTATCCCTATCTCTCCACCTTCTTGGAGAGACTTTGTGGCTTGATCTTTGATCTTTTTCACTTGCATGCACATCATTTAATTATGGAACTAATACAATCATGTATTACACTCATTTTTCATGCACCTTAATATAATTCGCTACAGGTTTCTAGTCTTTTTACTTTCATAGCAAGTTCAAACTTTTGCTTAACTTGAATCTAATTGTCATGAATTTTGTTCCAAGACCACTTATGCTTCACCTTTAATTACATCTTACATGCAATAAGTATTTTGGCAAATTTTCTCCATAAAGTAACATTCTACTTCATGACATGCAAGTACATCTCAAGTTTGAAAGTTCATTTTCATTAATTTACTTACATGCCCCAGGCACTCATTAAAATTTTACCTCCAACATAAGTTGGTTGAGTAGAAGTTTTTAGGGACCCTCTACTCCTCTACTGACTCCTCACTGTGGGATCCATATCTTTGGGCGAGGGTGAGGTCTGAGGATTAAAGAGTTGAATTGTAACCTTGCTTTAGAACTAATTAATAAAATAAACCAAGAGCATTTTTCATCACATTTAGCTTACTTGCAAGTTCTTGAATTTTGCTTTCTTAATGGTTCAGAGTCTCACATGCAATATCATTTCCCTTTTTCAAGAAGCATTTCCTTTCATGCAATTATTGTAATCTATTTTGCAACAAGTTTAGCTTAATTTTCTTGTACTTGGACATTATCTACTCTAGCAAGCTCCATTTTATGTTTAATGTTCATCATGTTCATGGATGCTTGATGACTCTCATTTCCTTTCAAGTACTCTTATTTCATGTTGCAAGGCTAAATGCATGTTGGTTTAACTTTCAAGTCTTTTTATCATCTGTTTTATATTTAGATCACTAATTGTTTCCTTGTGAAGAAGATAGCTTCATGTGCTTTGATTCATAAATTCGTTTACCTTGAGAGCATTTTTGATATCCTGTGTTGACATTCTTTTGTTTCCATTTTAGGATTTCTTTGCTTTCAGTCTTAAGAGCATTACCTTTTTTTACTTTTGAGCAAGTTCTTTACAAAGCACTGGTTGTATGGTCATTGTTATTCCAAGTTGCTCATATTTGCTCAAAATATTTAAAAGTAATATATTTAACTCTAACAACTCTCCTAAAAACTCACATCTTTAACTTAGTTTTTCTTTAGGGACCACCCCCCATAGTTAACCTAGGAGATAGCTTAAACGAAAGGAGTCGGGATTAGTGTGATAGCCCCTTCTCTGAGTTCCTTGCCACCAACCACACCTTGTGGGGTTAAAAGGCTTTTCTCACTAACTGAAGGTAGGTGTAGGCAGCAAACGATAACAGGTCCTTAGCCGACATCCAGTAGCCCCTTATAGCCACCAAATAGCTCGATGTTCCATTTTCTCCGCCACCTGAGCCAACCACACGGTCTCTCGATCACTTGTCATGAATGTATGTTTGAAGTTGGGCCTCCCGACCCCAAAGGTATGACTTTTGGTTGATATAGTTGAGTATTTTTCCTTACTTCTCATGGGAATTTTTGGGCATGGATTGGCGTGGGGATTCGATGGAAAGAGTGGTTTAGGATTGTATTCTTGTCTCCACTACCCGATTTTGCAGTTACCCTTGTATCTTAGTCCCGTGGGATCTCCTTTAGTGACCATTTGGCTTTAGGGTTAGTACTACATGGGAAATCCCGACTTTGGTTGCGTAATCCCGCTTCTCGATACCACCTACATTACATTCCTTCCACTCATTTTAGCCCCATTCATCTCTTTTCCCATCTGGGTCCACATAGGGTTAGCCTCCCCCTCCCCTTGTCCACATCTTGGGTCAACCCTGGAATGATGCCCCAGGGTTGATGCATCTAAAAAGAAAAGAAAAATCATAACTTGGCCACTCTCAACAGCAAATGTGCCACAAAATGCAAAAGATGGCTGGGACATACAAATTTAGCACGTGGGAAAAAGTTGAACATGAGCTCTACCACTTATCCATGGCTATCACCCTGGTTCCTATGGGCCCTAGATGAGCCCCTAAATCATTAAAGAACCCATGATTATCCCAACCCCTGGTGGGCAATGAGCCGCCCCATGTTAAGGGGGTACACTACTACATATTACACATCATGTTCTCATCCCTTGGAGCCCCAAGAAATTATAAAAAATCAATAAAAGGCAAAAGGCATATGAAGAAGGTGGAAAAAAAGGTCGAGGTAACTCATGTACCACGATTTTCTCCCTCCTACACTCATATACCCATGTGTGGGCTTCCCTCATTTTAGCTACCCTGGCTCTTTAAAATGTGGTCTGGATGTTTTCCCTGATCCCCACTCTGTTCCATCTTTATAGCATTTGCCACCTACCATTTTAGAGATGTACCACGGATATGTCACCCCCTCTATAGGTTGAAACCACCTAATAGGGTCCTTGGATAACCTCCTATTATCCTTGGAGACACTTGTGCATGCCAAAGCCCACTATGGAAGGGCATGCCACCATGAAGTGCCCCATTGGTTCCATGACTTGTAAGCTATTTTACTTGATTATTCTAATAATTTGTTGTACTGTAGGGCAAGGGAGAACACTGGATCTTATGCAAGATTCCAGGTGGGTTCCCATTTAGGGCATGGTCTCCCTATACGGTGGGGTCCTAGCCCTCTAGAGAGCCACATTGGCACGTGTAGGGTGAGCATTGAGAGCCATGGGCCTACACCATAGCCGAGATTACTTCATGAATCCCCAACAACGTCCATTGATTGCTCATATTCCACCTTTGGGATGAGGGTGATGCACCTAGTTCACCATGCCCAGCTAGTCGGCTCCACAAATGCACCATACACTTGGAAAATGTTTCAAGATCTAGAGGATGGTTCCCTGTTGCAGAAGCAAGGCTTATGTCATCATTACAGCCCTTACAGATGCTCTACATGCACTACCGATACATTTGGATACCCATGAGGATGACCTTGTGCCCCCACACCCACTTGGGAGCACCACAGGTTCTTGCTTGGAGCACCAACCCCTTGTCCATTATGATGGGAGTCCATTTCTACATCATGGCACCATTTGGACTTCATTAGGCCTCCTCAAAGGCCCAACAACTCAATTTTTTTATAATTTGACCCTCTTGAGAGGCTTATTCATGTATTATTGAGCTATTTGGTGGGCTTGTCACCAAATGTTATTGTTATTTTGCACATTATTTTATTCTAGGGGCTAAATTAGGCCAAAATTAGCTAAATTGAATTCATTAGACATTGTATAAATAGGAGCGAGATGAACCATTTGTATCGTCATCACTTGGATTGGGTCTCTCACTCTTGTGAGATTTTCGCTCCTTTTGGAGGAGAATATTTGGATGTAATGGATGAATTTTGATGTTTGGATATCTCTCTTTTGTCTTGGAGCTTCATTATTGGCATAATATGATGATTGGATATATTCTTTCGCACATGTTAGTACTCTTTTCATGCTTATTCTTGTCATTTACTTTATGACATTGATGTTGCTAGGATTTTCGCTATATTAGATCTGAAATTTATTGCTTTTCTCATGCGAAATTGTGGAAATTTAGTCTTTATAGCACTACATCATCTTATGTATCATGTGTAAATGGGTGAATGTTCCTAGAGATTGTTTCTATTGAACATATCTTGATAAGTGATCAATTATTGCACATTGAAGTATATCTTGATAAGTCATCATGCCCTTATTGCCATGCGAAGTTGTCTAAGAGGCTCCTTGATTGGGTGAAATTCTTCTAAACACAAATTTCATCTTGACTCCATATTCCTTAAATGATTAGGCATTGATCCTCCATTGGTGATCATTCAAAAGCATATATTTCTCACCTTTCTCTCTTTCTTTCTAGGCCTAGCCTTTAGAGGTGACCTAGGGCATCAGGTATCTCACAATCTAGCCGTTCAGACTCCAAACACTTCGATATTCGGTCCACAACTATGTTGGTATGTCCCCTAGAAGCCCTACAAATTTGAAGCAATTCTCACTGTGGGATCTCGAGATATAGCAAGCCCTAGCTCAAGGACCACTTCTTGCCCTAGGTTTCCCTTGGCTAGTGACCTCATTTGGATCATTGCATTCTATTCCAAGAATATTTGTCCATTGATCCTATTATCTTCCACATTTAGGTCAAGCCCCTCATTGGGTGATCAATTACATACCCTTGACCTAATTTTGGGCCCAATTAGTCCCAAGTGGTCCCACAACTTATTGAAGCCAATTTCACAAAGACCACTTGGAAACCAAGTATCCATAAGAATTTATAAGCTTAGGAATCATCTCTTCAAGATACATTCCCAAACCCTAGCCTCAAGAATCCTTTTAAACCTTCTTATAGAGCCTACCACCTTGCTTCCAAATCAAGCAAGCCATGCAATTGAGTCTCTCTTGTGAATGGGCCTTAGGAATCACCCCTCATCTCTCCATTGGTCCATTCATCTTGTGATTCCTCATATATCGGGTCTCCTCCCATCTGTGAAAGTTTGTAAAGAGCAAGGAGCTTTAGCTGAGGTGACAGTGGGCTATCGCTCCATTTTTTCCCTTGACCTAGTAGTTTCCCTAATAAGATACCCTCCTAGGACCCCTGCTAGTTTGAGCAGTAAAATTTTTGGCATCGTTGCTGGGGACAAGAGACATGTGTCTTGTTCTTCATACAATATTATTGACATATCATTTTGGTGACTCCATTGGAAGAACAAACCCTATTTGTTCATTGAGCCTCAAAGTCAATGCTTCTAGGGTGAAACAAGCATTTGTTAAGGAAATTTTAGTTCACGCTGGCGATTCCCATGATACTAATATGTAAAGATCAATTGATTTTAAAATACTTCATGAGTGGTTTCCTCCTTTGGATATCACACGGATTCCAGGATACCCAAATGGCTTGGATTGGAAGTTCATGAGAAATATGCCACAATTTAAGGGTGATCCATCCACAACAATTTGCCACATAACAAAACTTATTAAGCATGGTTCCTATAATGACCCATCTCGAAATAAATGGAGCATAATAATATTAGCATGCATATGAGGCATGCATATGATAGGTACATATGCATGCATTGGATGAACAATGCTAGTATACATATTAACTTATAATGAAAATTGCCCAGTAAAAGATAAATGAATTAAGCATTGAAAGTTCTAAGTAAATACCTAATTCACAAAAATATTAAATATATTGGGTGAGGTACTTAATGTATGTACTTCCACCATAATATATAACTGTACAAAATAAAAGGGAAAGACAATGTATTATACTAAGTAAAAAAATAATATAATATATAGTACAAAAAAATAAATTGAATATAATACATATTATATATAAAATAGCAAGGAAATTACAATACAAAATATACAAAGAAATTAAAATATATATATTAATTGTTAAATGAACTAAAAGGGAAAAATTATAATATACAAACTATACAAACCTAAAATAATTCATTATATAGATTATGCAATTAAAAGGAGCATAAAATAAAGTCATGGGAAGTTATAAAGTAAACTATCAATACAACATGAATGAAATAAATATAATACTTTAGTCCATTACTTTGGAACGTGGCCGCCTCTATGAAATGAAGGAGCAAGATGGGAGCTGAAATTTGCTCCACCTGTGACCGACAGAGAAACAGTAAAACATTTATTAATCAGGGTCATGAGACGGTGGTAAGGAAGGCGATGGAAGGATTGATGTATAAGACGAGAGGAGGTGACAGAGAAGGAAGGAGGAAAAATTGAGAACTGGGGGAAATTTTTAGAATAGAGGGAGCCAAAGACATGGAGAAGACTTGATTATTCTTGGAATTCTAGGCACGGGGGCCAGAAGGTTTGTCTTCTGGATCTAGGGACCGTATAGGTAGACCCCAGATAGGTTGGGAGGTAAGATCGGTTTGGTTAACTATGGTAACAGGAATATCAAGAACACAAATAATCAATTAACAGGTATTCTCCTTAAATCTAAGTTTCTCTTCAAAATTCCAGTTGTTTTCTGAGTATAATTTCAGAATTGGACTTTATTTTGTTAACATGTTGCACAATTTCTTTAGTTAAAATTATTTCTGAATTTGGGTCTTACACTTCGAAGTTAATGTGGTTCATCTAGAAAACCTCATGGAGTTATTTATTTCCTGTATTGAATACAAGCACCGAGGATGCCTTGATTTGTGTGAGCTTGAAAGAATTTCATCTTTTATTGAATTGATCAACAAATTTGTGAAGTATAAGGGACCGAAATTCCAATCTAATGAAGCTGCTTGTGAAAGCCTAGAGGCATCCCTCTAAAGGGGAGGTCTCATTAGTCAAAATGAAGAGGTTGGAGATAACCTTGAGGATCTAAGGGATGAGCAGGAAGATGAGTAATCGTTGGGTCCACATTATGAATAGGATGATTTTGAGAACACATGTGTTGGGAAGGAGATGAGTCGATGGAAAGTGAAGTTGAGACTAACCTTACCTTTCTCAAGGATATTGAAAGATGATATTGGAGATTATTTCCATATTGAAAAGGAGAAATGGGAAATAGTTGGTCCTCAATTTGATTGTGCTCCCATTTATGACACCGACAAGTAGGATGAGGTTGATATTGGTCCTCCCTTTCTCCCGAGCATTGTTTATGATGACATATACATCGATACCCTTGGGAAGGAGAATTATCATTTTCCCTTGCATAAAAAGGGTCAGTTGGAGAAGATTGATTCTCATTTTTGGGGAGACCCTATCTCTGATACTAATGATGATGAAATTGATAACGCCTTTGCTCCTACTTTCCCTCCTTATGATCCCATGTTCAAATGGCTTGAGCATTTAGATTTTGATTTTGAGAAAGAAAAACCAATTGAATATAGGACTTTGCGCTCCCCTTTCACTTTTTCTCTTATTCACCATTATGAGTCTTCCTCGAGTGATTCCCTCCCTCTTTTTCAAATGATCTCCAATGACCATGGGCCCTTTTTCCTTCCTAGGTATGATGTCGAAGAAGAACCATCCACTAGATGCATCCCTCCTTCCCCCTCATACCCTCAGGTTTTTGAATGCAATCACTCCATTGAGCAACCAATCTGTTGTTCCCTTTCATGTTTCAAG
Source organism: Pinus albicaulis (assembly GCA_034641835.2). Taxonomy (NCBI): domain Eukaryota; kingdom Viridiplantae; phylum Streptophyta; class Pinopsida; order Pinales; family Pinaceae; genus Pinus; species Pinus albicaulis. The sequence continues at coordinate 787,737,225 of CM076576.1, forward strand.
TCTCATTTCTCCTCCCATCACGACCTTGTGGCACCTACAAAGCATAATAATATAAACAATGATTGTGATAGGGATTTCCTAAGAGTGATCATGCATTCCACCATTGTGTACCTAGAGGGAAATCCCCACACTTCTAGATTGGCTTCTTTTCCTTCTCCTAGGGTTTCCTTTTACCTCGAATGGAGATCATATTTTTCCACCTCCCACCCGCTTCATCCTCCATATGATCGTATCCGCATTCGGTTTGGGATTTTCTACATGAGTAATCATACTGGCAAGCATATGTTTATTGATCTAATGATATGTTGGATGCACTTGATTTATGATTACACTTAGTATTAGCATTACAATATTCATATTAGGGTAGGATGCATTGCAAGTTGATTTTTTGCATTCGAACTAACATCATATGATTACTTTTCTGTTGATTTTATGGCCTAAGACTAAGCATAGGTGATCATAAGACACCATAAAAACATGTTGCCCCATGTGTTTAGTCTTTGTATGTGCAGGTAATAGGTCTGCGGTACCAAGAGACTATTGGTGTTCTCATGACCTCCCGTCCGAGTGGCTTCATGCACTTTCCCGAGATCTCATGTCCCATTTGGAGCCAGGTGTTACCCACCACCTGTGGGTAGCGTATATAGGGGGGAAATTTTTTCCTAAATGGTCCTCAGCGTTGATGCAAGGAGGCCACCCCATAGCTTTCGAGAGTCGGAAGTTATTGCCACATGAGAGGTTGTATGCTATATATGACAAGGAGATATTGGCCATCATGCATGCATTGGCCAAGTTTCGGCAGTACCTGATGGGGAACAGGTTCAAGTTGAGGACGGACCACAACAGCCTCCGGTTTTTTCTAGAGCAGAAGTAGTTGCAGGAGAGGCAGCAAAAGTGGGTCAGTAAGATCCAGGCTTACGACTTTGACATCGAGTATGTCAAAGGGAAGAACAACGTTGTGGCAGAAGCACTTTCACGCAAGCCAGCAGCGTTGTCCTTGATAAGTTTGGACACGAATTGGAGGGCTCGCCTGTTGGTAGAGCACTGCAAGGACCGTTTTGCCTGCGACATTTTGGATGGACGGGTGACAGATGACAGGTACAGAGTGATGGTACTCCAGAAACTGGTTTTCCCACATTGGGTTTTTCCGAGGACAGTTTGTTCAGAAATAACCGTGTCACTTTGTCTATGTGTGCATGTGCTTGTTCTAGATCTGAATTGGTAGAGAGCTGTTATGTGTTTTGCTTTGATGTTAACTTGAATTTATTCAATTGATAACTTGTATAATTAGGAGAAGCTTAACCGGATTAATAAAAATAATTTTTGCATAAGAATTAAGATTCAGAAATTTCTACAAGTACCGTGTGTCATGAGCTGGGAGGAGACTCTCCAGTCCAGACACTTGGTAGGTGCACGAGTCGACAGATCCAGGCTTAGGGATGGCATGGTTGGTTGCCAAGGTAGCATATGTTCCACCCATGGGCTCACATTTTAGGGACAGTGGATGATATATTTCGTCTACAGGAGGGTACCTAGACTCCGAGCAGTATCTAGGTGTATCAACAGGAGTTGGGATAGCGAGTATCACGACGTGGTCTGGCAGGAGCAGGGTAGGTACGCATGCGTAGGACAGACTCCTGATACTTGGGGTCCACCCAGGGGATACATACAGGGGTTAGAGATGAGGGCCAAATGGGTTCTAGTAGGTAGCAGCGCTACGTAGCGACATCCCGCGGGGAGTGGGAGTTGTGAGCTCCCCGTATGGTTGGGGGATCCAAGGGTCTGTTAGCCAAGTGGATCACTCCACTTTGTGATGAGCAGGGACAGAGCAGACGGTGATCCAATCCACCTTGGTTTTGACATGGGAGAGAGCACTAAGAACTCCATTGCATGGCGAGGCAGACTTATTATGTTGTTGCTCAGGGTCACGATCGGCAGTGGAGGGGTAGATATTAGCATCATGGAGATGCCCGGGCAGGATGAGCTTTACCTTCACAAATTTTTCTCCATAAGGCCCCAGGAGAGAGGGATACAGTCTGTGCACAAAGGGGAGTATCTCATAGTCAGAGTGGACAACATGATGGCACCTCTACAAGATTAGCAGGGAACCTGAGCATTACAGCTCTACACAACTCGATAACCTCTAGGGGTGAGTTTTATACTGCATGGGGAGATCATGTAGATCTTCCATTGGGCTTTAACGAGTCACTAATGGAGTGGGGGAATTCATTAGCATGGCAGGATGGTGAGTGGAGCAGGAGGAGCTTCATGCTAGACAGGACGACTTCAGATCCTGGCATTGAGAGATCCCTTCATCGCAGGGCGATGCAAAGGACAGGGAAGATTCAATGGTGCATCTGGGACCCAGGGACATTTTGCAGTGACAGTGGGGAGCGTCAGCCAGAGAAGAGGCTTGTTCAGGCATTGCTTGAGGACAAGCAATTTTTGGCGGGGAGGACTGTAATATTCCCAAATTAGTAGTCAGCTAATTGGGATATTAATTTTGATTAATTTCGGCAAATCCTAATGTTGGGCGGAAATAAAGCAGTGAGGGGACCCATGAATAAAACATTAGAATAAAAGCACTTTCCTAAAGTCACTGGGCAGATTAATTAAAAGATGATGTGGGGCCCATGAGGCCAAGTGACAGCTGTTGACTTATGGTAGCATCGGACGTGCTCTAGCCTTGTAATTTTGTATATAGGCTAAGACACATGTATTCCATAAAACCCAGAAATGGTTTTGGAAAATTCCACTTAGAGATGATTTAATTTAAATAATTAATCAATTTTTAATGTTTTCCTAAGTCTAAACTTAGGGAATTTGATTAATTAAAGTGTATTAATTAAATCAAGTGTGAATCTTCTAGATAAAGTCATGGATCATCTCCAAGTTAATCTTAGCCCTTGATTATGTTTTAATCTTGACCGTTGAAGGGTCAACGAAAGATTATAAGAAGGAGGGTGAGGGGCCTATGGAATATACACTTGTGTAAATTTATGTAGATGTTCTATGCTTGATGCAACTTTACTTTTATAACAGCAATCACATAAACAGTTAAGTAAAAATGCTGATAGAACATACCAGCGGATCTATAGAAGACAAACCAGAAACAGGAGAATGTGTTGCTGTGTTACGGCGGTCAGCAGGATGCTTCAACCAGCGAAGTCTTCTTGGTCGGCCAACCCAGAATGTGTCACAACAGTCCTCAAATCAGTCACCCAGTCAACTCAAAGTCAACCCCAGAAAAGTCAACGCAGTCCAGAAAAGTCAACGTAGGGAAGCAAAAATAAAGTCAATGCAGCTCCAACTTCGGTCAACCTTTTGACCTTGATTTTTGTGCCAATGAGTACGGCCTTCAAAAATTGAACTCTCCACAAAATTTCAGCCAATTCGGACCATGTGTTGACCAAAGTCAACGGTGGTCAAACTTGCCCAGAAACCCTAACTGCAGTAAATTTCGTCCTTTTTGCTGCAATAGATTTCGTCCTTCTTCTCACGTGGGAGATGAAACTGCTTCTCAGATGCTCGTATATAATCAGAGGAGAAGATGTGTGATGAGATGAGTTGAAAAGCTCTCCAACGTTCACTGTATTTATATCCATCATTGAGGTGTGTGACACATCTGCTGGGGGTGTAAAACCTTAAGGCCGACCTGCACTTAAATTTATTATAAATAATAAATTCAAAATAAACGTTCTGATCATGAGATTAAAATCAATTTTATATCGATTTTACACCTCTCAGAAAGAGGAATCCAATACAAATATTGGTATCTTCATCTGAGCATCACAAGATGGAGCTTGGACCTAGTTGTCCAAATTTAACACTCCCTCTCAACTAGGGAGAATTCCATCCACCAGTGCAATCAAACATCGTGCGTCATCCTGCCGTAACTTGCTTTGCTGGCCTCTTTATCTCAGAACAGAAGTGGGTCAATCACAAAGACATCATCCCCCAGCTGACAAATTCAGCCTAGAGGTCCGAAACCTCTATCGAACTCACAGAGAGTCTCCAACCAACCCGAAGTTTGTTCATCTGACCCGAAGTCAAGCAGAGGTCCGAGACCTCACTAGACTGGATCCCAGATCAAGTGGTTGGACCGTACCATCCTAGATAGAGAGTACGGCAATCTCTGATGCGTCCATCAGTCTTTGCTACTAGTCTCTAGCTTTTCCCACCTCATTGGCCAAATGAGAGGTACTTCCCATGAGCCCTGATCTCAATGGGTAGGATGCATACGGGGCACAAATAATGAGAGGTGAACCAACTCAATAATCACAACGGTGGGGTCCAAGCACACAAACAAGGTTTGGCAAGCCTAGCCTTGTGGTTGCTCATAGCTCCGAGAAGCTGTCCCCAAAGCCCCCCAGAGCTCCTCGAGCTCATTGTCCAATAGGACCACATCATAGGGTCGTTCCACGATACCAGGTCTCTCACGGAAGGTTAGGAACTTGACCTTCCCCAGGGGCTTAGTGAGAATATCCGCAACCTGCTCATCAGTTCCTATATGATCGAGCCTTACGGCGCCTCCCTGTACCATATCCTGGATGAAATGGTACCTGATATCAATATGCTTGGATCGGTCGTGGAACACAGGATTCTCGGTCAAGCGAATCCCACTCTAGTTATCATAGAGTATCACGGTGGTATCTAGCACATGTCCAAACAGCTCACTAAAGAGTTTTCACAACCAAACTGCTTCACAATAGGCCATACTTACTACAATGTATTCGGCCTTTGCGGTGCTCAAAGCCACCGACTTCTGCTTCCTGCTCATCCATGAAATCGAAGCAGAACGAAGATTGAAGCAGCATCCCGATGTGCTCTTACGATCCACCACACTGCCAGCCCAATCGGCATCAGTATATCCAAGGAGTGTCACACTCCCAACAGTGTATCTCAGCCCATGGTTTATTGTGCCCCGAAGGTATCTCAGAAGATTCCTGGCACCAACCCAGTGAAAGTGATGAGGTTCAACCATCTGTTGACTCAAAGTGTTCACTGCAAAACATATATCTGGACAGGTGTTCACTAAGAACATCAGGGCCCCTGCGAGTTGACGATACTCAGTAGGATTTGCCAATACGAGCCCAACAGTGCTGCCACTCAACTTCTTGAAGTTGAGTTCCATTGATGTTGACACAGACTTGCAATCCACCATACCAAATCTTTCCAGAAGTTTCACAATGTATTTTCCTTGAAAAAGGAAAATATCACCAGGTCTCTGCCAGACCTCCGGGCCTAGGAAGTAGTGCATCAGTCCTAGGTCCTTCATCTCGAACTCAGCAATGAGCTCCCTCTTGCATTGATGAATGAGAGGGTCAGCACCTTTCAAAAAGAGGTCGTCTACATACAACACTAGAATGAGAGGCTTCCCCTAGACAACCTTGAAGTAAAGATTCGGATCAGCGTTACTTCGACTGAAGCCCAGCTTCATCAAGTAGCTATCTATCCTCTCGTACCAAGCTCTGGGTGCTTGCTTCAACCCATAGAGGGCTTTCTTCAACTTGCAGACATGAGTGTCCCGATCCTGGACTTTAAACCCCAGAGGTTGTTCTACATACACCTCTTCTTTTATTGCACCATGTAGAAAAGCGGTCTTGACATCCATCTGATGATGACTCCATCCTTGCATAGCAGCAAGGGCTATAATAGATCGAATGGTGGTATATCGGGCCACAGGTGCAAATATGTCATCATAATCTATGCCTTCCTTTTGAGAGAAGCCACGGGCAACGAATCTTGCCTAGAACTTTTCAACACTTCCATCAAATCCATGCTTGATCTTGTAGAGTCATTTTGTGGTGACAACTGATTTGTCCTTCGGTCTTGGAACCACATCCCAGACATCATTCTTCATTATGGACTCATATTCTTCGTGCATAGCATCCTTCCAAACTTGATGCTTTACGACTTCCTCAAAAGATTCAGGTTCAGATTGTACAATAGTACTCATGGCAGCCAGATACCCTTGGTATCTACACGGCTTCTTGCTTTCTCGGAATGTCCCCCTCGGGGCAGCATGTCCCTTAGCGTCTTCGAGAGTGTCCCTGAGCCATGATGGTCTCTTTCTCAGTGAAGGACATGGATCGATTGGGTCCATTGGTCCTTCAACATCAGGCATTGTCTCACCCTGCGGTTCTTCTTGATTTTCAGGCCTTGCTTCATGATTTTCCTCAGATCTCGGGAGATCTACTACTTTCTTCAAGGAAGCATCTTCGTCAAAAGTGACATCATGGCATATCTCTACTTCCCTTTGACCAGGTACATAGACTCTATAGGCCTTAGAAGTTTCGTTGTAGCCCACAAACATTCCTTTCTTCCCAAAAGCATCCAGCTTACTTCTCTTTTCTTTTGGCACATGAAAATAAACAGGACATCCAAAAATTCTAAAATGTGAGACGTCAGGTTTCTTACCAGTGAAAACCTCTTCGGGAGTTTTGGAGTCCAAGGCGGAATGAGGGCATCGGTTTTGAATGTATACAGCAGTATTCACAGCTTCTCCCCACAGAAACTTCGGTAGACCCTAGTCACATAGCATGGCACGGGCAGCTTCCACAATGGTCCTGTTCTTTCGTTCAACAACGCCATTCTGTTTAGGAGTATAGGCAGTAGTAGTCTCCCTCTTAATGCCAGCTTCTCTGCAGAAGTCCTTGAACTCATTTGACTCATATTCAGTGCCATTGTCGGTCCTCAAAATCTTGATCTTCTTCCCTGTCATATTTTCCACCAAGGCTTTGAAGGTACGGAACCACATGAAAGCCTCATCCTTCTTCTTCAAGAAGTATATCCAGGTTTTGCGGGAGAAGTCATCAGTGAATGTCATATAGTAAGAACATCCTCCCAGGGATGTCACAGGTAGCATACCAAATAGATCAGAATGGACCAGTTGCAAAATATCAGATGTCTTTGTGACACTTGAGGGGAAAGGTCCCCTTGTATGCTTTCCTTCGGCACAACCCTTACATACAACTTCATGATTATTTCCAAAATCGGGCATCCCTGTCACCACCTTCCTTGCTTCGGGAAGGGCCTTGTAATGAAGGTGTCCAAACCTCCGGTGCCATAGTTCAATTTGTCGGATAGTATCACATGTCATAGCTCCCAGTGGACTTCCTTCAACCTGGTAGAGTGTTCCAACTCTAAAACCAATCACGATAGCTTCCTTGAGATTCTTTTTCCACATGCGCACCTTTCCATCAGTGAATGCCACATTGAAACCTTTGTCTTCCATGGCTGATATAGACACAAGGTTCTTCTTCAATTTTTGTACATAGAGTACATCTTACAAATGTAGGACTTGTCCTTGAGACAAGTGGAGGGTCACAGTCCCTGTCCCTTTCATGGGATATGTGGCATTATCTCCAAGGATAATTTCCAAATTAGTATCCTTCTCAACCATGTCAGAAAGTGCTTCCTTGAACCCAGTGATGTGTCTTGAGGCACCACTATCCATCAGTCAAACATCCATAGTGTTGGGCGGGGATGCAGCATAGAGGGCAGATACAAGAATGTATTCATTTCTTTTATCAACAACATTTGACTCCTCATACCTGGAGTTTCTAGACCTTTTGAAAGGTTGATTGTTTTCGCCAAAGGGAGCCTTCCTCTTTCCTTTGGACCTGTTGTTTCTTTGATTTCCATTCCTCCAGTTGTTGTTGTTGTCATCACTATCGGGAGAATCCTTCTTGAAAGGACATTCTCTAGCATGATGACTTGGCCTATGACAAGTGAAACACTTGCCCTTCTTTCCTTGGGCCCCTGCTCTTCCTTTGTTCTTTGGACCACCAGAGTTCTTCTTTCTAGAATGAGCAGCGTAGGCAGCATTTTTGTCATTTTCGTATTCCTTCATTCTTGTCTCCTCTTGCATGCATCTTGATAACAGCTCGTCAAAGTTAGGAATTGTATTATTATTGAGAATGGTAGTGTTGAATACTTGCCATTCATATGGGAGCCCTCCAAGTGCAGTGAGTACCATCTCATGATCAGCTATTGTCTCCCCAATAACCAGCAAATTGTTCCTGATCTCGCTCAGTTTCAGAAAGTATGTTTGGACAGATTCATCCCTTCCTTTCTTCAGATTCTTCAATTGATTCTTGAATAATAGCACCTGTTTTGCATTGTTTACTTTGAACATTTGCATCAGCTTATCATACATCTCTTTGGATGTGCCTAGCTCAGATATGTAGGAAACCAGACTTTTATGTATGGATTCACTGATCAATAGCTTTGCTTTGATCTCCCCCTTCTTATACTTGGGTTTAGCAGTAGCAGTAGCAGTGGATGGAAGTTCTTGTATCTTACCCAGTACATAGTCCATGAGATCATGGTCTTCTAATTTGAGATCTAATATCATCTTCCAAGCATGGAAGTCATCCCTTTCAGTTAGCTTGTCATCCTCCTTGAAGCCATAACTTGTGGAACTCATTTTTCTCTTTTGGTGATTGCTATAAGTTAGGGCTTCTCTTCACCTCAGGCCTCTGATACCATGTAAATTTATGTAGATGTTCTATGCTTGATGCAACTTTACTTTTATAACAGCAATCACATAAACAGTTAAGTAAAAATGCTGATAGAACATACCAGTGGATCTATAGAAGACAAACCAGAAACAGGAGAATGTGTTGGTGCGTTATGGTGGTCAGCAGGATGCTTCAACCAGCGAAGTCTTCTTGGTCGGCCAACCCAGAATGTGTCACAACAGTCCTCAAATCAGTCACCCAGTCAACTCAAAGTCAACTCCAGAAAAGTCAACGCAGTCCAGAAAAGTCAACGCAAGGCAACAACAATAAAGTCAACGCAGCTCCAACTTCAGTCAACCTTTTGACCTCGATTTTTGTGCCAATGAGTACGGCCTTCAAAAATTGAACTCTCCACAAAATTTCAGCCAATTCGGACCATGCGTTGCCCAAAGTCAACGCTGGTCAAACTTGCCCAGAAACCCTAACTGCAGAAAATTTGCTGCAGTAAATTTCATCCTTTTTGCTGCAGTAAATTTCGTCCTTCTTCTCACGTGGGAGATGAAACTGCTTCTCAGATGCTCGTATATAATCAGAGGAGAAGATGTGTGATGAGATGAGTTGGAAAGCTCTCCAACGTTCACTGTATTTATATCCATCATTGAGGTGTGTGACACATCTGCTGGGGGTGTAAAACCTTAAGGCCAACCTGCACTTAAATTTATTATAAATAATAAATTCAAAATAAATGTTCTGCTCATGAGATTAAAATCAATTTTATATCGATTTTACACCTCTCAGAAAGAGGAATCCAATACAAATATTGGTATCTTCATCTGAGCATCACAAGATGGAGCTTGGACCTAGTTGTCCAAATTTAACAACTTGACACTTGAGCCATTGAGCATTTTCGAATTTGTGTGAGGAGACACAGCTTTTGATCAAGAACAAATCACTAGGGCTGGGTTTGCTAAGTGATTTGATTCAGTGATCAGATCCAGAGAGGGGCAGAAACAGAGATTGGTCAGGAGGACCAAGAGTGCATTTTCAGAGAGAGGCAGAGGTGACGCAGATAGAGACGGTGCAGTTTTCTGAACAGGTGACACAGATCCTGCAGGACATCACGTAGAAACAGCGCAGTGTTTCTTGGAATCAGTCCAAAGAAAGCTAGAGGATGGGGTTCTGAGCCAGGAAGGCCAAGATCCAACTTTAGATCAGCCATATCAGCTGCAAAGAAAAGTGACGCAGTTCCTTCAGTTTGCCCACGCAACCTTATGCAGTCCAGCGTAGAAAATCACGCAGAGGCAGTAAGGGCATCACTTACGTTGTCAGATCAGCCGGAGATTAGTTGAGTGAGGTATATCTCACATTTTTCACCAATTTGTCTAGATTTATGCTGCTTAATAATACAAACCCTCAGATCTACTGCATCGGTTTTCCCAAGTTGGGTTTTTCCGGGGACTTAATCCAAAAATAATTGTGTTAATGTGGTTGTTTTTCATTGTATTTTGTTCAGATTGTTTCAGCACTTAGATTTATTCCGCAACATTATTTGTGTAGACTGCTTCAGTGATTACTTCGGTATTTCAATGTAATGAAATAATTATCAAAATAATAGGAGAAGTAATTCAGATTTGTTGCAGTAGGAATCCAGATCTAGGATTTTTCACAACAGCACAAGAGAGGAGGCACTTAGGACAGCGCAGTGGCAGCATGGGGCCAGGTAGCGCAGTGGCAACATGGGAGAGGCGGTGCAGTGTAGTAAGGGACAACGTGGCACAGAGGGACAGCGCAACATAGGTGGGCCCAAGGGATTTTAGGGGTTCACAAGCATAAAAGGAGAGGAGGCAACCTTTGTCATTCATTCTTGCATCTTATGATTTTATGTCTGTCAAGACTAGAGCACGCTCAAGCTGTTTAGTTGGGTTTGCAGTGCTGTTTAGCACAAGGGTGTCTTCGAGCGGAGATCCCAACCTCGTCATTGGAGAACTTCGAGTGCCCGCTCAAGAGAGGAGCCATACCATCAGTTTTGGAGAGCAGCAATACCATTTCAGCCTCAAGATTACTATTAATTTTGGGCAACTAGGTCCAAACTCCATGTTGTGATGCTCAGATGATGATGCCAATATTTTTATTGGATTCCTCTTTCGAAGAGGTGCAAGATCGATCTAAATATCATCTTGATCGAATGAGTAGAACATTTATTTTGAATTGATTCCACTTATGTGCAAGGTCGGCCAAAATTGTAATCTAGGCTTGGAGCCCCAACAGATGTGTCACACACCCTCACAGATGGATATATATTGGTCAATGTTGGAGGTCATTTTCACCATCACTCATCACACACTTCTCTCTTGTGTTTGATTGGTTCGATCATCAATTTGGAAGCTTCTCTTCTCTCACACATGGGAAAACAACAGCTAGCCTGCTAGGGTTTTTCTGTTTCGGATCTGATCTAGGGTTTCTAGCACAGCTTTGACTAGCGTTGACTTTGATCAACTCTTGGTCCATTTGACCTCAAATTTTCCCAAAATTCCAATTTCTGTAGTCCACATTTTTTGGCACAAAAACCAAGGCTAGACATTGACCTTTGACCTTGCTGTGTTGACTTTCTGTTGCTAATGTTTTGCATTGACCATTGACTGGACAGCATTGACTTTTGTTGACTTTGGGTTGACTGTTGTAGAGTTGTCTTGAGGGTTGTGTGACACTTCTAGTTGGCTAACCATGAGGAGACATTGCTGGTTGAAGCATCCTATTGACCGCCGTAATGCACCACAACACATATATTTTGCTGATCAAGTTAAGTATATTTTTGGCCTATCTTTTGTTGATCTATTGGTATGTTCTATCAGCATTTTACTTTGATGTTTATGTGATTGATATTTGGTATCGGGTTTAAAGTAAAGTTACATCAAGCATAGAACATCTACAAAAATTAACAATTACGTTGTCACTTCCAGGGGCAGCGCAGTCTTCCAGGGAGTTACGCAGTCATAGAGAGCAGCATCTGGAGGAGAGAACTTCACGAGATTTCAGCCGGGAGATTGTGAGGTGATCAGCCCTTCCATAGCTAAGTTTTTCAGAGAGTTGGAGGCCCTTATTTCAGTTTTTTCATCAAAGAGGCCAACATACCCAATGGGAGAGCGTAGCCATTCCTAGAGGGTGAATTTCCGGGGTCAGCCTTTCCGAAATTCCTTCGCGGGTTTTTCTGGGTTTATTGAGGACAAGCCAAGATTAATTTGGCAGAATTTTCTCGGTAGATTTGAGGTGTCAAATAGAGATCCTAACTCAGCCAGCAGCTAAAGGAGCTAGGGGAAATTAGGCCGAAATTCTGAGGTCAACATTTGGCCAATTCCTTCGTGGGTTTTTGTGGGTTTCTTGAGTAGAGTCCATGGTTAAAGTCCCGGAATTTTCTGAGCAGTGTAGCAGGCCCTAGCGACATTTCTTCGGGAGCAGCAGCAACATTTTTGGCAGATTACAGCGCAGAGCTATAGCCATACATCATACCATCAGTGGGGGATTTCAGCATTGATTCAGAGGGCTTCTCTAGCTTGTCTTGAGCAAGCCCAGGTGCCTTCATTCCAACACTTCCATTGTACTCATTTCTAGCAAATTAATAAAATGGCTTAGCAGTATTTTATGGCTCCCTTGGTGTTTTGATATCAGAGTTGTTTTGTTGTCTCCGTAATATCTTTTAGCTTGTTATTATTGTTATTTTCCCATTTGGGATATTACACCCCTTCCACTAATTTTAGCCCCATTCATCTCTTCTCCCATCCAGGTCCACACCTTACTCCCCTTGTCCACACCTTGGGTCGGGTCTGGAACGATGCCTCGGAGGTTGATGCAGCCAAAAATAAAAGAAAAAGCATAATTTGGCCACTCTCAACATGAAATATACCACAAAATGCAAACGATGGTCGGGACATACAAATTTAGCACATGGGAAAAAGCCAAACATGAGCTCTACCTCTTATCCATGGCCATCACCCTGGTTCCTATGGGCCCTAGATGAGCCCCCTTTATCATTTAGGAACCCAAGATTGTCCCAACACCTAGTGGGTGATGAGTTGCTCCACCTTAAGGGGGTATTCACTGCTACACATTACACATCATGCTCTCATCCCTTGGACCCCTGAGCAGTTATGAAGAAAAATCAATAAAAGGAAAAAGGCGTATGAAGAAGGGTGGAAAAACATTGGTCAGGGTAACTCATGTACCATGATTTTCTCCCTCCTACACACATATACCCAAGTGTGGCATTCTTTTATTTTAGCTATCCTCGCTCCTTAACATCTGGTTTGGATGTTTTCCTTGATCCCCACTATGTTCCATCGTTATCTTTTACCACCTACCATTTGAGGCATGTACCATGGATATGTCACCCCCTCTAGAGGTTGAAGCCACCTATTGAGCTTGGTGACACTTGTGCATACCATAGCCCACTATGGAAGGGCATGCCACCATGAAGTGCCCCATTGGTTCCATGACTTCTAAGCTCTTTTACTTTATTTTTATAATGATTTTTTGTATTGGAGGGCAAGGGAGCACATTGAATCTTATGTAGGATTGCAAGTGGATTCCCATTTGGGGCTTGGTCTCGCTATACGGGGTCCTAGCCCTCTAGAGGGCCATGTTTCCACTCAAACTAGCAGAGGTCCTAGAAGGGGATCCTTGAAGGGATACCACCAGGTCAAGGGCAACAATGGAGCAATAACCCACTGTCACCTTGGCTGAGGCTCCATACTCTTTACGGACTTTCACCGATGGGAAGAGACCCATTATAATGAGGATCACGAAATTGAATGGATCAATGATAGGATGAGAGGTGATCTTAGAAGCCTATTCACAAGAGAGGCTCAAATATAAGGCAGACTTTCTTTGAAAGCAAGATGAAAGGCTCTCTAGGAAGGCCTTAAGGGAATTCTAGGAGCTAGGGTTTGAGTATATGACATGTCAAGAATATTCTTAGCTCCTAAAATCCTTGTAAGAAACTTGGCTTCCAAATGGTCTTTGTGAAATTGGCTTCAATAAGTTGTGGGACCACAAGGGACCAAGTGGACCCGGGGTTATGTCAAGCGGGTGGGGTTTAGTAACCAATGATATACTTGACCTAATCAAGGAGGAGAAGGGGATCTGGGAAGGAGTTTTGAATGAAAGATAAAACAATGATCCCAATGAGGTTTCTAGCCTAAGGAAACCAGGGGCAAGAATTGGTCTTTAATCTAGGGCTTGCAATATCTCAAGATCCCACCGTCGAAATCTCATGAAATTTGGAGGGCTTCTTGAGGACACACCAACGCAGTTGTGGACCAAAAATCGAAGTATTTGGATATCTTGATTGTGAGAAAATTGATGCCCTCGGTTTCCTTAGGCTAGAAACCTCACTAGGATCATTGCATTATCTTTCATTCAAAATTCCTTCCTGGATACCCTTCTCCTCCTCGATTAGGTTAAGTATATCATTGGTTGCTAAACCCTACCCCCTTGACCTAACCCCAAGTCCACTTGGTCCCATGTGGTCCCACAACTTATTAAAGCCAATTTCACAAAGACCACTTAGAATCCAAGTTTCTTACGAGGATTTTAGGAGCTAAGAATCTTCTTGACAAGTCATATACTCAAACCCTAGATCCTAGAATTCCCTTAAGCCCTTCCTAGAGAGCCTTTCATCTTGCTTTCAAAGCAAGCATGCCTTATATTTGAGCATCTCTTGTGAATAGGCTTTTAGGATCACCTCTCATCCTATCATTGATCCATTCAATTTTATGATCCTCATTATAACATGTCTCCTCCCATCAGTGAAATTTTGTAAAGAGTAGGGAGCCTTAGCCAAGGTGAAAGTGGGCTATTGCTCCATTGTTTCCCTTGACCTGGTGGTAGCCCTTCAAGGATCCCCTTTTAGGACCCTACTAGTTTGAGTGGTAACATTTCTAGCGTCGTTGCTTGGGAGGATGCAAGACTGCCTCTCTAATGAATCATTGAGGAATTGATTCATTAATGACAATCTCATTATTCCTCTGGCGACTCCACTCATTGTCAAAACCCCTAGTTTGCTTGAATGTGACAATATTCCTCCTTTGACTAGGGTTGTTGTAAGAAGGAAGGAACATGATCCATCACTTGTTGGAATCGCTCTTCTTCCTGAATTTGAAAAAGTTAGTGATCCCACTCCGGAAATGGCAACTATTTCTATCATTAACAAACACAAGATGACCAAAAGTGAAAGAAATTCAGTCAATGTTTCTGCTCCTTTGAAAATGAGTGATGAACCCAAGCCATTACCTGAGAAATATAACCGATGGTTACACAAGTTCAAAGGAGATGCCACTATGAGTGCTCGTAATTTGTTGAAGAATTCTATTGGCACATGTCCCCTAGGATGATTTTTTATGAAGATAGGCTCATGATGCTCTTTTCTTTATCACTCGAGGGAAAAGCTAGAGAATGGTACCTTAGTCTTCCCCCATGATGCATTGAAGACTCTGGTGAATTTGAGGAACTATTCATAAAGAGGTGGTCTTACAATGCCCAAGGAACCTTCAAAATTGAAAAATTCTATCAAATATCGAGGGGAAGGGAAGACATTCGGGAATTCATTCAAAATTTTGATAGGGTTGTCTGAGATATCCCCGATCACCTAAAACCCTCTGATGCAAACATCCTTGACAAGTTTGTCAAAGCCATAGGGGGGCATCTAACTTATGCCTTAAGAGACAAGAAATCGTCCACATTGGCCAAAGCTAAAGAAATGGCAATGCAAGTTGAAGAAAACCTTCGTATCTCAAGGATGGATGCCAATGACCTCCCCAAAACCAAAATTAAGGCCAAGAAAGAGAAATCAAAGTATCAACACGAATAAACCCTTCTAGATATCCTCAAAAAGATGGAAAATCTTAGTGAAGAGGTCCATTCATGGGATAGGATTGTTATAAACAAAACCGCTGCATTAGAGAAGGCCCAAAAATCAATCTATTTTCCGAGAGAGAGACCTTTTCCTAAAAATCAAAGAGAGGAAGATAAGCCAATCTCATCTCAAGTCCCAAACACTTTGGCTCCAACCAATGTAGTGGAGTAAGACTCATCCTCCGAAGATGAGCAAAGTGAGAGTGACGAGGGTGATGATGATGAAACAAATGAGCAAGCTAATCTTGTAGACTCTGATGTATTCAACATTTTGCTTGCGGGTTCATACCTATTCTTAACACTCATGAAGGTAATGGAAGATTCAAAGGGGTCCAATATTCACGAAGAGATAATAGTAAGGACCTTGCAAACTCCAACGAACCTAACAAAGATGACTCTATTCCCAAGCAGGACCCTCCCAAGAATGTCCCTTCCAAAGAGCCTCCTAAAGAGAAAGCCCTTTCAAAGGATCCTCCGAAAAAGGATTCCCAATCCAAAGCAGAGGCTAAAAAGGGCTCTCAAAAGGGAAGAAATGCCAAGAAGAAAGAAAAGGGCAAGAAGGAAAGGCTTAACATTGATATGGAAGTTGCTATTGGGAATATGACCATATTTGTCCCTCTGAAAGAGATTGCAAAACTTCCTAAACAACAACAACAAATTAAGAAGTCCCTGGGTTTTGAAGAGGAAGAATACCCTAAATGTTGATTTTTGGGTAGCATCGAATATTCTCTAGCTCCGAAACTTTGTGGAGGGGCTAGAACACATGAGATCTCCAAGACCCAGAAATCGTTTGGAGAAATTCCACTCGAAGCTTAAGTTGTTCAAATAATTGATTATTTTAATGGGGACCCTAAGTCTAAACTTAGGGAAATTAAATAATTAAAGTGAATTAATCTAACATGTGGGTGAGAATGTTCTAAGTGACGAGGATCAAGTCTTTTCTAATCTTAGCTGTCGATTAGAGATTAGATCACGACCGTTGATTCGTTAACTAGAAAAGTATTAAAGGAAGGCTTGGGGTCAGTTGGAGAATACACACAAAGTAGCAGCACTTGAGCTAAGTCGAAATTCTCGGGCGCGGCTTGCTGATAATTTCGAAGTGAGCTTGCAATGTAGTGAGGGGTAGTTTGGAAGTGGAATTTTCATCCAAGGCCGAGAATACAATAGTAGAGAGGAGGATCAACACTAGAGACACATCGCAAGCCCAGGAGGGGTGACGCAGAGCCAGCAGGGCTCATGCAAAGGAACGCAGAGCCAAAGAGGGTGACACAGTCACTCAGAGAGTTGCACTGGGGTTTCTGTGCGGTAGATTGGGCAACCATCCAACGTTTTGATTTCTGAGCCTAGAAGGCTCACGGAGAGGGTGACGCAACTCCTGGAGAAGGTGACGCAGTCTAGCTTGTTGTAGCCATCGCTCAGCAGCACTTGGAGACTGTGCAGTCACCTGTGGGGTTTCTTCATCCAGTTGCTGGATCCGCCATAAAATTTGTCTCCAGATAGAAGTGCTTTTGCCGAGGATTTTCTCTGTTGGTTGAGCCACATTTAGGCACCCTAGTTTGTATTCAGAAATATGCTTAATAATAAAACCCTCAAGAGTTGCTGCACCGGATTTCCCACATTGGTTTTTTTCGGGAACATTTTTCAGAAAATTTGTGTGTCCTTTTTCTACATGATTAATTATTCTTTAGTACTTGATCTGTATAATTGTGTAGGCTGCAGTGTATTTACTTTGATTTTTTCATAAATTATTGAGAAAATAACTTGTTAAGTTAAATCAAACAAGAAGAAGTAAATTAGATTTACTGTAGTAGGATTTCTATTTAGAAGATTCATAAATTTTGACATTGAACACTTGCAAAACATTCATATTCCCAATCGTTGTAGAAATTAGCTGAATAAATCACTTATTCAATGAAGATTAACCCGATCATACATCAATTTCGAATTGCATGCATAACACTCTTCCACAATTAATTGTCACATGCGGAAATAATATAGAAGCAATCTCACATCAAATCAATCACACATTAACTCAGAATGTATGGGGAAAGCCTATAGCTGAAAACCCCCCAGCTATTGTGTATATTATAATGGAGAAATCATGTAACAATCATAGTACAAAAACTCTTCACAAGCTCTCATGCACTACCTCCCATGCTACACACTATCAAGCTAGATCTAGCAAATCACTTGCTCCAATCCCTAGCCACTTGATAGCAACCTTGATTGCGTGTTTAATGCTAGGTGATGGCCTCCTTATATAGATAAACCACCATCCTAAACTTTGCAATACTCATAGCTTACTCCACCTATCTATGTGTTGCAAATAGCAACAGTATAGTTACAACTGATAGCTAACTCTACCCTTTCATCTATCTCTTTCACTGGTCTTCACTGAACTGATCATGCACTGTAGTGAACTGAAGTGCTCTTGAGTTGACTAATGAGTTAATATTTAGTAAATTAAATATTATTTAATTTACTCCACTCATATCTAATTGATTAGCTAGTTAACTAATCTCAACTAGTCCAACTAAAATAAATAGAACACAACTCCACTATTTGTCCCGTTAACTCCTCCAAAACTTCTGCCACTGAAGTCTAACTGAAGCCAACCATGCAAGATGCCATCAAACCCTAGGAACCACGTGATTCCTTGTGTCAGTTGCATGAGCCACCTCCATGACTCAAACTGAAGTGCGCCAAGAGAGTAAACTGCTGTTTATAGTCAAAATATTATTAAGGGTAAATAATATTTGACTTCCATATTTTTAGGAGATCAGTCTAAAAATAGCCCGGGTCCTAAAAATAAGGGTCTCATCTATTTTTACCGACATGTCGCATACTTCAAGAATTTCCAAGTAGAATTCCCAAATTATGCTCCGTATGTCTAAAAATAGACATAGTCTAAAAATAGACTTTGCGCCAGAATTTGCCTGCGGGCCCACTTAGTGAAGGCGACTTCATTTCACTAAGCTCCATCATCTTGCCGCATTCTCAACACTCCCTCTCAGCAAGATATGGATTATCTGCAATCCCTATCCTGCCTCTGTGGAATTCGAACTTGCTCCTGGTGAGCGCCTTCGTCAGGATGTCGGCATCCCGATCCTCCGTGGGAACATATGAAAGCATCATGATCCTCCGCTGAACACAATCTCTGATGTGATGGTACCTGATGTCGATATGTTTGGACCTATCATGAAATACTGGATTAGCCGAGAGCTTGATGCAGCTCTGGTTATCACAGTAGATCACCGTAGGCTCCAAATGCAACCTGAACAAACCTGCGAGGATCTTCCTCATCCAAATAGCCTCACATGCAGCCAAGCTTGCTGCCATGTACTCGGCCTCTGCTGAACCGAGTGCCACGGATCTCTGCTTCCTGCTGTACCAGGAAACTGCTGTCGACCCAATGCTGAAAACTCCTCCAGAAGTGCTCTTCCGGTCCGTTGGACTCCCTGCCCAATCTGCATCAGTGAAACCAGAAAGCTTCACTCCATCCTCCTGTCCGTACCATAGACCATATCCCGATGTGCCTCTGATATAGCGCAATACATGCTTGCCCGCCTTCCAAAAGAGCTTGGTAGGCTTAACCATAGCTTGCGAAAGCTGGTTAACTGCATAGCATATATTGGGTCGAGTATTGACCAGATACATCAACGACCCCACCAACTGTCGATAGACAGTGGCATCCACTACCTCCTCCGAAGTAGCATCTCCCTTCCTCCATCCACCAGGAAGAGGGGTATCAACAGGCTTGCAGCCTTGCATGTTGAACCTCTCCAGAATCTCCCGGGCATACTGGCCCTGAGAAACAAACAGTCCTCCACTGCGCTGCCAAATCTCCAATCCCAGGAAATAATGAAGGATGCCCAGGTCCTTCATCTCAAACTCTCGTGCAATATCCTCCTTGCATGAAAGTATCAACTGCTCGTCGCCAATCAAAATCAGATCATCTACATACAGTACGATGATCAACAGCTTCCCCTCCACCACAATCTGGTACAGGTTTGGATCCGCCTCACTCTTGGAGAATCCAAGCCCGGTGAAGTAGCTGCCTATCCGAGTGTACCAAGCACGAGGTGCTTGCTTCAGCCCATACAGTGCTCTCTTGAGTCGGCACACATGCGACTCACTGCTGAAGATCTCAAAACCTTCAGGCTGCTCTATGTACACCTCCTCCTCAATAACTCCATTGAGGAACGCAGTCTTCACATCCATCCGATGAATGTGCCACCCCATCTGCGCTGAGAGAGCAAGGATCGTCCGTATGGAAGAGTACCTTGCGACAGGTGCAAAAGTCTCCTCATAGTCAATCCCCTCGATCTGTGAGAAGCCACGGGCGACAAATCTCGCCTTGTACTTCTCCACACTCCCGTCAGCCGCCTGCTTCACCTTGTAGATCCATCGCGAACCTACAAATGATTTCCCAACCGGTCTTGGGACAATCTCCCATGCACTGTTCCTGATGATCGAATCATATTCTTCGATCATGGCATCAACCCATGCGGGTTCCTCCACAGCTTCCTCAAAAGAGGATGGCTCTGTCACAACACATTGACTCATAAGAGCCATGTATCCTGTGTACCGATCCGGTGACTGTCTCTGTCTGCGCTGTGCTGTAGGTGGTCCTACAACCTTCTCTGCATCCCGAGCCAGTCGCTCAGCTTCTGTAGTGCGCATGCGCCCTCTGATGGTTGGCGCTGCCTGGGTGGTCTCTTCCACCTCCTGAACCTCCTCTTGTGGCTGATCCACATCCGAAAGCTCCTCCTTAGGAACTAACAGCTCCTCATCTGCATGCAAGTGTAGCTCCCTCTCAAGCGAACACTGCATGGCTTTCTCCTCCCGAAATTTTATATCCCGTCGCACAACAGTCTTGCGACTGTCTGGCACATACACCCGATAGTTGTGAGGTGTATCAGTGTACCCCACAAATATTCCAACTTCAGCAGTTGGATCCAGCTTCCTTCTTGCATCCTTCGTCACATGCATGTAGACAAGAGATCCGAAAATCCGCAAATGGGAAATATCAGGCCTCTTGCCAGAATAAGCCTCCTCTGGTGTACTCATGCCAAGAACCTTGTGAGGACAACAGTTCTGCACATACACTGCTGTATTGCATGCCTCAGCCCACAAGTGAAGGGGTAGGCCCCGATCATGCAACATCGCCCGTGCAGCACCCACGATCGTTCTGTTCTTCCGCTCAGCCACCCCGTTCTGCTGTGGGTTATGGGGTGCGAGGAGCTCTCTCCGAATCCCTTCTGCGCTGCAGAACTCCTTGAATTCAGCCGAGATGAATTCACCACCGTTATCACTCCTTAGAGCAATCACCTTCTTCCCCGACTCCTTCTCGACCAGTGCTTTAAACTCACAAAACTTCGCGAATGTATCGCTCTTCTTCGGCATGAAGAAGATCCAGCACTTTCGAGAGAAATCATCAACAAAGATCACATAATACCTGTGCTTTGCTGTCGAAGCAACTGAGAAAGGACCACACACGTCTGTGTGAACTCTCTCAAGGATCGTCGTGGCTCGACTATCCTTCTCGTGAAAGGTGGCTTTCACATACTTCCCTAAAGTACACCCCTTGCACTGATCTGACTGCGCAAGAGTGCCCTTAGGAAGTCCAGTAGAAATCTGCTGCAGAATCTTCAAAGCTCCATGGTAAAGATGGCCCAATCTCCTGTGCCATAGTTCGCCCTCATCATCCCGGCTCACCACATCTCCAGCCTTGCATGCCATAGCTGCGCAGTCATCTACCTGCAACTGATAAAGGTTCTGAGTTCGAACCCCTATCTTCCGGGTCTCTCCAGTAGTCTTACTGCGCCAAAAAGCTTTTCCTTCGCTGAAGACCACATCATAACCCTTATCCTCCAACATCGCTACTGAAATCAGGTTCTTCTTCAATCCAGGCACATGCATGACATCCTTTAAGACAAAGGGTTTACCAGACTCCCTCTGAAAGGATACGGTACCGATACCAGTCGCACTGTATCTACCGTCATCGCCCATCTCGATGTGCATACCCAAATCCTTGTCCTCCAGATCTGAGAACAACTCCCGATCTCCCGTCATATGAAATGACGCACCGCTGTCCAAGAACCACATCGATCCCATCATACTTGAAACTAAGCATGCAATCAGTGAAACTTTGACAACCACCCCCACACTTCCCAGCTCATCTCTGCACTGAGTGAACTTCGTGAGGTATTTTGCGATGCTGTCGCCCTTCTCCATCTTGATGTTCCTGAGCTTATCTTTGAGCGCCAACTTCCTTTGGTCACTCTTACTCTGGAATAGATCCGTCAAAGCTTTCCACATTAAATATGGAGTAGCCTTTCCATGCAGGCTGGATACAATATGATCCTTAACGCCCTCCAACAGGATCCTTCGACATTTCGCGATCTTCTTTTGCCATGCATCGACCAGAGCTGCATCAGTGGGCTTTGGGACATCCGCATCCACGAACTCCTTCAGACCATTATCTTCTAACACTGCTTCCATTCGATCTTTCCATGCAATATAGTTCGACCTGCCTTCAAGAGCATATTCGAGTCGCAAACCATTGAAAGAAGACATCTTTCAACACCGGCACCAAGAAGAACAACCTTCTGCAAAATTCGAATTCCAAACTCAAAGCTCTATCGCTTCCGATCTATACTTGAAAACAAATTATTTCCAAATCAGAGATTGACTGCAAAGGGCATTCACCAGATCTTTCAATGAAGATTAACCCGATCATACATCAATTTCGAATTGCATGCATAACACTCTTCCACAATTAATTGTCACATGCGGAAATAATATAGAAGCAATCTCACATCAAATCAATCACACATTAACTCAGAATGTATGGGGAAAGCCTATAGCTGAAAACCCCGCAGCTATTGTGTATATTATAATGGAGAAATCATGTAACAATCATAGTACAAAAACTCTTTACAAGCTCTCATGCACTACCTCCCATGCTCCACACTATCAAGCTAGATCTAGCAAATCACTTGCTCCAATCCTTAGCCACTTGATAGCCAACCTTGATTGCGTGTTTAATGCTAGGTGATGGCCTCCTTATATAGATGAACCACCAGCCTAAACTTTGCAATACTCATAGCTTACTCCACCTATCTATGTGTTGCAAATAGCAACAGTATAGTTACAACTGATAGCTAACTCTACCCTTTCATCTATCTCTTTCACTGGTCTTCACTGAACTGATCATGCACTGTAGTGAACTCAAGTGTTCTTGAGTTGACTAATGAGTTAATATTTAGTAAATTAAATATTATTTAATTTACTCCACTCATATCTAATTGATTAGCTAGTTAACTAATCCCAACTAGTTCAACTAAAACAAACAGAACACAACTCCACTATCTGTCCCGTTAACTCCTCCAAAACTTCTGCCACTGAAGTCTAACCGAAGCCAACCATGCAAGATGCCATCAAACCCTAGGAACCACGTGATTCCTTGTGTCAGTTGCATGAGCCACCTCCATGACTCAAACTGAAGTGCGCCAAGAGAGTAAACTGCTGTTTATAGTCAAAATAATATTAAGGGTAAATAATATTTGACTTCCATATTTTTAGGAGATCAGTCTAAATATAGTCTGGGTCCTAAAAAATAGGGTCTCATCTATTTTTACCGACATGTCGCATCCATCAAGAATCTCCAAGTAGAATTCCCAAATTATGCTCCGTATGTCTAAAAATAGACATAGTCTAAAAATAGACTTTGCGCCAGAATTTGCCTGCGGGCCCACTTAGTGAAGGCGACTTCATTTCACTAAGCTCCATCATCTTGCTGCATTCTCAACAATCGTAACCCTCGACATGAACCTTTTATGCTCACTTGGGCTATCAACGACCTTTATCTTCATAATTGCATGCTTGACCCAGGGGCTTCGACAAATATCATGCCCTTAAAAGTTATGAAGCAATTGGGTCTCAGCATCACTCGGCCATACAAGAAGGTTTGTGGATTCAATTCCAAACCTATGGAGGTGTAAGGCCTCATAAAGGACCTTAAGGTTTCTCTAGCTAGGAACCCCGACATATCCCTTCTCATGGATTTTGTTGTCATTGTTGATTTCTATAGCATCGGAAAGTGTTCTAAGTCTCATTTTTGGTAGAGAGGCTTAGACATCAGTTAACGAGAGAACCCAGAAATCGTTTGTGGAAATTCCATTCGGATATGACTTTATTAAAATAATTAATTATTTTAATGCAGACCCTAAGTATAAACTTAGGGAAATTAAATAATTAAAGGGTATTAATAGAGCAGAGTGTGAATCTTCTAGAAGACGAAGATCAACACATCTTTTAATCTGAGCCATTGATTAAAGATATAATCTTGGCTGTTGATTCATCAGCGAGAAGACTATAAGAAGAGACTTGAGGGCCATTTGGAAATCAAGCTGGGGACACTCTCAATACCCGAAGGAAACCGATTCTGAAGCAAGAGAAATCGATTTCAGTGGGTGAGTTTGTAGAGGCTGGGTTGCAAAAGTAGAAGGAGGAGGGAGGAGTCAATTATCGGGAAGCAAAATCAGGAGGGTGAAGGGAAGGGTGAGTTGATCAGCAGCAAAAACCCCTCCACACAGAATCACGCAGTCCAAAGAGAGACCGCGCAGAGCATTCACATTGGATGACGCAGAGGGTGAAGGAGGTCACCCCAAGGGTCCGAAAATTGTCTAGAAGCTCTAGAAAATTCATCCAGGTGTTTGCTAATTTTTTCTGCTCATCGGACTCCTGTAAATGTACTTTCCATTTCTAAAGATAAATATAAAACCCTCATCTGCTGCACCTGTTTTCCCACATTGGGTTTTTCCGGGGATAATTGTCCAAAAACATCTGTGTTCATGTGGTTATTTCTATTGTGCTATTGGTGTAAATTATCTTTTTGTTCTTATGCTCGTGCTAGCATCCAGACTAGAGGAGGATCTTGCCTCTGTGTCAAGCACAACTCCTCCAAGTGTTTGGTATATTGAAAGTGGAACATCTGCTCATATGACGAGGGTTCGAGAATTTTTTTCGAGCTATCAAGAAGAGCAAATGAATTTCCAAATAACTATGGGAAATTGGGCAAAATGTACCCCCATCGGGAGAGGTACCGTAACATTTCAGACAGAGAATGGCAACAAGATTCGAGCCACGAATGTTCTGCATGTACCAGGGTTGGAGAAGAATTTACTCTCGGTGTCTCAACTTCAGAACAAGGGCTATGACATATACTTTATCCAAGATAAGGTGTATGTCAAACACCCTAACTGGAGCAAAAAGGCACAAATCGGAGTAAGGAGTCACAAGTTGTATAAGCTCCAACTTGAATCTCCGGTGGCCCTGATCGGCAGCACAGACGATAGAGATCTGAATGAGTTATGGCACAAAAGAATGGAGCATCTACATTATGGAGCCTTGGGGATTCTCAAAAATAGTGTCATAGGGGCTCCTGAACTCAACACAAAGAAAGACGAAGTTTGCAGGGGATGCGTACTAGAGAAGTACGCTAAGGAAGCATTTCCAAGAAGCAGTAGTAGAGCCCAAGGTGTATGGGGGATGCTATTATTTAGGAAATGGGAAGCTACCGTTGGGGGTCATCGGGAATATAAGTGAGCCATTGATATTCCCGATGTATGGGGGATGCTATTATTTAGGAAATGGGAAGCTACCGTTGGGGGTCATGTTCAAATGGATCTATCATATGCTACCATCCCACAATCTGATGGGGCCCCTTTCATCCTTTATAGGGAACCCACCTACCTCTCTCATGTGATTAAGCCTGGAAGATATTGTGAAGCGCATGACATTGATAAGCCCTCTCTCAGTCTCCCTTCACAAGAGGTCTGTATCCTAAAAAGGCCAACTCACAAGACAAGCAAAAGGTGGAAGCCTAAAAAAGAATATAAAATAGGGGACTTGGTCTTAGTGGACAAAGACTTAATGTCTGTCAAGATTCATGGGAAAGTTGGGGATGACTATTATTAAATTGATAAACTCAAAGACGAACTTTGGCCTCAACCGGTAAAGTCAAGTCACATTACCCCGTTCCTTGACACTTGACATTGTACTATATGAATGTTAGAGTAGGATGCATTTCATGCTAACTTTCTGCATTAGAATTAATCTCATATGATGTTTATTATGATAGATTAGCTGCATTTAGATTAAAATTGCATATTTTTATTACTTGTTGATTTTATGGCCTGACATTAAGCATGGGAGATCATAATACACCGTGAAAAACATGTTGCCTCGTGGTTTTGGTCGTTGATATGTGCAGATAACATGTCTACGGTGACAAAGAGATTGCTAGAGTTATCGTGACCTCCCGTTCAAAGTAGTTTTTCCCACTTCTTTGAGAGATCACGTCCCAATTGGAGCTAGATGTACCCACCATCTCCTGGGTGATATCCCTAGGAGAATTGTTTTTCTCCATGATGGACCTCAGCTGGCAGCCAGCAACCCCTTTCATCCCTCAACTAGCTCGTTGTGCCATTTCTCTTCCACCTGAGCCAGCCATGTGATCCCTCACCCATCTGTATTGATTATATGTTTGAAGGTGGTCCTCCCGAACCTAAAGGTATGTCTTGTCATTTCGTAATCGAGTATTAGGTTTACTTATCATGGATATTTCTGGGCATGGATTGATGGGGGGATTCGGTGGAAAGAGTAGTCTTAGTTTGTGCTCTTGTTCCCTTCACCTCTTTTGGATGTTACCCTTGGATTTTAGTCCCATGGGATCTCCTTTACTGACCATTTGGTTTTAGGGCAGTACTACTTGGGAAACCCCGACTTTGGTAGCCATGTGATCCCTCACCCATCTGTAATGATTATATGTTTGAAGGTGGTCCCCCTGAACGTAAAGGTACATCTTGTCATTTGGTAATCGAGTATTTGGTTTATTTATCATGGATACTTCTGGGCATGGATTGATGGGGAAAGTATCCATCAATCCAAGGGTAAATTTGTCAGGCTTGGAACAATGCCTCGAAGGTTGAAGCAGCTGAAAAGAAAAGTAAAATCATAAATGGCCACATTCAACAGAAAAATGTACCACAAGATGCAAAAGATGGTCGGGAAAAACATAATTAGCACTTGGGAAAAAGCCAATGCATGAGCTCTACCCCATACCCATGTCCATCTCCCTGGTTCCATAGGCCCTAGATGAGCCTCCTTTATCATTCAGGAACCCATGATTGTCCTTAACCTTGGAGGGCATTGAACTGCCCTACCAAAAAGGGGGTAATCACTATTATATCTTACACATCACGCTCTTATCCTTTGAGCCTCGAGCGGTTAATCAAAGAAAAATCATAAAAGGAAAAAAAAATATAAAGAAGTGTGGAAAAATCAAGGTCGGTGCACCTCATGTACCACGATTTCTCCCTCCTACACCTTATATACCCAGGTATGGGCTTCCCTTTTTCTAGCTACCCTTGTGCCGTGTAATATTCCCAATTAGCAACAGTTAATTGGCAATATTAATTTTCTTCAAATTTTTGCTTTCTAATGTTAAACCATAAATAAAAAGGGTGTTGGGAACCATAACCCAACTTAGGAGAAATAATCTTCCTAAAGTAACCTGGCCAACATGACACATTCAGCGTAGGGCCCAGGGGGACCAAGTGGCAGCGTAGAGAGAGGGACAACGTGGGCCAGACAACCCAGTGGCAGCGTGGGCCAGGACAACACAAAGTAAGCAGGGGCAGCATGGCAAAGAGGACAGCGCAGTGCAGTTGGGCCCAAGGGAACGTTGGGGCAAGGTTACTTGGAAGCGGGAGCGGGAGCGCGGAGCGGGAGCGAAGCGCGGAGCGCCATTTTTAAAAGTTTCCGGGTCCGGAGCGTTTTCGGGAGCGTTTTTATATATATATATATATATTTTTTTTAATATTTTTAATATTTTTTATATTTTGATGCATATATGTCAACAAAAACATGTAGAATGATGAATTAGACATAAAAAACATAAAAACATAGATTGAATCATATAACATCAATCATCTAGAAGTTATAATCTTCATCAGCCACGCCCACGAGTTGGAAGCATACACCATATTGACTCTTGAGTCTCGCAAATCATCAATCTGAAGGTTTCAAGCTTTCAAAATTCAATATATAACATTTATCATCATTGATTTCAAATTTCAATATCTAACATTTATCATCATTGATTCATTGATTTCAAAATTCAATATACATTTATCATCATTGATATATATATTATAACATTTATCATCATTGATATATATATTATAACATTTATCATCATTGATTCATTGATTTCAAAATTCAATATACATTTATCATCATTGATATATAACATTTATCATCATTGATTCATTGATTTCAAAATTCAATATATAACATTTATCATCATTGATATTATATAACATATATCATCATTGATTCATTGATCACCATATAACTTTCATGAAGCATCATATTCATAATTCATAATGACTTGTAAACAGTAAACTTATAAATGCCAACTTCATTAAAAATTTAAATATATGAAATCAGTAGCAAGTCAAGTTTCAACTGTTCAACTGTCAACAACAAATAGAAAATAGTAAACAACAAATATATTTTATCTGGCTGGCCCCTTGCCACGCCCACGAGAAATGTCTAATTTTTGTGAGCCACGAGGAAATGTTGGTCTTCTAGTACTCTCAGGAGTACCACGACCACGACTAGAAGGTGGAGGCTGGATTTGCAAAGGAACAATAGTGTGATATCGAGGAGTGGCACTGGCACTGGCACCCGCACTGCTACCAGTAGATGGTGGGACTGGCCCTGTGTGTGGCGGTGCTGCTGATGCTTCATCATCATCCCTATAAAGTTATGCTTCCAATTCTTCCAGATGTAATGTGTCGTCCTCCAAATTATCATCCTCTGGGTTGTTGTCCCAGACTCTGTATGATTGATCCTCATTTGCCCGATCACAGTAATGGCTCAACAACCTCAAGTTATAATGCATATAAACCAAGCTTTCAGCTCGGTTTTCATTCAGCCTGTTTCTTCTCACATTGTGTATAAAGTTGTAGGTGCTCCAACACCTCTCTGCAGAAGAAGTGTTCACAACTTGTGAGAGAACTTTTTTAGCCAACTTTGGCAAAATTCCCATGCCGCCATATGCTTCCCACCATGTGAGAGCATCAAATCTGTCCCTGTCTTCCATTGCATGGAAAGAACCAAAGTTAGCAGTGCAACTGAAGTATTTGCCTAATTCAAGGCGCGATCTAGCACACTCTTCCCTGTCAGGTACCAATTTGTCCAATGCCTTCATGTACCCTTCTTGTACCTCTGGATCTGTGTGAGGTTTCACCCTAACCCCACCTCCAGGTGCAGGTTGGCCCAACCAAGATGGAGAGTAATATTTTGGCGTAAGGATATATGCCAAAGCATGCAGTGGAACATTGAGTTTATTCCACCGTGCACACACACAGTCATGAATCATAGCATACAAAATGGGATCATTATCATTAACAATATCTTTTATTTGCCCCAACATGCTATCCATCTGCTCATAAACCTCTCCAATCACTGGTTTATCAGTATCTGCAAAGCGAATCATGTTATAAATGGGCTTGGTAAAACTCACAATTTCCCTCATACGTGCCCAAAACTGAGGGTCAAGGGCGGTCTCCTCCACATGTTCAAAACTTTGCCTGTCAACCACTGTTGTCGCCCTGTCCTTTAATAGCTGCCAGTGTGGGCTTGATACCATTGCAGCCAATGACTCTCTTACCTTCAAAAGGCGCCTGAAGGTGAGGTAATCACTAGCAAATCTAGTTTTTCCTATTTTCAACAACTCCAATTTGGAGTGAGTACGGAAAAGCCCATGGGTATTGCTATGATTTGTAACAAATTTGATCATTTTCTTACCTCTCTTGTACAAATCACCAAGCCATTTGAACTGAGATTGTTTGTTTTTTATGATATCATGCATCAAAAGGTTCATTGTGTAAACCAAACACCCAGACCAAAAAATGTTGGGGTATTTATCCTCAACAATTGCTCCTGCTGCCTTACAGTTAGCAGCATTATCAGTGATGACCTGTATCACATTGTATGGCCCAATCTTTTCAATTATATCAAGTAATGGTTCTGCAATGTTAATGCCGGTTTTGAATTTATCTGAATAATCATAAGCTGCCAGGAACACTGCACCACTAATCGACATAGCCAAAACATTTATCA
The DNA here is from genome assembly GCA_034641835.2 of Pinus albicaulis. Lineage (NCBI taxonomy): Eukaryota > Viridiplantae > Streptophyta > Pinopsida > Pinales > Pinaceae > Pinus > Pinus albicaulis. The sequence continues at coordinate 787,766,795 of CM076576.1, forward strand.
ATGGTTTTCCTTTTACATTGGTCCATCCATCAGAGACAATGGACAACCCATGCTCATTCCACGAACCTGTCATTCTAGCCAAAGAATGATTTATTTTAGCTCTTTCATGATCAAGACCCACGGTTCTGGCCTTGTCATACCCAGGGCTTTTGTATCCTTTGGGGGCATCATTAATGGCAGAAACCTTTTCATGCCAATAAGGTGAGCGAAGAACATTGAATGGCACCCCACATGCATATAGAAACCGGTAAACTTTTGAATCCACATCATTCCTACACCCTTCGTCTAGGAAATCGGATATGGTTCTACGCCTTAATCTAGTGCCACTGCTTCCGAAACCACTGGCATGGGTGGAAGTTGAATGTGTTGGGCCTGAATCAGCGATACCCTTAGATCTTTTAGATGATCTCTGTATGGCAACCCCCTCTTCCTTCCTATATATCTCTCTCTGCGGCGCTGGCACATAAGTACAAACTTTGATTCCAAAATTTTTAGTTCCATCTCCTGGCATTATCCCACAAAGGTGCCTTCTCAGACGGGTGTATGAACCATGGTATTGTTTATTGCAATGGGGGCAAATAAATTTAGTGGTTCCACAACCTTTCCCTCCTTCTTGTTTTTGAACATATTTCCACAAAGGATATTGGTCTTGTTTAGTTGGGGATTCTAGGTTCTCAGGGTCTCCACTCCCCACTTCCTCCTCAACATAATCCTCCTCTTCAGGATTTTCTTCAGATCCACCATAACCCTCCTCTTCATCCTCCTCTTCTCTGATTTGCCTCTTTCTTCTAGCACTCTCCAACACCATTATCACAAAGAAAGGAACCAACATGAGGAAAATTCCTAGCCATATAGCCATGATGGAAACAAGTTTCAAGTTTCTAGAATCTAGCCTGAAAAACAAATAGAAAAATGCCAAATGGGAATAGGAAATGCAACATAGGAAAAAAACAACTCATTTTAAAAGTTTTAAATCCAATAAAATGCAACATTCAAGCAAAATTCAAGTTTTCATTTTCAAACAATTTAACAATCTACAAATTCATCTTAGAAAATACAAAATTGGATTAGAAGGCCTACCTCTTTCTTGCAATCCTCCTGTCAGCCTTGCTCCTTGCTCTCCTGTCAGCTTTGCTCCTTGCTCTCCTGATTGTTGTCAACCAAACCTTGCGCTCTCGGCTGTCCTTCTCGCTCAATCTCAATTCTCAACTAACAAACAATAACTAACAATGAAACCCCCCCCCCCCTTTTTATAAAAATCTAAAATTTTTCATAAAAAAATTTCCGCGCGGCGGGGAGCGTTCGGGAGCGAACGCTTCCCGCGTTTAAAAAACGCTACCAAAGCGTTTTTTTAACGTCGGAAGCGTTCCGGGAGCGTTGCGTTCGCTCCCGAACGCTCCCTGAAACGCTCCCGAAAAAACAGGGAGCGTTTTTTCAGGTCGGAAACGCGCTCCCGAAAAACGCTCCCGACAGGAAGCGTTTTCGGAAGCGCGTTTCCTAGCGTTTCCGAAACGCTCCCGCAAGGAGCGAGTTTCCGGAGCGGGAGCGAAGGGGGTTTGAAGCTTCCCCGCAAACCTGCGTTGGGGCCTCAAGCATAAAAGGGAGTGAGGGCCTAGCTTCTCATTCATTCTATCATTCATCTTTACAATTTTTGTCTAACAGATATTGAGCACGCTTACGTTGTTTAGCTAAGTTTGCAAGTGTTGTTCAACATGTGGGTGTCTCCAAGCAGAGATCCCAACCTCCACCTCGAGAGACTTCGAGTGCCTACTCAGATGAGGAGCTTCATCATCAGTTTCCAAAGCACAGATCGTAGAGCCAGCCTTCAGGAGTTACATAGTTCATCAGGTAATGCAGTCACTCAGAGGGATCACGCAGTCTTGGAGGAGAGCAGCTCCGGGAATGAGGGAGATTTAGGAGTTTCAGTCTGGGAGAAGTGTGAGGGGATCAACCCTTCATAAGTTGTGTTTTGGAGCAGTGAGAGGCCAGCATTACAAGTTGATCAGTCCAAAGGCCAGCGCATTCACCAAGAGTGCGTAATTGTCCCAAGGGGGTGAAATTCTGGGGTCATCCTTTCCGGATTTCCTTCCTGGGTTTTTTCGGGTTTTGGGAGGAGAGTTCATAGCCTGAGTTTCAGAATTTTTTGAGCAGTGGAATAGCCCCAAAGAGCAACTCCATTCCAGCCAGCAGCAACACTTTCCAGCAGCAGCAATAACCTAGAGAGTTGTTGAGATTGTGTAGTTGGTGTAGCATCGTGTGTGCTCTAGCCCTGAAATTTTGTGGAGGGACTAAGACACACTTGAACTCCAAAACCCAAAAATTGTTTTGTGAAATTTCAGCTGGTGTACAAGTTATTCAAATAATTAATTATTTCAATGGATTTCCTAAGTCTAAACTTAGGAAAATTAAATAATTAAAGTGAATTAATTAACACATGCGCTGAAATGTTCTAAAAGACACCGATCAAGAAACATTTTAATCTCAGTCGTTGATGAATGTTTTAATCTCAGCCGTTGATGAGATCAATGAAAAAATATAAGAGAAAGGCTTGAGGGTCAGTTGGAGACACACACAGTTGCAGAACTAAGAGATTGATCTAGAATTCTAGGGCAAGGTTTGCCAAGAACTTCCAAAGGAGTTTTCTGCAGTGAGGGGTAGTATTGGCTGAGGGGATGATCTAATCCAGGAGCCAAGAGTCAGCAAGAGGCAGAGGAGCAGCAAACAAGGACAACACAGAGGAGCAAAGAGCAGCAACTGCGCAACCGCTACGCAGGTGCTACGCAAGCCAAGGAAAGGGCAGCGATGCAGCTCGATTGGGTTTTAGAATTATGCAGAGGATCTTGAGGACCAGCGTAAGGCCTACGTCAACCTCTCTGGGCAGCGCAGTGGCACACAGAGCCTAGCAGGGCTGACGCTGAGGCTTCAGGGCTAGCGCTAGGGTTTCTAGAGCCAGATCCGAGCTGAGTCTTGTAAACCTCATTTGAGGGTGTGTATTAGTCAGTTATTTGGTATAGAACAACAGGTTAGCTGCTGATTTCTTTTATTCTCTATCGGGTTTTCCAGATCTGGAACCCATATTTGCTATACTCAAATTCTACTTAATAAAATAAACCCTCATATCTGTTGCACCGGTTTTCCCGCTTTGGGTTTTTTTTCCGGGGACTTATGTCCAAAAATCCATGTGTCACTTTGTCTGAATGAGTGTAGTATTCAGTAAATGATCTGCATGTGTAGACTGTTAGTTGTGTTTACTTCGGTATTTTCTGAATCTAATTTCTGAAGCTAACTTGTATAATTTAAATCACGTAGGAGAAGTAAACCATGATACTGCAGTAGAATTCTCACATGGTATCAGAGCGATAGCAGATCAAGCTGAATCTCCAACAATCAGCTGAAGAATATTTTTTCTACAGGATAGCAGCAGAAGCAGCAGAGATCCGGAAGGGGTAGCTTGACAACAGGAGGACGGAGATCCAAGAAGGGACAACGCTGCAGATTCAGAAGGCCATCAAGCTTACACAAATCCTTCCCAGGCCAGCGTAAGGACTGTGTCAACTAGTCTGGGGTTACGCAGTCCACTTCTGAGCAGCACTGAGGCTGCGCTAGGCCACTCAATGAGACGCAGTCCAGTATTCTTTCTGTTGTTGAAAGCCTTGCCAAGATCTGGAAGCAATGCTTCAGATCTTCAGTAGTGTTGGTGTGGTGGAGATTCTTCCAATGCAGAATTGTGCCTAGCTAAGTCAACAAAGGTGGGAGGAAGACAGCTACTCATCAGATCTGAGCCAAAAATATCTGAGATTCGATCAGGATGGTGATCAAAGAGTTTTGTCCGATAGTGTTTGGGTGGAAGATTTCCAGGAGGGAAATCAGTTTTAAGAAGAAGAAGCAACTACTAGATGGTTTCTAGTCACCAAGAAACCCAGATCCAGAGTTTCTGTAGCCACAGAAAGAGGGAGAAACATTATTGTTTCTTATCAGAGCTAGATGGCTTCTCATGGGCTGAGAGACGAAGACAGGTTGGACGATGTGTCCAACTTTGTCATTTGGAAGGCAAGGATCCTATCAGTCCTAGATGATTACAACATCAAGGACCATGCAACGAGTTTTCTAGTTGTGCCTGCAAATCCTGATCCTGTAAAGAAATTCAAGGAGAATCATGAGCGAACTAAGCATATAATCATGGACAGAGTAAAGGATCACGTTGTACCACATATTGCTGAAAAGAACACAACAAATGACATGTGGATCTCTCTAGAAGTGATGTATCAAGGAAGCTCCATCCAATGGAAAATTCTCTTAGAGAATCAGATGAGGCTTTTCCAGATGCAGAAGGGTGAGGAAATAGATCCTTTCCTTTTCCGACTTCAAACCATCCAAGACCAACTGGTTGGCATGGGTGCAACTCTAGACGAAGGGCTCTTAGTGAGGACTGCCGTGAATGCAGTCTCCAAGGAATGGGAAACATTTGTCCAGAGTATAATGGGCAAAGCAGCATTACCATCTTGGGCAGACATGTGGGCTATCCTCTGCTAAGAGGAGATCAGGAGGATCACCAAGAAGTAGAAAATCAGTGGTGGGACAGTCAGAGTGAAGAAATAAGAGGAAGATGATGCAGCCCTTGCATCAAAGGAAATAAAATAGCAAGGGAAGAAGAAGAGGGACCTTTCCAAGGTCTGGTGCTTTAACTGTGGGGAACTTGGACACTTCGCCAGCACTTGTCCTAAGAAGAAGGACAAAGGATCTTCTGATTCCAAGGCTGCAGCAGCAAAGGATGATGGTTCTAATGATGATGCAGCCATGAGTGCTCATATGCCTCAAGAGAAGAGGTGGGGTGACATGGATCTATAGAGCATCCACAGACAGTGGAAGGATACTTGAGTCAGCCCTACTCTTGGATCACATACAAGCTACACGAGCCTTAAGACAGTAGCGGGATGAGTCGTGAGATAGTTGCAGAAGGTCACAATGAAGCAGAAGGAAGAGCTTAAGAGGGAGTAGCATAATGCAAAGGCAGCATCAGCGTGGAGGCAACAACGCAGAGGGGCTAATGGGACTTCAACAGCACAGAGGGGATCATGGGACTTCAACAACGCAGAGAGGCTGAGCTAACGCAATGCAGAGTTGTAGCAGCACAGTGCCTCCATGAGGACAACGTAAATCAGTAGCCAGGGAGCTTCAGTGATAGATGCAGCTTGACTTATCTGTCAGAAATTTGGGCATGAGTCCTTCAGTTGCTTACTTCGCAGCAACTAAGCTACAGTGCAGCAGTTAGCAGTGGCAGTGCTATGGGTAGCATGATGCAACAAGTTGAGAGGGAGTTGCAGTACATATGTGGTAGTGTCAGTGGCAATGACATGGGTAGCAGTACAGAGAGCCGCAGTGCAGTGGATGGAGGGCATCAGGTCAAGCATCAACAACACAGAAACCAACATCAAGATCTTGGAGTGCGTGGTGTGGATGTATTGCTAGAGCACACTCCGTGCTAAGAGGGAGTGTTGAGATTTTGTGTAGTTGGTGTAGCATCGGGTGTGCTCTAGCCCTGAAATTTTGTGGAAGGGCTAAGACACACTTGAACTCCAAAACCCAGAAAGTGTTTTGTGAAATTTCAACTGGTGTTCAGGTTATTCAAATAATTATTTATTTTAATGGATTTCCTAAGTCTAAACTTAGGAAAATTAAATAATTAAAGTGAATTAATTAACACATGTGCTAAAATGTTCTAAAAGACACGGATCAAGCAATATTTTAATCTCAGCTGTTGATGGATGTTTTAATCTCGTTCGTTGAAGAGATCAATGAAAAAGTATAAGAGAAAGGCTTGAGGGTCAGTTGGAGACACACATATAGTTGCATAACTGAGAGACTGATCTAGAATTCTAGCAGGGTTTGCAAATAATTTCTGGATGAGTTTTCTGCAGTGGGGTAGTATTGGCTGAGGGGATGATCTGATCCCGGAGCCAAGGGTCAGCAAGAGGCAAAGGAGCAACAAACAAGGACAACGCAGAGGAGCAGAGAGTAGCTGCGCAGGTGCTATGCACGCCAAGGAAAGGGCAGCGCTGCAGCTCCAAAGGTTTTCAGAATTACACAGAGGGTCTCCAGGACCACCCTAAGGTTCGCGTCACCCTCTATGGGGTTACGCAGTCCCTCTCTAGGAAATGCAGTGGCACACAAAGCCTAGCAGGGCTGACGCTAAGGCTTCAGGAGCAGCACTGGGTTTTCTAGGGCCAGATCTGGGTTGTGTCTTGTAAATCCCATTTGAGGGTGTGGATCAGTCAGTTATTTGGTATTAGAACAACAGGTTAGCTACAGATTTCTTTTATTCTCTATCGGGTTTTCCAGATCTAGAACCTAGATTTGTTGTACTTAGATTCTACTTAATAAAATAAACCCTCACATCTGCTGCATCGGTTTTCCCACTTTGGGTTTTTTCTGGGGACTTATGTCCAAAAATCCATGTGTCACTTTGTCTAATGAGCATAGTATTCAGTAAATGATTTGCATGTGTAGACTATTAGTTGTTTTTACTTCGGTATTTTCTGAATCTAATTTCTGAAGATAACTTGTATAATTTAAATCAAATAAGAGAAGTAAACCATGATACTGCAGTAGAATTTTGATTTATGGTAGCATTGGATGTGCTCTAGCCTTGTAATTTTGTATATAGGCTAAGACACATGTATTCCATAATACCCAGAAAGGATTTTGGAAAATTTCTCTTAGAGATGGTTTAATTAAATTAATTAATCGTTTTTTAATGTTTTCCTAAGTCTAAACTTAGGGAAATTGATTAATTAAAGGGTATTAATTAAACTAAGTGTGAATCTTCTAGATAAAGTCATGGATCATCTCCCAGTTAATCTTAGCCCTTGATTATGTTTTAATCTTGGTCGTTGAAGGGTCAACGAAGGATTATAAGAAGGAGGGTGAGGGGCCTATGGAAAACACATTGAGCATTTGGAATTTTCGAGCTTGTGAGAGAGACACAGCTTTTTGATCAAGATCAAATCGCTAGGGCAGGGTTTGCTAATTGATTTTGATTTAGTGATCAGTTTCAGAGAGGGGCAGATGCAGTAACTAGTCACGAGGACCAGGAGTACATTTCAGAGACAGAGGCAGTAGTGACGCAGTAGAGGCAGCGCAGTCATCCGGAGGGGTGACGCAATTCCTGAAGGGAATCACACAGAAGTGACGTGCCTTCTAGATTCAGTCCGGAGATAGTTGGAAGCTAGGGTTTCTGAGCCAGGAGGGCCAAAACTCAGTTTCAGATCAACTTGATCATTTGCAGAGGAGAGGTGACACAGTTCTTCAGCATGCCCACACAAGCTTATGCAGTAGCAGCGTAGGCATCACGCAAAGGCAGAGAGGGGCTTCACCAGCGCTGCACCAGATCAGCCGGGGACTAGCATAGTGAGGTATATCTCACATTTCTTCTGTTGCCGAGATTTTCTCTGAAGGGTGAGCCGGATATTGGCACCCTAGTTGTACTCAAGATTCTGCTACTTAATAATACAAAACCCTCAGATCTGCTGCACCGATTTTCCCGAGTTGGGTTTTTCCGGGGACTTAGTCCAAAAATAATTGTGTCAAATGTGGATATTTTTCATTGTATTTTGTTCAGTTTCTTTCAGCACTTAGATTTATTCCGCAGCATTATTTGTGTAGACTGCTTCGATAATTACTTCGATATTTCACTGTAATGAAATAATTATGAAAAATAATAGGAGAGGTAACTCAGATATGTTGTAGTAGGAATCCAAATTTAGGATTTTTCACAAGGTATCAGAGCTTATTCAAGCTGAAGTGCAAGAGAAACAAGAGTGAACCAACAGATCAACGCTGAAGAGACTGGGAACTGCGTAAGCAGCAGTAGACTACCCGAGTAGTTATGTAGTCCAGGCCAGGAGGGCAATCCAGCGCAGAAAGAGCTCCCTCTGAGAGAGTTGACAGAGGGGTAAGCTTTTTTAGTTGCAGAGGCAACGTAGCAGACTAGCATAGTTGAAGGATGCAGTAGCTGCAAAGCAGTGAGTGCTGGTGCATAAGCGTCAGAAAATTTCTAAAAAATACAGTTGTGGATTTCTTGACCTCAGAGAGTTCCCTTACTCAAAGAGACTCATTTTTTCCCATGCAGTAGCAGAAGCATTGACTTACTCCTCAAGGAGTGCATAAGTCTAGTTGAGCAGAGGGTTAGAGGGAGAAATCCACAGTTGAGGAGATGGCCAGCAATGGATTGCGTGACCAAGATATATTGGAGGGTGCCTCCAACTATGTTATTTGAAAGTCAAGGGTTCAGTCTCTCCTTGATGAGCATGATCTAAAGGCCCTCATTGACAGTGCAGTTGCAGAACCGTTGGATGCAACACATCTGAGAGCCTTTAAGAAGAACATGGCAAGAGCCAAACGATTGATCCTAGATGGTGTGAAGGATCACATTGTACCCCACATAGCAACAAAGAACACTGCTAGAGAAATGTGGGTAGGGCTGGAAAAGCTATATCAAGGATCTTTCGAGCAGCGGAATATGTATCTGGAGGAGGAGATGCGTAATACCAGGATGAAGAAGGGAGATCGTTTTGACTCTTTCCTATCTCGAATTCAGGATAACCAAGAACAGCTGTCAGCAGTGGGATCAACACCTAGAGACTCAGAGCTGGTAAGGCTAACTCTGAACTCTGTTTCAGAAGACTATCAGGTCTTTGTCCAGAGCATTTTGGGCAGAGAAAAACTTCCGGGATGGGAAGCGATGTGGGCAGCCTTGCAGCAAGAAGAGCTGAGGAGAGATCTCCTCAAAATCCATATTAAGGATGGCAGCAGCGGTTCGAAATTCAAGGAGGAGGAAGAAAACACAGCCCTTGTATCAAAGGGCAAATAGAGGCAGAAGAAGAAAGATCTGTCCAAGATCAAGTGCTTCAGGTGTGGGGAAATGGGACATTATCCAACACAATGTCCTCTTAAGAAAAAGGACAAGGAGGAGAAGCAAGATCCTCAAGCCAGAGTGGCCAAGATTGAGGCAAAAGCTAATTGTGCTATGTTAGCTCATATTCCGAAAGGAGGGAAGTGGGATGACTTGGAGTTGTAGATCCAGAATCTATAGGTGGCAAGATCCTTGAGTATTTTTGAACTCTTGGATCACATGCGAGCTATGGCAACCTTAAGATAGTAGCAGGATGGATAGTTGCAGAGGAAGATGAAGAGACATTGCAGTGGCTAGCAGTACTAGAGCCTGATCAGCACAGAGAGGCAGCACCAGCAGCAGCAGTTGAGCAGAAGTAGCGCAATGCACAGTGGTGCAACATAGTGCAATGCAGTGCCGAGCAGCATCAGCGCAACATATTCAAAGACCTACTGCAGAAGTTAGCAGCAGACAGTCTTATTATCCAAGATGTAGTTTTACTTGTCCAATTTCGGATGTTTTTTTGTTGCAATTAGCAACAATGCAGCAGTGTAGCAGCAACAGTAGTTGAGCAACAGCAGCAGTAGTGGAGCAGCAGCAGCATAGTTCACAGTGGTACATCGCAATGCAGAGCAATGCTCACGCAGTGCAGCAGCATGGTTGCAGAATTCAGAGGGAGTTGTAGTACAGTAGCAGTTGGTAGCAGCATGCAGAGTCAGCAGCAATACAAATGCAACATTTTGTGCAGTGTTGGTGAGCAGCATCAATAGCACAACAACAGATGTTAAAGAAGTCAGAGCAGCACCTTGATTTGTATTGCTAGAGCACTTTCCTTGCTAAGAGGGAGTGTTGATTTATGGTAGCATCAGCTGTGTTCTAGCCTTGTAATTTTGTATATAGGCTAAGACACATGTATTCCATAATACCCAGAAAGGATTTTAGAAAATTCCACTTAGAGATGGTTTAATTAAATTAATTAATCATTTTTTAATGTTTTCCTAAGTCTAAACTTAGGGAAACTAATTAATTAAAGGGTATTAATTAAACTAAGTGTGAATCTTCTAGATAAAGTCATGGATCATCTCCCAGCTAATCTTAGCCCTTGATTATGTTTTAATCTTGGTCATTGAAGGCTCAACGAAGGACTATAAGGAGGGCGAGGGGCCTATGGAAAACACATTGAGCATTTGGCATTTTCGAGCTTGTGAGAGAGACAAATTTTTGATCAAGATCAAATCACTAGGGCAAGGTTTGCTAAGTGATTTTGATTCAGTGATTAGTTTCAGAGAGGAGCAGATGCAGTAACTAGTCAGGAGGACCAAGAGTACATTTCAGAAATAGAGGCAGTAGTGATGCAGTAGAGGCAGCGCAGTCATCTATAGGGGTGATGCAGTTCCTGAAGGGAACCACACAGAAGTGACGCAGTGCCTTCTAGATTCAATCCGAAGATAGCTGGAAGCTGGGGTTTCTGAGCCAGGAGGGCCAAAATTCAATTGCAGATCAGCTTGATTTTTTACAGAGGAGAGGTGACGCAATTCTTCAACTTGCTCGCGCAGGCTTATGCAATAGCAGTGTAGGCATCACGTAGAGGCAGGGAGGGGCTTCACCAGCGCTGCACCAGATCAGCCGGGGACTAGCATAGTGAGGTATATCTCACATTTTTTTTGTTGCCGATATTTTCTCTGAAGGATGAGCCGGATACTACACCCTATTTGTACTCAAGATTTTGCTGCTTAATAATACAAAAACCTCAGATCTGCTGCATCGGTTTTCCCGAGTTGGGTTTTTCCGAGGACTTAGTCCAAAAATAACTGTGTCAAATGTGGATGTTTTTCTTTGTATTTTGTTCAGTTTGTTTCAGCACTTAGGTTTATTCCGCAACATTATTTGTGTAGACTGCTTCAGTAATTACTTCGATATTTCAGTACACTGAAATAATTATGAAAAATAATAGGAGAGGTAATTTAGATTTTTGCAGTAGGAATCCAGATTTAGGATTTTTCACATAAAATTTTCACAAGAGTTACGCAGTCACTAGAGGAGCAGCCATTCCATAACAGGGTTTGGAGAGATATTTCAGCTTGCCTTGAGCAATCCAAGGTGCCATCATTCTTATCACCTCTTGTACTCATTCCCTATTTCCAGAAATATAATAAAATGGCTCAGCTTTTCTGAAATTTTTGCAATGATTTTTATGGTGCATCTCTATTTGTTGTAGTTTTGTTTATGTTGCTTTGTATTGTTGTTTATTTCCTATTCGGAATATTACAGTGGTATCAGAGCTCATAGAATTGGCTTAGCCTATGGATCAGATCAATCTATGACACTCGGAGACAAAGAATACATCACTTACCGGAAGCAAAGGTACAGGAGCAGAGAGCGGAGGCTTGAGCCCACATTTGGTGAAGGGGACTGTGTTTCAGTAGAGGACACAGAGGAGGAAGCTCCCATGGCAGATGAAGTAGATGATGAGAAGGATTTCGGTAATCTCCTCCTAAAATTTGTACAAGAACTCTCCAGAAAAATAGAGATGGGTCAGAAGATTGCCGGGGAGAACAAACAGCGTGAGACCCCAAGGGAATTTCACATCGGGGAAGGGTTCGACACTCCTCATCATACCCAGGAGCAAAACAATGCGCATCAAGTGGTGCTACGCACTCCCCCACATTCCACTATGCCCACATTCTTGACTGCAGGTATAGGAACAGGAGGACCCCAGGAGCCGGAGGTGGCTCATTACGGGGATTATTTTGCAGAATATCAGTAATACGAGTGGGATTTTGGAGAAGCCCTCACTTTCCACGATTTCTGCCAGCTGAAGAACAATAGAAGACCCCGCACCTAGAATAGAGGAGGTGGGTACATGTAGGGAGGTGAACTGCAACGTACCATGGGTAGATTTTTCTTGCCAACATACGACGGGTCATCAAAATGTTCAGCAAAGGCTTGGGTAGAAAAGCTTGACATTTACTTTTCAGCTGAACCAGATGGCGGAGGTGGAGGCCATCAAGGTGGCAACGTTGCACCTTGAGGGGGAAGCCCATGACCGGTGGTTCCATGGGATGTCCACACTGGGTTATTTCGGAGTGACAGCATATGCAAAGTTCACTCGGAGATTGGTGGAAAGATTTGACCGGAAGGATCCTGAGGAGCATTTTGTCGAGCTGATCAAGCTCAAGCAGACCGGGAACCCAGAGACCTACATCTCTGATTCCTTAAGACTTTCAGTGATGGAGCCAGACTTCTCCGCAGCCAGGAGGATTTACATGTTCATTGATGGGTTACGTCCACGCTGGGTCATTCCGGAGTGACAGCGTATGCAATGTTCACTCGGAGATTGGTGGAAAGATTTGACCGGAAGGATCTTGAGGAGCATTTTGTCGAGATGATCAAGCTCAAGCAGACTGAGAACCCAGAGACCTACATCTCTGATTCCTTGTGACTTTCATTGATGGTGCCAAACTTTTCCGCAGCCAGGAGGATTTACATGTTCATTGATGGGTTGGAAGAGCCTCTGCGTGGACTAGTCAAGTCTACTAGACCTGCTACACTTTAGGACGCAGTTGGGAGGACAAGGGACTTGCAGGATGCCTTGCCGAGAACTAGAGCTCCTTTCCCCCAAAGAACGACATTCCAGCCAAAGGGGAAAGACATGAGAGTTCCACTTGCGAAGGGGAACCAGGGTCGAGGGCCTTTGGACGATGATACCTGGAGATATCTGAGATGGAGGAAGCTATGATTCACATGCCAGGAGCCACAGGCACCGGGTCATCGATGTGCTGCAAGAAAGGCACACTACATCGAGGTCTTCTCCGACAGTGAGGGAGAAGAAGATGTGTATGAGGAGTTGGAGGGAGATGCCAGCGCTGATGCACCGAGAGGAGATCATCCACCACCACCTTCCTGAGGAGTTGGAGGGGCAACGTTTGCACCCACAGGAGGAGTCTTTGCATCCTTGCGAGGGGTTCCTAAGTATTTTACACTGCGTGTCCAAGGCACAATCCAATGGCAGTGTGTTTCAGTTCTGGTGGATAGCAGGGCCACTCATAACTTCATCGATGCCCAGCTAGTGCAGAGGAGGGGCATACTGATAGAGAATTTTGATGGGTTCTCAGTGTTGGTTCTGGGTGCCAGAACCATGCAATGCATGAGGTATGTTCTAGCATTGGCAGTGACGATGGGGACATACATATTACATGGTCACTGACCACTTCTTTGTGGTTGACATCCCAGATACCAATGTGGTATTGGGAGTGCAGTGGCTAATTACGCTGGGTAAGGTCACTACAGATTGGGAGAAATTGGAGATGGAGTGGACAGAAAAGAAGAGTGGGAAGCATGTGATGATCAGAGGCATGCACACATACCCTCCTCAAACAGTTTCAGCACATCGGATGGAGGGAGACTTACAGAAGGGGGACATAGAGTGGGCAGTAGAGCTGTGTATTTCAGAGGCAGGAGTCATAGGACAACCAGTACACCTCGATGTGCAATCGATATTGGACAGATACTGCTCGGGTTTTGGGGACGTACCACCGGGGTAGCCACCGGACCAAGGGTTTGAGCATACTATTGAGTTGGAGCAGGGGATCCAGGCAGTGATCATCACCCCCTATAGGCAACCCAAGGCCTACAGGGATGATATTGAGAGAGCTATCCATGAGCTCTTGGCACTGGGGCACATCTGACCCAATACTACCCATTTTCTTCTTCTGTTGTTTTGGTGAAGAAGAAGGATGACACATTGCGGATATGCATTTACTACAGTGCACTCAACAAAAATACCATGAAGAACCGATACCCCATCCCCAGGATTGATGAGTTGATGGATGAGATGAGGGGATCGAAGTTCTTCTCCAAGATCGATCTGAGGTCGGGGTACCGTCAGATCAAGGTGAGGGACCAAGATGTCCCCAAGACTGCATTCAGGCACCACTATGGCCATTTCGAGTTTTTGTTGATGCCCTTTGTTAGCCATCAGTATTTTTTTTTTACATGTTAGTGATGACTATATCTACAGCTGAGTTTTCTAGAAACTGATTTCCTTATGTCAATATGTCATCCAGAAAACCCTCCTAAAACTTTTTTCACCTTTCTACCTTTTCAGTTCGCCCATGTCGAAATCAAAACCTCATATCACAATCCTATCTAGCTTCAGCCTTATTGACCTTCCCATCAGCTTTAAAAGGCAAATCCACATCTGTTTCAAAAGTCTCCCCTATGTTAGGAAGTGGCGTTTTAGGACATTTCACCTTTGGCAATCCTCAAAAAGCCAAAAAGCCTCCATCTGCAAAAGACCTGCCATGACTGATCCCTTACTTTGCAAATGAAATTGACAAGCAACCTTAAGTCGCGCCACTCACATCCCCTAGATCTCAGCACTGCATAAAATCCAATCTCAAGCTGACTATTAGGTTTTTCACAGTGTTCTATGGTTTCTACAAAGGCAGGAAATATAATTTCATCTCATGGAGTAAATGTTTGAGTTTACAGTTAGAGGAACAGCTGCTTCTAAATGTATTATGAGCCTGAGATGAAGTTGCAAAACAAAAGTCACTCATCTGGACTTTACAGCTATTTCCAGCATGAAAATCACAATAAGAAAGGGTCATCACTGTCTCAGCAAACTGGTAAATTGTCAAGGCCCAGAACCTCCTTCATTTACAAGCAGAGGGTTAGGGCGCCTCCTTCATCCACAAGCAGAGGGCGCTGGCCAATATTGACTTGGAAGATTGCAAAGGTCCAGGTTTGCTTTGTTTTGAACAGTGAAACATATCTCCAGGTTTTATGAATATGACTGATGATCATAACAGGAATATAGTGGAAATTTGCTAGCTCAAAGGAAAGGGGAGTTTGGTCTGATAAAGGAGCTCATCTCAAACTTTCAAAATCATGTGAATTGATGAAATGAAGAAAGGCATGTCATTGGTGAAAATTCCAAAGCATAAGTACCCTGTCTATCCACAAGATCAAATAGAACAGATGATAACCAATGCCATTACACAGGCAGGAGAAAGTTCTTGGTTTTTCAAGAAAACACTGACCTTCATAGTCACAAAGGTTATTTGGCAAGTAAATCAATCATGAGATGAACAAGCCACATATCTAAATCACCCTTAGGACAGTGCAGGGAGACAGTATTACTCTGGCTAGGGTTTCTGCTGACACACAGTGATGCTTGCAAGAGAAGATGCTAAGACTGATGTTTTCCAAGTAGTTTACTTACCATCACCTTCAGAAAAAGGCTGTCTCGAAAAGAATTGTTTAAAAACCTTCAAATACCTTACCTGATGAAGAGCCTCCTCCATATATGAGCAGATGGCCAAAGCTACTGCAGGTTGCTGAAACTGATTGATACAAGAAAGCAGTGGAAGGATACCAAAAAGGAATAAAGGTCATTACACAGATGAATGATAGTGCTGATAATGCAAAGGTATTGGTACTCCTATTTCAAAGAACTAGCTGACAGACTATACCTACAGTAGGAAAGAGACAATATTGAATATATGTGTGCCACTGATACCAAAAAGAAGACTTTCTCCTTGAGAAAAAGGTCAAGCAACAAAACAATATCATATACCAAAGGTCCAAAGAGGCGCCTTTCAAGAAATGATGTTTACAGTTTTCGAATGTTTTTGGTGCATTATGAATAGCCCTTCCTTGCTAACAATCACCAAGAGAGGGAAACAGTGAACATAGTTCAGTCATGAAATGGTTCTATTGACAAAAAAGGGTTTAACACACTGATCAGAACAAAATAAGGACTGTGTATCAAAAAGCCCTGTTTTCATATTCTACAAGCTTGTCTTTTCAGATGGGGAGGCAAATGGGTATTTGATCTTATGATTAGGCAGAAGGAATTTGTTTTGATGAATTATCACTGTTTATATGTCTTATAACAAACACACTTGTTATCATTCCAAAGGGCAGATGTAGCACAGAACTGCATGGAAAAAGGACCTGCAGACAAGACCTTTTAAAATTTTGTCACCAAGAAGATTTCCCCTTTAAAGTTATTATTCACTGTGTTCCAAAGGTCTTTCAGCCTGTGATCATTGTTGGATAGTTTAAAAGGAAGAAAGCACAACCTTTATTTTGAGGGAAAAAAGGGTACTGTATACTACACCTACAAACAGAGATTTGAAAACCCACTATAGGTAAAAGATGAAGGAGTTGTCAATGCAAAATGACAAATCACCTGTGTTATTGAAACACCGTAGCAGAAGTGGTGGAGTTGGTCGACTTAAATTGATCAAAGTTCAGAGCTCGGGGTCAGAATCAAAGGGCGGTATATATATATTCAAATAACAAACCCACTGTTTGAAAAAACAAACAGAGTTAAAAATCAATGTTAATTCCGAAAGGGTAAGTGACCGTTGGAGAGTTATGGTGATATAGTATCAAAGGGTAATTATGGTATAAATTTTTCATTTTCAAAAATCTGAAGAAGAGCCCACGCCTCTCTAGCATCAAGACAAAGAGAATCTGGTCGGAAATTCACAGGTTTGCCCTAGAAAAAGCAGCGCGACGTGCCTGGGATTTGGCGCGACGTGCCTGGGCAGCAAAATACATGGGGCCCCTTCGTCGGCGCGACGTGCCTGTAGGTGGGCGCGACGTGCCTGTAGGAGGCCGCCCGACCACACGACAGGCCGACCCGACAAGTTTCTTTTGCGCGACGGGTTTTTCTCCAAAGGTTGTCGCGCCAGTGTTGGAGGGTTCCGGTGCATTTCAAGCTCCCTCCAAGGGATTTCTTCTCAAAAACTCACAAGGTACTTCGCCTCCTACCTTGAAAATCTCGAAAAATCAAGTTTAGAACCTGTGTGCCGTGGTTTGAAACTGTGCATGGTTAAAAAGGCTTTGACCATTTTTGAAAAGGAGAAACTATCCTCACAGTCCCCCACAACAGCACACTACTTAAGCAGATTGCCTTTCATTCACCATATTCTCCCACTGTGAATTTGTTAACAAAGAATTTCCCAAGGTGACAGCACATTAAAAAGGCAGAATTTGTTGATGAGAAGTTAAACCTTGGAGGCAGGGGTATAGAGTGTGTTGGTGTATCTCTCAAAACTCACAAGCAAAGAGTGTATTGTCTAAACTACTGTGTGCACTGATTTTACACCCAACCTAAGTCTGCTTTTTCATTGCACTACATTGTATCATTCTGAAGATTGTGGACAGAGAGTTTCCCAAGGTGACAGCACATTTAAAAGGCAGAGTTTGTTAATAAGAAGTTAAACATTGGAGGCAGAGGTATAGAGGTGTTGGTGGACTTTTTAAACTCACAAGCAGAGAGTGTGTTTCTTAAACCACTATGCATTGGTTATACATCTAACTTGGGTCTGCCTTTACCGAAACCATATTGTATCATGTTGAAGATTTGTTAACAGGGTTTTCTGAAGGTGAACAGAGCCACTTTCTAAAGGGCAGAGTTGTTGATGGTTGAAACTTTAAACATTGAAGCCAGAGGCACAAAGGTGGTGATTGATTTCTCAAAATTCACAAGTGAAAGGTGTTTTCCTAAACACAGAGGGCTAATATTTCACCTAACCAAAAGGTCTCCTTTCTTTCCACTGTTTGGTCTCTACAGAAATTTGTTGACAGAGGGATTCTGAGGGTGAAACAGGGCCATTTTCTAGAAGGCAGGGTTGTTAGTGATTGGGCACTTGTTGATGATCAAGTTTACATTGAAGCCAGAGGTACAAAGTTGGTGATTGACTTCTCAAAATTCATAAGTGAAAGGTGTTTTCCTTAACACTGTGGGCTAATTTTTCACCTAACCAAAAGGTCTCCTTTCTTTTCCACTGTGTGGTCTCTTTTATAGAAACCTGTTGACAGAAGCATTTTCAAGGTGAATGACCTGAAGAGCAGGGTTTTTATATTCGAGTTTTGTTTTGAAAACACAAATAACAGTGTAGGTTGGCCCCTAGCAAACTCACCAAGAGGAATGATTGCTTAATACTACATACAGGAAATTTATACAGCATATTGTCTCATCTTTATTGATGGTTTTCTATTGAGAAGTTTACATAGCTGAAGTGTATCCAGATTTGAAGGACTGTTGTTAATGAGTGCAGAGGTGGCTTATTCCAAGAAACATTGTTGCATTTTATTCAAAACCACAGGGTCCATATCTGTCTAAGCAGTGTAGTGGCCAGTTTCAATCCAGCAGGACATTTTTCATACAGTGAAGGCAGTTTGCCTATTCCAAAGTTTGGTCAAAGTCAGAATGCCTCCAAAGCGAGATCACAAAGGCGGACCACATAAGAGATATGAGCCTATCTCCATAGAAGAAATCAATGCTCACCCATCAGTGCTTTTCAATTTCCATGAAGTAGGCTGTCTTGATTTCTGTCAGAGGATAGAATAAGTCAAGAGTTTCTCGCCACTTACACATTTGTGCGCTTTGAGATTCAAAGACAAACACTTCCAGTTAGCAGGTCTTGACTTCAAAATCTCCCCAAGGTATGTATCCAAGGCTACCAAGATCCTGTATCATGGTGAAAAGTGGTTTAAACAAGCGCATCTTGATCTGGAAGATTATAAACCTTTCATCAAGCCTGAACATAGGGAAACCATCACTGCTATTTTTCCTTTCTCCTATCTTCTTGACAGTTATGCTCCGCTGATGAAAGCCATAATGAGATATTTCACTTGTGAAGGGAGGTTTAGCCAAATATTTGCCTATCATGTTCGCTTGTTGATGCATTTTACCAGAAGCAGGCAATTAAACCTTCCATACTTTTTGTCCAAAAGCATAGAGAAAATGGCAGCCACTGTCCAAAAGAAAACTCCACCTCAGCAAATCCCTTCTCTCTTTCACCATTCCTTGATCAAAATCATCTTCTTACACCAGCTGGAGAAGAAAGGAGTTTCATGGGATTCATTCATTAGCCATGCCGATTTCGCCACTGTCCCTCCTGTTCATGTGTCTCCTACTCAGCCTTTCCATCGCCCAGTGCCTTTATCTAGTACGCCTACCCCTAAAAAACTCAAGATGATCACTGGGCAGCCAAGTAAACAAGGAGAAGGAGAGGGCAGTGAGCCACAGGGAGAAAAGGAGGATGATGAGCAGCAGCAGCCAGATTTTGAGGGACAGCAGCAGTTGGAAATCAGTGGACAGTAGCTAGAGGTTGATGAACAGCAGCAAATTCAGGAAGAGGGGCAGCAGCTAGAGGTTGATGAACAGCAGCAAGTACAGGAAGAGGAACAGCAGCAGACAGAGATTGAAGAGCAGCAGGTTGAGCAAACAATTGAAGCATCTTTTGAGCCACAAGCTAGACAAGATGTTGAGGAAGGACAGCAAGCTGAAGCTGCCTCCTTGACAGTGACCAAAACTGTTCCTAAAAAGAGGAAATTGCCCAAAAAGACAACTTCTAGCTTGCCAAGGAGAAAGAGCGCTAGATTGGCCTTCAAAGGCAAAAGTGCAGTTAGAGAAAGTGCCAAGCATGGAGGTAAATCAGTTGTCATCCCTATCCCAAGCGATGACAGTGATAATGAGGCCCGCATCCTTGAAAACCTCCTCATTCACAAAGAAGGGAAAATTGAGGTGTTACAAGAAGATCTTCAAAGGGCGAGGAATTTCAACCATTTCTTGGAGGTTGAAAACAAACAAATGAATTATCATGCAGCCATTCATGAGGCAAGGGCAATCAAGTACAAAAAGGAGGCAGAAAAGGCGCAAGTAAGAATTGAAGAGCTTATTGGCAAATTTGATGATGAAGAGGAGGAGGACCAGCCTAGGCGAAAGAGGCCTAGGACCATCGGGCTTAGAAGAGCCTTGGAGAAACAGAGAGCAGAAGAACAAGCTCAATTCGAAGCCTTTCCTCTCACTGCCCTCTTTGAGCAGGAAATTGAGGAAAACAAGGAAGCATGGTTTGAGAGGGCTAACCAGCATTTGGAAACAAAGCTTGAGAAGGAAAACAGGGATCTTGAGCTACAGAGAAAAAGGACTCTTCACTTTCAGAAGCTAAATCAGTTTGCCAGGCGAAAATTGAAGGTAGCACAAGAAAAATTGAAGAAGTTGAAGGAGAGGCGCCTAGCACAGAAAGAAGCAAAAAGCATATCAGCCCTTGATATTTTGGCTTCAGCTTCGGAGCATGTTTCTATGGACCCTTGAGGGTCATGCATGCCAATTTTGGGCCTGTTTCGGAAACTTTTTGTTTTTTGGCATTTTTGGGGTTTTTCGCCAAAAACTCATAAATGCGCCATTTCAGTTTGATGAGTTGTCAAAGGAGGAGGATGATCCCAATGGGTTCCATAATTCCATGAGCAGGTCTCCAGCGATTTTCAGGGCATTTGAAGATCATTCGCCCCTCCAAATTGGCGAAAAACAGCCTCATTTTGCACATTATGCCCGCCATATCAGCAGCCTGCTATTTTCTGGGTTTTTGCGCACAGGTACAGTTTTGAGGGACTTTCAGAGATCAGATTGAGGTGATTCCACTTGCGCCGGAAAGCAGACACAGAGAGCTTTCCAACGAGCCATCATGAGCCTCATTTCGACATCGGGAAGGCTTCCATTTGCATCCAGCAAGTCAGGGGACCTTTTTCAGGCATTAATATGAAGTATTTTTGCAATTTTTGAACTCCAAAAATCTGCTTTTCCCAAATGTGCGTTAGGCTATTTTTATCATGGGAAAATCATGTAAAGTCAATATAATTTCCGTTTTTAGCTGTTTTTTAGATATTTTATGGGATATTTTGTGCCTTGGGCTTTGCAAAGCCTCAAGGACAAGTTTAGATATTTTGACTTGGCCAATGGGATAGCTAGTTGCTCCATGAGGTTTTCCTCCCTCAAGCCTATCTATTGTCCTGTATCCCATGGTTCTGCATTGGCCTAAAACAATCGTAGGCTGAACTTGACACGAATTAATGCATTGGCTGTAAGGGGAGCTTGAAGAATACACTGAGTTATGATTTTGGACTCGCCTCTGATGCTTTTGAGGAATGTTGAAGGCTTGTTGATGGATTCCTTGACATGGTAGAATGGTATAGTGCTTCTTAATGTGTTTTGTCTTCTAGTTTTCACTCATATTTCATTTTTCTTGCTGCTATAGATCAGGAAAGATTGATTTTGAGACATGCCCATGGAGGCACCTCAAAATCCCTGAATCTTCATAGCTTGATGTTTTCTTCTCCCTTAGTTATGCTAAAGAATTCTTAGTTGCTCTTTAGTAACCTAAGGTATTGTTGCTAAGTTTTATTCATCAGTTCCATGTATGTTGAGTAGGATGTATGGTTTGCCCTACCTACCTATCAGCTGCCCATAGTTCCGTCCATAAAACTTTCTCTTTGACTGATTTGTTGATCATTTTGTTGAACCAAGGAGGCCTAGTCCCGATCTAGCCCTTTGCCTAAAACTATGAAAACTTATTTGTCCAAGTACCCAATGACTTAGAGACTATGTTTAGGCGTTCCGGCATAGTATATGAGTTGTTAGTTTGTCTCATGTGTTTTCCCCAAAGTCTGATAGCCATTTCCCGAAGTTAGAGGGTCTTATACCTCTATGTATGGCTGGAATGTTTGATTTCTATGTATTGATTAGCTTATAGTTATTCCTAGCATGATCAATGGCTTGCTATTACATGTTTATGTCTGCTATTAACTAGTTTTCACTTGAAATCCCTTGTCTTTCACCATCTTATTGTCCATTTAATCCATTTTTCCCAGAGATCCCTTCTACTGTGAATCAAATCGGCCCTACAGCAACTTTACATCATCACTTCATAGCTTCCTTGACCTGTTTGACCCCATAGCCCAATTTATCTACATCTTGTTATCCAGTTTATGTATTTGATCAGTTTCATTCCTCACAAACTTAAAAAACCAAAAAACTAAAAACATACTTCATAACTAGCCGAATATCAAAACACCGCAAGTAAACACACCGACATCTTCTACACATATAGAGAGAGCCCTCTCTGAGTCCAGGAAGGCTAGGTCCTTGGGCTCCAAAGCTTGGTTTGATGTTACATCGTCATTTGGCTAGCCAATCGGCCAAATCACGGGACCCTAACACCCTTCGGGCTATCCAATGCACCGGCCACCTTTCACTCTTGCATGAACCACATTTTCCGTGGTCAGTTAAGGAACTTCGTGTTGGTGTTCTTTGATGACATCCTCATCTACAGCCGCACATGGGAGGAGCACTTGTAGCACATTGAGGTTGTTTTGCGTATCTTGGAGGAGCAACATTTCTATGCTAAGCTCTCCAAATGTGAATTCGGGCTGACAGAGATGCTCTATTTGGGGCACATCATTGGTCTCGACAGGGTAAGAGTACATGAGGAGAAGACCTGGGCCATCCGGGATTGGCCGAAACCGAGGAATGTTACAAAGCTCTGGGGATTTATAGGCATCTGCACCTACTACCAGAAATTTGTCAAGGGGTGTTCACAACTTGTTTCACCCCTCACGGACCTCACCAAGAAGGGGGCATTTGGCTGGACTGTGCAGAGGTATTTTGACAAGCTCAAAGATGCGATGAGCAGCTGTCCGGTATTGGCTTTGTCAGACTTCATGCAGCCCTTCATTCTGGAGTGTGATGCTTCAGGGGAAGGTGTAGGCGTAGTTTTGATGCAAGGGGACCACCCTATAACTTTCGAGAGCCGGAAGCTACTGTCGTATGAGAGGTTGTATCCGACATACGACAAAGAGATGCTGGCCATTATGCATGCATTGTCCAAGTTCCAACAGTACTTGGTGGGTAACAGGTTTCAAGTGAGGACTGCCCACAACAGCCTTTGGTTTTTCCTTGAGCAGAAGCAGTTGCAGGAGAAGCAACAGAAGTGGGTCAGTAAGATCCAGGCCTACGACTTTGACATTGAATATGTCAAAGGGAAGAACAACGTGGTGGCAGATGCCTTGTCGCGCAGGCCAGAAACATTATCCTTGATGAGCTTAGATGCAGACTGGAGGGCTCAACTGATGGTGGAGTATTCAAAGGAACGCTTTACATGTGAGGTGTTGGATGGCCAGATTACAGATGATAGGTATCGGGTGATGGATGAGATCATCTATTACCGGGACAGGATCTTCTTGACTAGTAACTCCCAGCTCAAGGAGAATATACTGCGCACATCCCATGATTCACCACTATCAGGCCACCAGTGGTTCACAAAGACCTACAGGGCCATCAAGGAGAGGTTCTCTTGGAGAGGCCTCAAATAGGAAGTACTCCGACATGTCAAGGAGTGCGAAGTGTATCAAAGTAATAAGGGGGAGATGAGCCACCCTGCTCATTTGCTACAACCGCTTCCCATTCCAGAAGGAAAGTGGGAAAGCATCCCCATGGACTTCATCACAAGGTTGCCCATAGTGTAGGGCAAGTATTTCATCTTTGTGGTTGTTGATCGAATAACAAAGTATGCCCATGTCTTCGTCATATCCGCATGGTACACAGCTTCACAGGTGGTCGAGCTATTCTTCCGTGATGTTTTCAGATTGCATGGTCTCCCCAAGACCATAGTCAGTGACAGGGCCAGTCATTTCATGGGCGCTTTTTGGCAGGAGCTCTTTCATTTGGTGGGTATGGAGTTAACTCCTAGTACCAACTACCACCCACAGATGGATGGGCAGACGGAGATAGTGAACAATTGGCTGGAAGGCTACTTGCGAAACTATGTCATGGGGCAGCGAAAGACATGGCTGCATTTTCTTCACCTGGGAGAACACTACTACAACACCACTTTCCATATGTCCATCGTTATGTCTCCATTTTATGCTTTGTATGGATATAATGCTCTGAATTTTTCTGATGTTATGTTTGGAGCTAGCAAGGCCCCCAGAGCCAAGGACTGGATGCAAGAGAGCCAAGATATACTCCAGGCTCTTAAGGAAAACATAGCTACAGCGCAGAAAAGCAAAAACTGTATGCAGATATAGGGTGGATAGAGAGACAATTTGAGGTTGGTGACTTGGTCTACCTCCGATTTCAACCATACAAGCAGTCCACGCTGAAGAAAAAAAGGGCTGAGAAGCTTAAGCCCCGCTTCTATGGGCCTTACAGAGTGATCAGGCGGGTAGGAGAAGTTGCATATGAGTTGGAACTGCCGGCTGGGTGCAGGATACATAATATTTTCCATGTGTCATGCCTGAAGAAGGCTTTGGCACAGCAGGTGACTGCAACAGGTGAGCTTGCACCCACGGATGATGAGGGAAACTTGGTGTTACATTCAGAGGCTATTTTAGACACCCGGGAGAGACAGTTGCGGAGTAGGACAGTCAAGGAGTACTTGGTGAGATGGAGGAACCTTCCAGATGAGGATGCCACTTGGGAGGGTGAGAAGATCCTGCAGCATCCATCCTTGCAGTTGCTTGAGGGGAAGCAACATTTTTGCGGGGAGGACTGTAATATTCCCAATTAGCAGCAGCTAATTGGAAATATTAATTTTGTCTAGATTTTTGCTCTCTAATGTTCAGCCATAAATAAAAAGGGTGTTGGGACCCATAACCCAACTTAGGAGAAATAATCTTCTTAAAGTCACTTAGCCAACATGACACATTCAGCGTAGGGCCCAGGGGGACCAAGTTGCAGCGCAGAGAGAGGGACAACGTGGGCCAAGCAGCCCAGTGGCAGCGTGCCTAGGACAACGTAGAGTAGGCAGGGGCAGCGTGGCAAAGAGGATAGCGCAATGCAGTGGGGCCCAAGGGAACGTTGGGGCCCCAAGCATAAAAGGGAGTGAGGGCCTAGCTTCTCATTCATTCTATCATTCATCTTCAGAATTTTTGTCTAATAGATATTGAGCACGCTTACGCTGTTTAGCTAAGTCTGCAAGTGTTGTTCAGCAAGCAGGTGTCTCCGAGCGGAGATCCCAACCTTAGCCTTGAGGGACTTCGAGTGCCCGCTCAGGTGAGGAGGTTCATCATCAGTTTACAGAGTAGAGATCGTAGAGCCAACCTTCAGGAGTTACGCAGTTCATCAAGCAGCGCAGTCACTCAGAGAGATTATGCAGTCTTGGAGGAGAGCAGCTCCGGGAGTGAGGGAGATTCAAGAGTTTTAGTCCGGGAGAAGTGTGAGGGGAACATCCCTTCACAAGTTGTGTTTTGGAGCAGTGAGAGGCCAGCATTTCCAGTTGATCAGTCTAGAGGCCAGCGTACTCACCGGGAGTGCGTAATTTTCCCCAAGGGGGTGAAATTTCGGGGTCAGCCTTTCCGGAATTCCTTCGTGGGTTTTTCTGGGTTTTGGGAGGAGAGTTCATAGCCGAAGTTTCAGAATTTTCTGAGCAAGGGAACAGCCCCAAAGTGCAGCTCCATTCCAGCCAGAAGTAGCACTTTCCAGCAACAACAGCAGCCCAAAGAGTTACACAATCACTTAAGGAGAAACCATTCCATATTAGGGTTTGGAGAGATATTTCAGCTCGGATTGAGCAAGCCAAGGTGCCATCATTTTGATCACCTCTTGTACTCATTCCCTATTTCTAGAAATATAATAAAATGGCTTAGCTTTTCTAAAATGTTTGCAGTGATTTTTATGGTACATCTCTATTTGTTGTAGTTTTGTTTATGTTGCTTTGTATTGTTGTTTATTTCCTATTCAGAAGATTACATGCCCCAATATGTGGCCTAGGATTGCCCCTCTCATTACTATTACATTTCACCTCTTTATCACATGCCACCACCATTTGAGGGATGTACGTTGGACATACTATCCCTTCTAAAGGTAGAAACCATCTAATAGGATACTTGGCTAACCCCCTTTGGAGCTTGGAGACATTGGCACATGCCAAAGCCCACTATGGAAGGGCATGCCATTATGAAGAGTCCATTTGTTTTCCATGGTTTGTAAGATCTTTTACCTAGTTACTTTAATGACTTGTTGTGCTGAGAGGCTAGGGGACGCATTGGATCTTATGCAGTATTGCAAAAGGTGTCCATTTTGGGTTTGGTCTCCCTATACGGGGTTCTAAAACTTCAGAGGGCTACATTGGCACATATAGGGTGTGTTTAGAGAGCCATTGGCCTCTACAGCAATAGACAACACTCCATGGATCCCCAGAGATGCTCAGGGATTGCTCAAGATCCCCTTTGGAATGAGGAAGATGTATCTGGTACACTATGCCCAGTTGGCCCCACACACTTGGCAAGTGTCCTGGGAATTGTACGTTGACATGGCATCATTTATTCCATCATCTAAGCCCTTATAAATGGTCTACATGCATCTTTGACTCATTTGCAGACCCATGAGGTCATTGGTGTGCCCCCACACACACTGGGAGCACCACAGGTTTATTATTTGGAGAACAAAGGGCCACCCCCTTGTCCATCACTTTGGAGGATCCTATTCATCATTATTGCACTTATGGACCTCATCAGGCCTCTTGGAGGGCCCTACGACATGCATAGATTAGTATTTGACCTCTTAAGAGGCTTATTATTTTTTGTGAGCTAGTTTGGTGGGCTTGTCACCAAAAGTTAGTTAATTTGCACATTATTTTATTTTAGGGGCTAATGTAGGCCCATTAGGTAATTCTAACTCCTAATGAATGTATAAAAAGGAGTTGGATGAATTCATTTTGTATCATCACTTGACTTGGATCATTCTTTCTTTAGAGAACTTTGTACTTTTTCCCTAGAGGATTTTTTTGGATCATGGATGAATTTTGATGTATAGATTGAGTTCTTATCTTAGAGCTTCTTATATTGCAAATGTGTTGATGGTTGGATATGTTCTCTTACATGTAAGTGAAATTTTAATGCTATTTTCTTTTATTTTGTTGCATACATTGGTTATGATATCTCACTATTTTAGGGCTAATTGTTGCATGCATTTACGACATCAATGTGGAATTATGTTTCTATCTAGCTTATCTCCATGTATTGGCCATGTTTGATGAATGAATTGTCCTAGAGACCAAGTTATCTCAATAAGCCTCTTCCATTTGCAACGAAGTATAAAAGTTTTCAATGTAACTTTTCTTTTCTCGCCCTTAAAATTGGACGAAGTCGACTTTGAGAGCCTCCTTGAACAAGAAATGAAGTCCATCTTTATAATTCTCCTTGACTCCATATCCCCAAGAGGAATTAGGCACTGATCCATCAAAAGGTCGTCATTTTAAACCATATTCTTTCACCTTTTCCTCTCTCCTCTAGGTCTAGCCACAGTGGGTCACCTAGGGCATCAATTTCCCGACAAAATAACCCTTAAAAAGTTCGATCTCCTAGGCCCTACTGTGTTGGTGTGTCCTCAAGGTCTCCTCCGAATTTGAAGAGATTCCAATGGTGGGATTGCGAGATATTCCAATCCCTAGGTCTAAAATCAAACTTTGCCTTGGTGTTCCCAAAGCTAGTGCCTCATACGATCTTTAGGTGAAAATTCTTGTTTGATCCTTTTCCCTTGCCTTGGTCAAGTTAAGAATATCATCAGTTTCTAGACTCCATCCCCTTAACCTACGCTGGGTCCACTTGGTCCCGTATCAGGGTCATTGAAGTTTCAATGAGAGAACTGTAAGAATGGCTTGAAGGGTCATTTGGAAATTACCTTGACACAAGACAATGAAAAGATCAGAGATCGATTTCTTTAGTGAGCAGTGCTCAGGGAGAAATATCTATCGAGAGATATTCCGCAGAGAGGGGCAGTAATTCTGGTTGGAAGCATTCCTGAGCCAGAGAGTGCATAGCAAAGGAGACTGTGAGAGCCACAGAGGCAGCGCAGAGCCAGTGACGCAGAGCCTGAAGGGAAGTCGTATTTTTGCTGAGGAGACAATGTTGGGCCAGTGCCAAATCCCAGAGAGATTTTTCGGAGGCTATAAGGCCTCAGTGTCCAGCCAGCAGAGAGACCAGTGTAGAGACAGAGGGCGGTCGTAGCTGTGACGCAGAGACTGCACGGTGCAGTTCGTTTTGGGTCTTTATCAGTGTCGGGTTCCCGTGGAGGATTGAGGTTTGTCTCACAAGATATTTCTTGTCAATTTCTCTGCATGATTTGACAGATCTATCAATCATAGACTTGTACTCAGAAATAATTACTGCATAATGATATAAACCCTCAATTGCTGCACCGGTTTTTCCAGGGACATTGGTCCAAAAATAACTGTGTCAGATGTGTGTGTGATCTATTCTTGTTCAATTTTGTTTCCGCACCTGTATCTTTACGCAATTTATTTAGTGAAGGTTGTTGTGTGTTTAATTCGATGTTGTCGTAGCAATAAACTAAATAATTAATTTATCAGTTAGAAGAATTAATAATAGTTGCTACAATAGGATTCCAGATTTGAGGAATTTTCACATCCTCATCTTGAAAGACATAAGGAATATCCTACTATTGTACCTCTACCATCTCCTTTGCATCTCCCAAGCATGAGTGGTCAAGTCTCCAAGGTTCCTTGCAGATGAAGCAAAGACCCTTCCTCCTCAGCTCATTTTTGCTACCTAATCCACCAGATTGGAGCAACTCCTCCCTGGTCAACTGTCTCCTGAACAACATGATGCTCTGCTCAACCAACCTTTCGGCTAGCTCATAAGCAGTAGATGAGACCAAGTACTCTCTCCTCCAACTGCTCAACAATCTAGACTGCAACTCCTAACAAATGGCATCACGACCTCTCATATATGATGACAAGATGGACTACATGTCTGCTATGACTGTGTCAGGATGATGTCTCCTAATGCTGAAGAAGCATTGGAACATCTGCAAAATCAAGCCATCACACTCCATCTCAAACATTAGGTCATAAGATATAACCAAGGCCATGACTTCTAGAATCTCTAGCCTCTTCCCAAAGGTAGGGCCCTCATTGTTATCCAAATCCTGAGAGGTCTCCACTATCAATCTGAAGACTCTCCTCATAATGTCATCACTGTAAGGAGGTACAGGTGTGGTCAACATCATGATACTACTAAGACAAGAGGCAAATGGGAGTTTGACCCATATACAAGGATCCTCCAAATACTAGGGTTGTACTAAGGCAAACATGGCTGGTATTAGAGCCCAAATCAAGCTCTTCCCATCTGATTGATCCACGTTGGAAAGGAGTGAAGCGATTTCTTCTTGTTTGAGAATGGCCTTTGTATCCCAAGTGTCAAGATTTTGTATCCCATTTCATGTTCTCTTTGTGGCTTCTCTTGCTGTAGAAAAGTGAGTATTTCTTTGGAGAAGGTTCTATTGATTGTTGCTACTAGTTTATAGAGGGAATGTATGAAGGCTTGATCCATGTTTTAGTTAGATAATGACAAGTACATCAAGAAGTACACAATAATGACAAGCTAACTCAATACATAGACCACTCACATAAAGACATACTCGTCCCTCACAAGACACACTCAACAATTACATAGAGTTCCAAATATAATATGAACACCTCACGTAGACTCACCATACTATCTTCATTAATTAAAAAAATATTGAAAACTTTCTTTGAGAGATTTTAACAACTTTAGTCAAACACTTTGCAAATAAATTGGAAACACTTGCAACATGAATAAGCATGAGAGGCAAATACTTGAGGGAATTACAATGTTCAAATGAATTTGATGCCACACTGCATGCATGAAAAACCTAGGTGAAATAAAGTAGACCCAAGTGTTGAAAATGACTGAAATAGGTAGCATTCACTGCCCAGAAAATAATACCGTTGTTGGTGAAGAAGAACTGAAGTTTCTACCCTCAAAACTGCTCAAAAAATTCTAAAAATTTAATCCAGAGTTCCTCACACCAAACCCAGAAATGGTTGGGCTTAACTCCAAGCCAAGATCAAGCTGACCAAGTGGTGTGAATTACCTAGCTCACTGATAAAGCACAATGCTGAAGGAATGTTTATTTCCAGCTTGAATATTGCCCGAAAATTTCTGAAATTTTAACCATGGTCTCTCTCACAAAACCTAGAAAAATATTGGGCAAATTCTAGATGTTCTAGAAAATTCCCAATTTAGTGTGGGTTTCCTAGTCTGCCCAACTATGCACACTGCTCCACATAAGATAAATTCATACCATAATGTTCCAACTCTACAATCCTGCAAATTCACTGCAAAATCACCGGCTCAAATGAGAGAAATCTACTACAAAAAACTCTGGTAAATAAACGGGGCTACAGTAAATAAATTGGGCCTAACAAATACACTTAGCCCCAATAGATAAATATGGCCCTGCCAAATGAACCAAGCTCAGGAAAATAATTTAGGCTCTAGCAAATAAACTTAGCCCAACAAATAATTTCGGCCCATCATGAGAAATTCCCCACAGAAGAATAATTTTGGCCCTGCAATAAATTTGGTCAAACAATATTTATTTAAAAAAAAAAAAAAAATTGACACACCTGCAAAAATTATCCTCCAACAAAATAGATTGAAATCTTTGATCCACAAACTTGGCTCCCTTATTCTTTGAGAACAATACGACAACTTTGATTTTAACCCACAGCTAGCCAAAATCATGCTCTGATACCACTGTAATATCCCTTTCGGAATATTTTACAGAATTTGTCGGAAATTAATTTTACCAATTTTTTTTCCATAAAATTACCATTCAATTCCACAGAAGATTGTCATGTAAAATAGAACAAGAGGATATATGCAATTCGAACATACAATATGCCGAAATAATCTCAACTTTATTATAATATATATAAACTAGGGTTTACATGTTGAAATGACAAATAGCTAAGATAACTGAGATAGAACTGGCCTCAAGGATCTGTTGCAATGTTGCACGGGACCTCCACTAAAACTGCATTGAAATGCCACTGCTAAGCTCTCTTGTGAATTCTGGATGAATTCAACAAGGGGAGATGGGTGCTCGCCCAATCTCTCTAAATCACCCAAGGGTTTCCGTCTTGGGGCTACAAATAGAGTAGAGAATTGGGTTCTCAACCTCTCATATAAGAAGCAATACCAAATCCAAGATTATCTCTAATGAGCCTTCCTCATATTTTTATAGATCTGATGGACTCCTCTAGAAGCTCGTATTTTATTATTATTTTAATTATTGAGCACATTTCTCTTAATTAAAATATTCTTTTTAATGTGGGTAAATGGTCAATTGGCCACCCTGCCTCCTTAGGTCACTAAATATCACTCCTAACCATCCCATCTTGTAGATCTTCACGTTCCAGTTCTAACAAGCTATTAGACTAAGGTTTTATGCCAAGAATTCCTCTTGAAATGCCACCTTAGGTGTAATTAATTGAGTTAGGCCCATTAATAACTCAATTTTTTGAAAGTTGTCGAAATGCAACGGAACGAAAGGAAAACTGTGTGGATGGTGGAATATACCAAGCGAATGCCATCGTACCTCATAATAACTCCTCAAAACCCCTCCAAAATCACCCAGGGCTCGCCGATGACGCCAACCTGCACATGTGACCTATCTGCCCCCAACTCTGAAAGTCCATCCTAACCATGTCATAAGGAATACCAAAAAAAGGAACATTACAATATGTCTTGAGGAACCCTGAGTGTCCTGCTATAAGGGATTCATGTGTTGCCTGCATAATATTCTCCTTGAGCTGAAATCTAGGAACCAAGTATATCTAGTCCTTATAGTATATCACGTCATCCATCACCCTGAACTTGTCATCCCCATGTGTGTCATCTAGTACCTCACAAGTCTGCCTGTCCTTGGAGCACTCAACCAAAAGGTGAGCCTTCCAATCATGAGTAATATCCATCAAAGATAGTGTCGCGGGCCTCCGAGAGAGTGCATCTGCCACTATGTTGTGCCTGCCCTTGACGTACTCAATCTCAAAATCGTAGGCCTGTAGTTTTCTTACCCATTTTTGTTGCCCCTCCTGTAATGTTTATTGCTCTAGGAAAAATCAAAGACTGTTGTGGTTAGTCTTCACCTTGAATCAGGTGCCCACCAAATACTACTAGAATCTGGCCAAGGCATGCATCACGACCAACATCTCTTTGTCACAAATAGAGTACAATCGCTCATGGGGTAGCGACTTCCTACTCTCAAATGCGATTCGGTGGCCTCCCTGCGTCAACAAGGCCCCTAATCCTTCACCCGAAGCATCACACTCCAACACAAACGACCATGTGAAATCCGGCAAAGCCAAAACATGATAGTTTCTCATGACCTCCTTGAGGCGCTCAAAGGCCTCTTGTGCCACCTGCGTCCACTCAAAATCCCCCTTCTTGGTCAAATCTGTGAGGGGTGATGCAAGCTATGAGAATCCTCTCACAAACCTCCTATAGTATGTACAAATGCCCAGGAATCCTCTCAACTCCGTCACATTCCTGAGTGTTGGCCAATCCAAAATTGCCCTAATCTTCTCCTAGTCTGCCTTCAATCCATCCCCCTCGATCACATTCCCAAGGTACAACATCTTCGTCAATCCAAACTCACATTTGGACATCTTCACATACAACTGTTGATCCTCAAGTATGAGAAGTACTAACTCCAAGTGTTGGAGGTGATCCTCCCAAGTCCGACTGTAAATTAGAATATCGTCAGAGAAGACAATGATGAAGCGTCGTAACTACCCACGAAACATGTGGTTCATACAAGACTAAAATGTAGCCTGAGCATCGGTTAGCCTGAAGGACATCATCAAGAACTCAAAGTGTCGATAGTGGAAGTGAAAGGCAGTATTGGGGATGTCTTGCTCCGTCACTCGGATCTGATGATACCCCGAGCGTAGATCTATCTTAGAGAAGTATCTTGCTCCTCTAAGCTCGCCCAATAGCTTAACGATGCACGAGATGGGGTATTTGTTCTTCAACGTTTTCTTATGGAGGGCCCTGTAGTCAATGCACATGCAAAGTGTCCCATCCTTCTTCTTCACCAGCACTACGGAAGAAGCAAAGGGACTCGAACTAGGCTTGATGTGCCCCAATCTCAACAGTTCTTGTATCACCCTCTTTATCTCATCCTGATAGGAGTTGGGGTGCCTATATGGAGTAGTGATGACCGCATGTACCCCCTCCTCCAGCTCAATAGTATGCTTGAACCCTCGGTCGTGTCGGAGCCCCTGTCTCCAAAATCCTAAGCTCCACTGCCAAATCTATGTCCCCATGTCGTAGATATGCCTCCATCCTGTGAGCGGAAACAGTCTAGGGTGGGTAAGAGTACATCCCTCTCAGCACTACCAGCTTCCCATCTAGGCCTGTAAACTCCATCTCTAGCTTCCACCAATCAGTAGTGACCCTCCCCAACGAGTATAGCCACTAGACACCCATGACCACTGTTGTGGATCATTATCTGCATATCCTTTTTAATTTTCATTTTGAAGTTTGAAAAAGAAAATTTAAAAAATATATATATAAGAATTCGAAAATATGCTATAGTATGAAGTTTTAATACTTTAGCATAAAAAAGAGAAATGCGATGTATTTCCATTTTTGTTCATATACATGAAGCAGGCGTCAACCTTTGGTTGATATATATATGTATTGAGGTTAAAGCCCGCGCAGCTTCCGGAGTGGAAGTCACAATCATACAAAGAAGTTTATGGATATGCAATTGCGGGGGGTCAATTAGCCCGTCGGTTATTAAATCCCGACCCCCCGCAGTTGACCGGTCAGATCTCAGAAATTTGGTGATCGACGGTTCTGATTAATTACGGGGGGTATGGATAGAGACTCTCCGCCGTACTCACAGACCCCCCGTATGACGTCATCTGTCGAGGTGGAAAACAAGCTGTCATTCACTATTAACTGTTCTTCCACGTCATTCTTGCATTTATTATGGTTTCCGTGGTCTATAAAAGGGTTTTTCCGTCCCATTGTGATTTATTTGTGACTGTTTGCTCTGTTTAATCGCGTCCCGCCACCTTTGCACTATTCATTTCTTCGCGAATTGCTTTCAAATTCTCGTCAGTCATGGCCAAGCGAACATCATTGTCTGGTTTGTCGAGTCTCAGTCCCCTCCTAGATAGCGAGAAAGATGTTCATGATACCGCGTCGTCCGTCAACCATCCTCTCTTGCATTACCAAGTAACCCTGAACACTGACCAATCCCCTGTGTTCTCTGCTATGAAAAGTTCGGGAGTGTTGTCCGCTTGTGTTCCCAAAACTCATTTCCTCCCTGAATTCATTTCTTGGTTAGTTTCGTCTATGTACCCTGGCAAGTGTTTTGTTATGAATTCCCAAGGAGAAAATGTTCTGCAGGTTTCAACTCAATTAATGCGTCAAGCATTATGTTTTCCGGAAAATGAGTCTCCGTTGCAGTTCTCTGAAAATTCGTTGACTCAGTATTTCGAGGAGCTTTCAAATGAAGAGTTTAATCTTTGCATGTCTTTTTTGATACCAAGTCCGGAGAAGACTCAATTTGAAACAGGAAAGTTCAGTTTGGAGGTGTTCAATGTTCAATACAGGCCAGTTCTTAGCTGTATTATGGAGATTTTGGGGAGAGATGATGATCATGAAATTGATAAGGCAGCCTTGGGGATGTTCGCCCTTATGATGAAACCAGGGGTGGTGCTAGACATCCCGTCCTTTTGGCAGGAAGTAGTAAATTCCCAGTTGATCGCCTTCCCTCTAACAGGTTTTTTCTGATTTCCATCACTGGTAGTTTACCTATTTTTATATCAAAACGTTGAAGAGTTTATGAGTGTGGGGTTAAATATAATGGATAGTAATAAAAATAAGAAGTCAGTTTTACTCTGGACTGATATGGTTAGAAAAGGAGAAAACGAAGCCGGGTTGTTTGAATTTGTTGACCATTTCATGACCATTGCTTATAAAATCCTGAATGGAACTCTTCCTCCATGCTTCCTGCCAAAGGCCCAGGAGTTCTTACAATTAGGACCCAATTGTAAATTTGGAGATTGGTTTGTTTTTGAAGATTACTCTGAGATAAGGCTATATGGAGTCAGTATCGAGCCTTATAGGCTCCCAACCTTTGTTCCCATGAGACTTTTTGCCTTGGAATTTATAAGGCAAAGTCTTAATGTGGATCAAGTTCATTTTCTGCCCATGAAAAAAGGATTAATGTACAAGTTGCCTATGAGTGTAGGCCCTTTTGTTGTTAACACAAGACAAGCTTTTGAGGAGGTATCAAAAATACTGGAAGAGACACAGTTGCTGTTGGGAGAGAAATGGGCCTATGATCCACATGGGATTATTTCACAAAAAAGGGTTGAGAATGGGTATGCTGCTTTTACTCATGTGAGTAAACCTGATTTAGAGAAATTGGCTAATCCAGGAGGGCCAGGTTCATCAAGGATCAGTATCCAAACACCTGCAATATTGGAAAGAATGAGCAAAAGAGGAAGAGATGATGTTATTGAAATCGATGATGAAGAACCCCGAGGGGAGAAAAGGACTAAATTAGCAGAAGATCATTCTTCCAATTCACCTGGTTTTACTCTCCAGGTCAGTGAAGAGCAAGGTGGCCCCTCATCTCCTAGTAGACAGGAACTTCATTTAGAAAAGGCTCCTTCCATGAAGCAGGTGTTCTCACAAATTGAAGAAAGGAACCAAAGAATAAAGGCCAATATAGAAGCACAAGCAGAGCATCATATACCTGTTGACCAAACCAGACTATTGACTGTGATGGATCTGGAGAAAGATCAGTTTAAGATGGCGCTGTCGCATCCGACAGGAATGGCCCTTGGACCTTCAGGCAGCTTTAAGGAGTTGAACATAGTCATGGACGTGAAAAAGATCCCCTTGTGGGACAAAATGAATCTCCACATGCATACAGGTCAGTTGATTGTCAATGATTTGAGCAAGACCAATGCTACAGCAGTCAAGACAGAAAATATGCTTGCCAAGGTTGTCAAATAATGCAAGATGGAGAAAGCCAATGCAAGGGCGTTGACTAATCAAAATGAAGAGCTGAAGAAAATCATAATGAAAATCGGGGTCGATCCAAATGATAAAAGCGCAATTCAAAAATTTATGAAGAGTGCAGAAGCAGAAATCTCTTCATTAAGGAAAAAATTGAAATTGCCAGCTACAGAGCACTCATTGGCGGCCGAAGTAGCAGAAGTTGAAAAGGAAAAAGAGGAATTGCGACAGCAGTTGATGAAGAAGGACGAAGAACTCAATAAGGTAAAGCAGACTGTTATAACCTTACAGAATCAAATCGAGAACCATACTTGTACTTTTGATTTTTCTACAGGTGGAGCTGATCCTCAAGCCCAGGTTGTTCAGCTAACCACAGAGTTAAAGATGGCGGAAAGAGATTGCAAACAAGCCCAGTCAAAATTGGCCACAGTTATCAAGATGATGCAAGGATGGGAAGGAAAAGCACAGGAGAACGAGCAGAAGCTACAGAAAGCTGAGGACAAGATCAAAGAGCTCAAGGAAAAATTGAAGGGAAATATTTCCCTGATCAAAGCTAAGGATCTCATCTGGAACGAGATCATTTCAGAGATGCAGTCCAAATGGGATTCCATGAACATAATTGCCAGAGAGAAAAACATTGTCTCAGAGCATGAAAAGGAGTTATTATCAGAGAAGCAGGCCGCTATTAAAAGATCGAATTGGGCCAGAAAATTCATAAATTTTATTAATGCCAAGACAGATGAAGAATTAAGAGATATAGGGATACAGGATAGGTACTTCTATGCTGAGGAGGTAAATAAAATGATTATTAAAAACGACCTTCTGAAGGCCTCAGAGAAGCGGTTACAGGTAATTAAAGAAATCATTAAGAAATTTGATATTTCTTTTGACAAGTTGACAAGAACAGGCTTGCCCTCATGCTGGACGGAGAAAGGGGAGATTATGTCCTGGAAATTTTATGAAGATCTGTTGATATTTGCAAAGAGCAGAGCAGATGGCCGACATGAGAAAACACAGATTTTGAAGGGAGAAACAGTATTCAATTTCTTACAAAGGCATTTCCTTCTGCTATGGATGGTGAAGACATTGTTCACAAGCAATCTTACTCACAGTCAGGTTGTTGCTTTTACACTGGAATATCATCGTTATAAGAACGCTCCGATTACTCAAGATAAACTCTGGAAAGAATGCAAGAAATTTTCTATTGACACAGAAAAAGGATTTCCAGCCAAACAACCACAAGTAGCCGTTCAGCCACAAATAGTCATTGAGTCAGCCGCTATTTCAGGAACATCAGTTCCCTTAGATTAGGAGTTATCATCTTTTATTATGTTTTAAAAGAAGTCATGTAAATGTAATAAAATGTTTCCGAGGCATGTACCTCTATTACAGAGAGTAGTTAAGCAGTTAGAGTTAGTTGGAATCAGTTTTATAACTGA
Organism: Pinus albicaulis; assembly: GCA_034641835.2. NCBI lineage: Eukaryota > Viridiplantae > Streptophyta > Pinopsida > Pinales > Pinaceae > Pinus > Pinus albicaulis. The sequence goes on from CM076576.1 coordinate 787,803,794, forward strand.
AAACCATTTTGGTTCAGATTGTATTTAAAGACATTTTGAAGAAGAAAGAAGGTTCCGAGTTTTGGACCTTTGAAGGCTAATTTTGTACTGAACAATATTGAATGAATGAAAAAGTTTTGTAAGTTTCCATTATTCCATCTGTGTTGAGGAGTTTTCTTGGTTTTCATTTCATTTCCATGTCTGTGAATAAAGTAGAGTGATTAGAGCTGCAGGTCTCTTGATATTTATGTATCTAAGAGTTAAACATCCTTAATGGGCGCTCCTTTACTTTAGCTTATTTGTTTTCCACTTCTTCAGGATTTTAAAATGCCAGTTTCTGTTTTAAGCAGCACGACAGATTAAAATCCTTTTCTTTCTTCGTCTTCCATTCGCTCACTTCAATATAAAAGGAACATGGCATTGCAGAACTTGTAAAGATTTGATATTTGGGAAATATATTATTAATATTTGAAGGTTTAATAAACAGAGACAGATATACGTTTGTGACATAATTTTTAATGTCTTGAGCACGGATTCCTGTACGCAGCCAGGAATTGTTTCTCAAGGAACAACAACCACGTTGGTGTCCGGAATGTCAACTACAAAGAAATGATTAGTGAAAGAGTAGTTCCCCATCGTCACCGTAAAACTGGGAACATACTTCATGCACTGCATCGTCTTGTCTCTTGGCACCAACACCGAGAACCCCTCAAATGTGTTTGTGTGGATGCCCTTCCACTCCACCATCTGGGCATCGATAAAATTGTGGGTGGCCCCACTGTCTGCGAGATCTGACACTTGCTGCCCCTTCACAGTCCCCCTGATCCTAAGTGTCAATCACTTTGAAACTCCCCAAAGTGAAGCAAGAACTCCCCCTGATGGAGAAAACGGTCTCCTGTAGGAGGTGGTGATGGTACTCACCCTGATGACGGTTCTCCCTCATCCCCCTGATCTGTACCTAACTCAAATTCCTCATCTAGATCACTCTCTGAATACACCTCAATGTAGTGGGCCTTTCCTTTGGTGCATTTGTGCCCTGGTTCCCAAGCCTCCTGGCACGTGAAGCACAAATTCCTCATCCTAAGGTCCCTCCTAGTCTCCCCGTCCAACTGACCACGCCCTCCATCCCTCTGAGGTGGTCTGTATCTCGGTTCCCCTGCGGAGCAATAGGTCTAGTGGGGACGAAGGCCCGGTTCTTGGGCACTGCGTCAATCATATCCTGGGTCCTAGAGATAGCGTCCATTAGTGATGTGGGATTGTAGGCCCTCACCCAACCACGCATTGGCTCAGCAAGCCCCTCCACAAACAGCATGATCAACTGAGTCTCCAAAATGTCGGTCACCATCACAGCCAATCTCTAAAACTCTGAAATGTAGGCCTCTGCGTTGCCAATCTGCCTCAAATGGGCCAACTCCCTAAAGTGTAGCTCTGGGTCCTTCCTCTCAATTCTCTTAATCAGCCTTTGGGTGAACTCTATGTAAGAAGTGATGTGGATATGCCCCAACGTAGTCAACCCATGGTAGCAGTACCACCACTCCTAGGCATCACCCTCCAAGTGTAGAGTAGAAAACCGAGTAGCATCTGTTTTACACATGGGATTAAGGTGAAAGTATATGTCTAAATTTTGCACCCATGGCCTGGCTGAAATCTTAGCCAACCCATCAAAGTTGGCGAGTGTAACTTTCCCCACTATCTTTTATACCTCCTTGCTAGATTGTCCCCCTCTATAATGTGTCCCAACCCCAATGGTACGTCTCTCCTTTAGGTGCATGTACTCCCCAAAGGACATCACCCTCTTAATCCTGACATCCAACTCCTCATACTCATCAATACCGAATGAAAATGAATGGACTAAATCCACAACTAGATCTGGTTCTCTCTCGGGCTTTGGCTCATCCACTAAATGAGGCATGGTGGTACGACCTCCCTGTCCATGCAGAGGGGTGTGGGGGGGCTGATAGGTACACTACCTCCTCGAGCTCTAGAACCTCCATCACCCTGGTGCTCTCCTTCTGGTCTCCCATTCACCTACAACCCTATCACCTGTTGCATCATGTCCATCATGAGCTGCCCCTGCCTCAACATCTACAGCTTGGTTCTCAACAACTCCTTTAGAACTTGATTTTCGCCTACTTTCCTGGGCTACTCATTGTCCTCCTAATTGTCCATACGACCCTTGAAATTGTCCTCCTCAGTATCAGAAAATATGTCTAGTTCCCCTTCTCTACCTCGACCCTTGCCTCTACCTCTACCTCTACCTCTATGTCAATACGTTGCTCCAACAAATGCCCCTGTCATCACCTGCTCTTAAGCCCACAGCTAACCAAGAACATGCTCTGATACCACTGTAATGTTCCTAGTAGGAAATTGTATAGTGATATTAAGCAAATTCAAGCAAAGTACAAATGCATGCAAAAAAATTCAAACAACCATTAGACATCCACAAAATTTACACTAGTAATGCTCCAAAACAAACCATTTTATTAATTCTTTGGGAAGAGTACAATGTAAGAACAAGTGTACTTGGGCTTGCCGAAGCAAGATAGACAATCCCAGGTGATAGAATGTTGCCTGAAACAAGAAATCGAACTCCTCCAGAAAGATACTGCGCTAGCACTGGAAATTTTGCACTGATGGTTGAATGGAACCCCTGTTTGTGCCTCGAAACTGCCCAAAAAATTTTGCCAAATTAATCCCATACTCCTCGCCACAAACCCAGAAAGGGTTTGCTCTAGTTTTGACGCTCCAAAATTGACCCCCAAATACATGACCCTCCCTCCACTGCCAGAAAATATAACCTATAAGGAATATTGGGTTTACTTCTCATCCAATTGCTTGAAACTCTCCTCAAATCCCCTCCAATCAGACTCCAATCAACCCCAACTTCTCAATCCTTCTCTCAAGCCTCCCCACAATCAACTCCACAAATGACTGCGTAGTCCTAGGATAAGACTGCACTGGCCCAACTAGATAAATTCGTCCTACTGAGAAAGGCACCCTCTAATCCTGTAAATTCTCTTTCTTCACCTACAATTTGGACAAGGAATTGCCCGACAATGGTATAGCTTCTAATTCTGACACAACACTTCACCCAAGAAATGTGTGGCTCCTTTCCTACGTCCTAGTTTAACAAGTAACTCATGGTATCTATGTTATGTCTCTCCTAGCTTCCAAATATGGATGAAATTGTCTTCCTAGGGTGGCACTCGAAGTCCACCGAAGAAAGGATGAGCTCCCTCCTTGGGAAACTCTTGTGCTCAACGACACTTTCTAAGTCAACTAAACATCTTGAGAAACAGTGAAAATGGAAAATGATCAAAAAGCCCCAAATGATTCTGCCTTTCTCCTATTTATAACTGTTTCTCTCTTACTTCATGTGGGTCCCTCCACCAAAAAAATCGAGTTCCCTCCTAGGCCATTCAAACTTCTCCATCAAGGGGTGTGTATTTCATGAGTGAGTGGCACCCGCATTCCACTAAGGAAGTAATTTCGACCCCCTTGTCCTAAATATTTTCCCCAAAATTGCCTTGGGCCCCCAAAATCGATAAAAATGGCAAAAATTATAATTCTCCTTGGCAAAATATTTTAGGAAGAAATATTACAAGATCCTACATGCTACCCAAAAATTTTCTTAGCAGATATGGAAGCGAAGTTCATTATCTCTGGGTGGCCTCAATAGTTTCTTTCCTACCTCGTTCACTAGGTCTCCTCTCACACTTAATGATATACATAAAGGTAATGAGGTCACTCTCCATGCTAGGTTTATTGTCTTTTTCAATGGTCCAATTTTGTGGCCAACTTTGCGACTAGAACGGAAAGGCAAGCATAGCCATGTTGTTTCCTCTTCCCAGAATGAGGAAGGCACTAGTCTACATGAAATTCTGATTCTTCTAAGCTCTACTCTTATGATGGGTCATGCAAGGTTTCACTGTATTAGTCAAGTTGTGCCAATAGAGTAGTGATGGCCTCCAGGTGAGCCCCCTCCAAAGCCCAACGATTGGTACAAGGTTAGGTATGTCTACTTGTTAAATTTAGATAACAATGGTGTCCTATGCTTGATGCACTTTTACTTCAATCTTTCTTAGGCCCAATACAAGATAGAAATCACATAAACTTGAAAGTAAAATGTTGATAGAACACAATAATAGATCAATAGAAGACAAGCCAAATAGAGATCAGATTCAATTCCTTATGTCCAACAAAGATATGAGATATGTTGGGAATCACGATTGTCGTTAGACCAAAACCCGCAAGTGTTAGTCAACGATCACATCACCAGAGATAAGGATCCACGAAAGGTGGTTAGTCCATGTCGCGAAACACACGGGGAGTGTTGGTTTATCCAATGTCCAGCAATCTCCCCCCCACACGAGCCGGGTGTGTATTGAACTCGTGACCTACCCTCTGAGAATCACGATTTCCGTTAGACCAAAACCCGCAGGTGTTAGTCAACGATCACATCACCAAAGATAAGGATCCACGAAAGGCGGTTAGTCCATGTCGCGAAACACACGGGGAGTGTTGGTTTATCCAATGTCCAACAAGATATTGTGGCGTTACGGTGGTCAGCAGGTGCCAGGATGCTTCAACCAACAAAGTCTTTCTCAGTCTGCTAGCACTTTCATGTGTCACACCCACAGCCCTCAAAGACAACTCATCACAAGTCAATGCAAAGTCAACACAAAAAAGTCAACGTAGGACAGCAACAGAAAGTCAACGCTGCAGATTAGGGCTTTGGTCAAACTTCTCTGATTTCCTCAATTTTAGTGCCCAACAGTACGGCCTCTTGAAATTGGAATTTTGGTAGCGTTTTGAGGTCAAACGACCAAGAGTTGACCACAGTCAACGCTGCAGCAAAAAATCCCTAAACAGATCAGCGCAAAAAACAACAGCTTTGCTCCACACGTGTGAGAAGAGAAAGGCCTTCAAAGGCTATTGAACCAATTAGATCACAAAGAGAGAATGTGTGATGAGATGATGAGAAAATGACCTCGAAGTCTCTCCAATTTATATTCATCAATAAGGGTGTGTGACACATCTCTTAGGCATGTGGGATAAATCTTGCCGACCTTGCACATGTGGAAAATAAATTCAAAATCAATGCTCTGCTCATCCGATCAAGATGATCTTTAGATCAATCTTGCACCTCTCGGAAAGAGGAATCCAACAAAAATATGACCATCGTCATATGAGCAGTGCAACATGGAGTTTGGACCTAGTTGCCCAAAATTAACACTACTTTTATGGGGTTTTTAGTTTAAACAAAAATATGTGAATTATTTTTAGTTCTTTCTACACATATGGCTTCTCCAACACTTATCTCAATTCCTAGGAATCCCATATACATATTTTGGGTGCAATCCAGCCCTGGTCACTCTCACTAGCTACGATGTGTTTATTCTCCAATCATGAGTAACATCCATCAAATACAGTATGCGGGTGACTATGTTGTGCTTGCCCTTGACGTACTCAATCTCAAAATCGTAGGCCTGTAGTTTTGTCACCCATTTTTGTTTCCCCTCCTACAATGTCTACTGCTCTAGGAAAAATCGAAGACTGTTGTGGTCAGTCTTCACCTTGAACCAGGTGCCCACCAAATACTACTTGAATCTGGCCAACGCATGCATCACGACCAACATCTATTTTTCATAAATAGAGTACAATCGCTCATGGGGTAGCAACTTCCTACTCTCAAATGCGATTTGGTGGCCTCCCTGCGTCATCATGGCCCCAAATCCTTCACCCAAAGCATCAAACTCCCACACAAACAACCGTGTGAAATCCGCTAAAGCCAAAACAGGACAGTTTCTCATGACCTCCTATGCCACCTGCGTCCACTCAAAATCCCCCTTCTTAGTCAAATCTGTGAGGGATATTGCAAGCTATGAGTATCCTCTCACAAACCTCCTATAGTATGTACAAATGCCCAGGAATCCTCTCAACTCCATCACATTCTTGAGTCTTGGCCAATCCAAAATTGCCCTAATCTTCTACTAGTGTGCCTTCACTCCATTCCCCTTGATCACATTCCTAAGGTACAAAATCTCCGTCAGTCCAAATTCACATTTGGACATCTTCACATACAACTGTTGATCCTCAAGTATGCGAAGTCTAACTCCAAGTGTTGGAGGCGCTCCTCCCAAGTCCGGCTGTAAATGAGAGTATCGTCAAAGAAGACAAGGACGAAGTGTCGTAACTACCCATGAAACATGTGGTTCATACAGGATTAATTTGTATCCAGAGCATCGGTTAGCCTGAAGGGCATCACCAAGAACTCAAAGTGTCGATAGTGGCAGTGAAAGGCAGCATTGGGGATGTCCTACTCTGTCACATGGATCTGATGATACCCCAAGCGTAGATCTATCTTAGAGAAGTATCTCGCTCCTCTAAGCTCGCCCATTAGCTTATCGATGAAGGATATGGGTTATTTGTTCTTCAATGTCTTCTTATTGAGGGCCCTGTAGTCAATGCAAATGCAGAGTGTCCTATCCTTCTTCACCAGCACCACGGAAGAAGCAAAGGGACTCGAACTAGGTTTGATGTGCCCCAATCTCAATAGTTCTTGTATCACACTCTTTATCTCATCTGATAAGATTTGGGGTGCCTATACGGAGTAGTGATGACTGCATGCACCCCCTCCTCCAGTTGAATAGTATGCTTGAACCCTCAATCGTGTCGGAGCCCTTGTCTCCAAAATCCTAAGCTCCACCGCCAAATCTATGTCCCCATGTCGTAGATCTGCCTCCGTCCTGTGAGTGGAAACAGTCTGGGGTGGGTAAGAGTGCATCCCTCTCAGCACTACCAACTTCCCATCTAGGCATGTAAAATCCATCTCTAGCTTCTGCCAATCAGTAGTGACCCTCCCCAACAAGTATAGCCACTAAACACCCATGACCACATTGGTGTCTGGAACATCAACTACAAAGAAATGATTAGTGGAAGTGTAGTTCCCCATCGTCACCGTCAAATTGGGAACATACTTCATGCACTGCATCGTCCTGTCTCCTGGAACCAACACCGAGAACCCCTCAAATGTGTCTGTGTGGATGCCCCTCCGCTCCAACATCTAGGCATCGATAAAATTGTGGGTGGCCCCACTGTCTGCGAGAACTGACACTCGCTGCCCCTACATAGTAGCATCTGAAACCGAGTAGCATCTGTCTCACGCATGGGATTAAGGTGAAAGTATGTGTCTAACTTTTGCACCCATACCCTGGCTGAACTCTTAGCTAACCCATCAAAGTTGGGGAGTGTAACTTTCCCCACTATCTTTTGTACCTCCTCGCTAGATTGTCCCCCTCTATAATGTGTCCCAACCCCAATGGTACATCTATCCTTTAGGTGTATGTACTCCCGAAAGGACATCACCCTCTTAATCCTGACATCAAACCCCTCATACTCATCAATACCGAATGCAAATGAATGGACTAAATCCACAACTAGGTCTGGTTCTCTCTCGGGCTTTAGCTCATCCACTAAATGAGGCATGGTGGGACGACCTCTCTGTCCATGCAGAGGGGTGTGGGGGGGTTGATAGGTACGACTACCTCCTCCATCTCTGCAACCCCCATCACCCTAGTTCTCTCCCTCTAGTCTCACATTCACCTGCAACCCTATCACCTGTTGCATCATGTCCATCATGAGCTGCCCCTGCCTCAACATCTATTGCTTGGTTCTCAACAACTCCTTTAGAACTTGATTTTTGCCTACTTTCCTGGGCTGCTCATTGTCCTCCTAATTGTCCATACGACCCTTGAAATTGTCCTCCTCAGTATCAGAAAATATGTGTGGTTCCCCTTCTCTACCTCAACCCCTGCCTCTACCTCTACCTCTGCCTCTATGTCAATACGTTGCTCCAAAAAAAGCCCTTGGCATCACCTGCTCTTAAGCCCACAGCTAGCCAAGAACATGCTCTGATACCACTGTAATGTTCCTAGTAGGAAATTTTATAGTGATATTAAGCAAATTCAAGCAAAGTACAAGTGCATGCAAAAAATTTCAAACAACCATTAGACGTCCACAAAATTTACACCAGTAATGCTCCAAAACAAACCATTTTATTAATTCTTTGGGAAGAGTACAATATAAGAACAAGTGCACCCGGGCTTGCCAAAGCAAGATAGACAATCCCAGGTGATAGAATGTTGCCCAAAACAAGAAATCGAATTCCTCCAGAAAGGTACTGCGCTAGCCCTGGAAATTTTGCATTGTTGGTTGAATGGAACCCCTGTCTGTGCCTCAAAACTGCCCAAAAAATTCCGCCAAATTAATCCCATACTCCTCGCCACAAACCTAGAAAAACCCAGAAATGGTTTGCTCTAGTTTTGACGCTCCAAAATTGACCCCCAAATTCTTGGCCCTCCCTCCACTGCTAGAAAATATAACCTATAAAGAATATTGGGTTTACTTCTCATCCAAAGGCTCGAAACTCTCCTCAAATCTGCTCCAATCAGACTCCAATCAACCCCAACTTCTCAATCCTTCTCTCAAGCCTCCCCACAATCAACTCCACAAATGACTGCACAGCCCTGTGATAAGACTGCATAGGCCCAACTAGAGAAATCCGTCCTACTGAGAAAGGCACCCTCTGATCCTATAAATTCTCTTTCTTCACCTACAATTTGGACAAGGAATTTCCCAACAATGGTATAGCTTCTAATTCTGAGACCACACTTCACCCAAGAAATGTGTGGCTCCTTTCCTACATCCTAGTTGAACAAGGAACTCATGGTATCAATGTGATGTCTCTCCTAGCTTCCAAAGATGGATGAAATTGTTTTCCTAGGGTGGAAATCGATGTCCACCGAAGAAAGGATGAGCTTCCTCCTTGAGAAACTCTTGTGCTCAACAACACTTTGTAAGTTAGCGAAACAGCTTGAGAAACAGTGAAAATGTCAAATGATCAAAAAGCCCCAAATGTTTATCTCTTACTTCATGTGGGTCCCTCCACCAAACAAATTGAGTTCCCTCCTAGGCCATTCGAACTTCTCCATCAAGGGGTGTGTATTTCATGAGGGAGTGGCACCCACATTCCACTAAGGAAGTAATTTTGACCCCCGTTGTCCTAAGTATTTTCCCCAAAATTGCCTTGGGCCCCCAAAATCGACAAAAATGGTAAAAATTGTAATTCTCCTTGGAAAAATATTTTAGGAAGGAATATTACAAGATCCCACATGCTACCCAAAATTTTTCTTAGCACATATGGAAGCGAAGTTCATTATCTCTAGGTGGCCTCAATAGTTCCTTTCCCACCTCTTTCACTACGTCTCCTCTCACACTTAACGAGATACAAAAAGGTAATGAGGTCACTCTCCATGTTGGGTTTATTGTCTTTTCCCATGGTCCAGTTTTGTGGCCAACTTTGCAACTAGAACGGAAAGGCAAGCATAGCTATGTTGTTTCCTCTTCCCAGAATGGGGAAGGCACTAGTCTACATGGAATTATGATTCTTCTAAGCTTTACTCTTATGATGGGTCATGCAAGGTTTCACTGTGTTAGTCAGGTTGTGCTAGTAGAGCAGTGATGCCCTCCAGGTGAGCCCCCTCCAAAGCCCAATGATTGGTACAAGTTTAGGTATGTCTAGTTTTATGGAGTTTGTAGTTTAAACAAAAATATGTGAATTATTTTTAGTTCTTTCTATACATATGGCTTCTCCAACACTTAGCTCAATTCCTAGGAATCCCTTATACATATTTTGGGTGCAATCGAGCCCTGGTCACTCTCACAGGCTCCGATGTGTTTATTCTCCATCTCTCACTCGACTTGCTAGTAGTCATGCCTAGGCAGTGGGCTAGGGTTCGAAGAGGAGCTACATATTATCAAAATAAAGTTCGCTCAGAGCTTAGACTCATGTTGAGATCTCGGCAGCATGTTACAAGGAGATGATCCATAAACCACTCCAAGAAGAGATCACTCGGGTCAAGCGAGAGCTCTCTAGTGAGAGACATAATATCATAGACATTGAGGTGTTGGTTGACGTGGTAGATTGGGTTCCTGATGTTGGTCATATAAGGGGTAGGCACAATCAACACATTATATAGTGGATATTTATTGGCATCTCAAATTCCTCCTAGGTAGAGGTTGGCAGAATGCAATGAGCTCAAGCATGATGTTATTCTATCACTAAATCAGATGCAACGCTACATGATGGTGATGTACCATAGGCTCACAAGAATTGAATGAAAATTCAGATGACCTCTTGATCCTGGCTGCTCTCTGGCAAGTAACAAGGAGCCCATTCATGTCGAGGCCATGGATTCTGAAAAATAGATATGCATGTGCAACTACCCTTTTACTTTTGATTGTCCTTTATGTTCTCTTGTTTTAGCATCATGATGGAGAAAGGATACTATGGCCGACTATACTATTCATTTATTTTGTATTTTGCAGTTTAAAACTTTCTTCTTCCTTTTGAAATCTTGGAACAATTGAATTTTATATATGGTTTGGTTTCCCTAGTGGCAAGCTGACAAAGACTTCCCATACTTAGGATGTAAATCTCTATTAACAGGCAATACAAATTTTTACTTCGCACAAAAACAAAAAAGAAAATTCACCTAGGAGAATGGATATGACAATTAGGGTTTTGGGTGGACTAAGGTATAATTCCAAGAGTGTGAGCCAATGGTTCCTATGGCTCAATCTAGAGCCCTAAGTCAACAATAGAGGCTCAAATATGTTTCCAAATACATGAAATCGAGAAATTATACTTGTCTATCATAAACAATGGATTTAAATAAGAAATTACAACAATCAATTAGTTTATAACAACCATAGGGCTAATCAAAGAGTAAACAAGAGAGTCATTACAACAATTTTGTAGTGGAAAGCACATATAACAACACAATTTCACTTATTATCACCCTTAGGTAAATTTGTCAAAGCCTTAGGTCAACCAATAAAGGTTCAAGTAAGTTCCCAAACACACACTCAAGAAATTATTCTTGGCTTCCATAAACAAGGGTTTTAAACCACAAATTATAGCAAACAATTAATTTGTAACAACGACAAGAAAAAGTTCTGAAATCTATGATAAAGAAGTTTAAAATTAAGGCTAATAAAAGAGTAAACAAGAGAGCAATTACAAAAAAAAATTGTGATGGAAAACACAATAAAGTATAAATGTTAGCCTTAATTTATGGCTGAAAAATGCATTTAAAATGATATTTTGACTTTTCTAAATAAATGCATACAAGTCCTAACATTGGGACAATAATATGGGGTTAACCAAGGCTCCTCTTGAGAAAGTGTAAGTGAAATTAGGGTTATAGTTACAGTTATCCACAACAAACCCTAGTAAATCCACCTACTGCTATATAGGATTCAAAATAATTCAAGGGGAAGATACTCCACTACTAATATCCAAGGGCTTTGAGGAAGGGACTTTCATCTCTTAGATACTCCCTAGAGGAAAAGTCCTAACCCCACGCACGGGGAAACTTAAGGATACTATCAAGTGAATCGCTACATATAACCTATACTCTTTTATACTCTATAATAAGCTTGACAATACTCATTTATTACATGATATAGTCTTCAAATGTTAATATTTTTCAAATGGCTGCGCTATTTTACAAGTGTCTTGCATCCACAAACTGTATGTTTTGTTATTACTGTGAAAATTTCAATCCTGAAATACTACTGTAGTGATAGATTTATTTCTCCTACTTATTCTTCCAATAATTTATTTACAAAATTCTTCCAGTAAATTTTGAAATAAACACTACTGCAATAATCACCCAAGTAAATGTAGAGAACAAAATAGTAAAGAATACAAGCATAAGAATCAATTACATAGACAGTTATTTTTGGACAATTGTCCCGGGAAAAACCCAATGTGGGAAAACCGGTGCAGCAGATGAGGATTTATATATTAATCTTCAGCAGTGAAATCTTTATAAGGAAAGTCTGGCATAAACAATTGAGAAAGTTTCTCGAGATACACCTAAGATAATTCTTCTTCATCACTCCGAAGAATTTCTGACACCTGAGGGGTTCCCAGGCCCTCCCTACGTCACTCTGCATGCCTCCTGCATAGCCCTTTGCGCAGAGCCAGCGTCACTACTATGTGAGGCCTTTGCACTGCTCCTGAGTGTTGCCTCTCTACTTCCCTACTTCCTCCTTCCCTCATGCCCTAACACTGTTGATGCCCTCTGCTTCCTCTGCCCTTGCAAATCTCCCTCTGAAATCGAATTCCATTCCTTCATAATCGACTTCCCTTAGGTTACTGAACGCTTGCCCGGCTTGGTTTCCAAATGGCCCTCAAGCCTTCTTTTATAATCTTCTCATTGAAGAATCAATGACCCAGATTAGAAGTTTAATCAATGGCTAAGATTAAAACTTGACTTGATCTTCATTCTCTAGAAGATTCACACTCTGTTTTATTAATACTCATTAAATATTTAATTTCCCTAAGTTAGACTTAGGGTCTCCATTAAAATATTTAATTATTTTAATAAAACATGAACCGAGTGAAATTTCCACAAACGGTTTCTAAGCCTCCTCACGAAATTTGAGACTTAGATCACTTTCCAATGCTACAAAAATCAATAATTACTATCCACACACATCAAATTGTTGTGTTCACAACTCAAAATCCTATTTGGAGTGATAAGAGAGTCACAATGGTGGTTTGTAAAACAACCATCCTATAAGTTCCTTTCCTTCCTCATATGTTCAATGTGGTAATCATTTTCTCAAATGAGACAAGGAAACTTTAGGCTGTGGATGTTTTGATTCCATCAAGGGAACTTTCAACCACATATGCGAATTTGGCATATCCTTTTGAGTATGCCAAAAGGATAGATTTGTAGTGATGTGACCCATAAGAGAGGCACAATGATAGCTTGTAAAGCAACCAACTTGTAGTTTATTTTCCTTCCTCACATGTTAGATGTAGTGATCGTTTTCTCGAATGAGGCAAGCGAACTTTAGGTTGTGGATGTTTTTGATTCCATTGAGGGAACTTACAAACACATGCAAATCTGGCATATTACTTGTGAGTATTAGTGTTTTTGTATGCATGGAACTCCCCTTAAAGACCTAAAAAAAAGAGCAAGTAACGCTAGTCAATCCTATAATGACCCAAATGTCTAAAGACTCTCACATAAAATAGAAAGATGGTCCAATGTTATACAAGCACTACTGGAAGGATTTTATTTCAGTTCCCCTCAGCCTAAAATACCAAGTCAGCTTATCATATTTTGGGGAAAAGTTACAATGGATGGCATACAACTGCTTCTACATTGGAATGTCATGTTGTGCTATTTCCTCATGAAGCAATCTGCTTTGAGGCACTTGCTGAACTATACCATATGGTTGATGAGAAATATTTACACTATGGATTATGAAAGAAAAAGCTGAACACCTCTGAAATAAGGATAGGACTTAGTCCAGCAAGGACACTGGTAGTGTGCTCAAGATATTTTGTTTCACAGGATAATTAGCAAACGAATCCCAGATACATACAATGAAGTTTCGTATAGTATAGGCCTATTTGGCTCTTCATGGTGGAAGCATTATTGGAGTTACTGAAGCTGAAAATATACTTGCTCCAGGAGTTGATCTGCCATTAAACCATATGCGGTAACTACATGAAATATAACTTTCATGTGCTTCTTTTGTAACAATTCTAACATTTAGTAGAGCTTCAAGGGTCAGCAAGGATTCTTCTAGAAATTGGGAATGGAAACAACATATGTTGGAATTACTCCTATAACCATTGGGATAATTTATCTGTCTGGAATGATTTGCTTCAATGGAGAAATCACATGTATAACACTTGAAACAATTCACTTAAAGATATTTCAAATATAAACCCTGTCGTCATCACATTGGATTTGGTGGGAAGGCATGGAGTATTAACAATCTTGCTAATGTAGTCCACAATTAAGGTGTTTATGAAGTCTGTATAACTGAGTTGAACAAAATGGATGGCTATTCCAAAATGGAAATTAAAGAAAATTTAAAATAAGAGAGCAAGCAAAATCTTATGTAGGAATTGGATTGGACGTTTCAAAGTGGTATTAGAGCCAACGTTGCAGTTCTGGGGCTGTATGGGCTCAAGAAAATGGAGACAGAGCCTTCTAGGGATGTTCTTGACAGTTCTCTGAAAGGAAATTCGAACCAAGAGTAATATCTTCATAAAAGCATATATGAAACCAACTATAAAATGTAAACATAGACATGTTTATGTTATCAATTATAATCATAGAAATGGAGGGGCATAGTTTTACAAATCTGAAAATTTATTATTTCTAAATTTTCAGAGGTAATTTAATCCCCAATTCCAACAGAGAACCAAGTAATCTGGATGTTCCGAGGCACATTGCTGGTGTTGTTGTCTCAAGCCAAACCACCTTCTGTTATCTTCGTCTTGCTATGGCACACATAGGCCACTACTTGAATCACACAATTGTATGGCCTTAGTGGAGAATATGGGATGGAGGCTCTTCCATGAATGAAATGAAACTTGAAACTCATGCCTTCGAGGGTGAGCCTGTCTGCAGAGATAGTTGAATCCTTGTGGTTGGCTGAATACTCTGTTGACCTCACTAGTGAACTCTCTTCCTACTAGTGATTCCATGGGATTTGAATGGTAGAAGGTTTTTGAATGTGTGTTTTCATGTGTCTCTTAAAAAATTTGACTAAATTGCAATGCTGCATAATGAAAACATTTGTATCTTTCTACCCTATTCATGAAAGAAAGCAATACTATGAGAAATGTTGTTTATGAACAGTTACCTTTTGTGTGCCCTAAAATTGTAGTTTGGTTTCAGAGAGAATGGATTTTTGCTAGATTTAATGTTACTAACCATGGATCCTTCATTATGGCTGAGTTTTTAGTTGCAGCCTTGGCCATGGTAAAGAATTATTGTGTTTTCCTTGCAAATGAACTTAGATTTTGTATACAGCATAGGAATGTATCATTCAAGATGAAATTACATGTAGTATTGAGGGGTGAAAAAAAAAAAAAAAAAGTCCCAAGGAAAACATTTGTCATTGATTTCCAAGCAGGCCAGCCAGAAGCTTATCAAGATTCTCTCTGTTTCTAGTTGGCAGGAAGGTGACAATTTCAAAACAATAAATCAACTGCACAAAATAGAGTATTAATTTTATTACTTCGATGTACCAACATTGTCATGCTGTAGAGTCTAGTTATATGATTATGAAGGCATACAGCATAGGAATGTATCATTCATGCTGAAATTACATGTAGTATTGAGGGGTGAAAAAAAATCATAAATTAAAAAAACAAAATCCCAAGATAAACATTCCTCATTGATTTCCAAGCAGGACGGCCAGAAGCTTATCAAGATTCTCTCTGTTTCTAGTTGGCAGGAAGGTGACAATTTTCAAAACAATAAATCAATTGCACAAAATAGAGTATTAATTTTATTACTTCCATCTACCAATATTGTCATGCTGTAGAGTCTAGCTATATGATTATGAAGGCATACAGCATAGGAATGTATCATTCAAGCTGAAAAAAAAAAAAATTATAAATAAAAAAAAAAATCCCAAGGAAAACATTCCTCATTGATTTCCAAGCAGGCCGGCCAGAAGCTTATCAAGATTCTCTCTGTTTCTAGTTCGCAGGAAGGTGACAATTTTCAAAACAGTAAATCAACTGCACAAAATAGAGTATTAATTTTTTTACTTCCATCTACCAATATTGTCATGCTGTAGAGTCTAGTTATGTGATTATGAAGGCATATGCTGCCTGCTTGTGAATTCAAACCTTTAAATTACTAAAGCCTTCTCCTTTAGTGAAGCCTCCCATCACTTAATTTCGGAAATAATGCCCATATCTTTATGTTAATTTATGCCATCTGGTATTTGAGGAACCCTATCCTTACTATTCCAACAAACTCACAACTCAATTTTTTTGTTAAATATATTTTTTTGGTTAAATAGCTCAATTGTTTTTTGTTGTTGTTAACTAGTTGGTTCACCTTTTTCTTTGGCTGGAATTATACTTCGTAAATCCTTAGATTGTGAACCTTATAAATAGCTTTACAAAAATCCTGCTTGGAATAGGTTAGTGAAGTTTGTATCACTGGAATGATTACCCCAACTTATATAGTCAATGGGTCAAATGGTGATGCAGATGTCAAGATCCCAGAGGAAAAGTCAATTCAAAAGAAAATGGTTACCTTATAATGTTGCTAGGCCTTTCTCATACAGAATTTTTTCTATAAGAATATCTATCAACACCAGGTATGATAGACTCTAGGGAAAGGAATTTAGAATACCAAACAACCAAAATCGAAATGCTGACTGGATAATTGATGTGTTTCAACAATGTTCCAACTTGTTCAACTATTGATCGACACAGACATTGCTCACAAGAGAATATTCCTATGAATTCATGGAGACCTGTGAATCCACAGGGAGCCCCTTATTGTTAAACTCCATTATTTGTTGAGAATATTGTTATGAGTGACATGAATTATATTAAATATTTACCTACAGTGGTGCTCCCGAGTCCCAACTCATGGAAATGCACTTTGAGATTTCCTGCTAAGAAAAGAAACCTGCAGTAGTACGTACTAAAACAACCATGAGTTGAAGGACATCAGCTTGGACCTTTCTATGCACACTCTGTAAAACATTGGAGGGAGGATACTTCTAGGGGAATATAGAGTAGAGAGGAAAACATCCTTGTGTTGTGCAGGGCAGGTATTGTGCATGCTAAGAGCTGCTCTCTCTTCAAAAACTCAGCAGTGATTGAGGAAATCACATTGTCCAACTTCACCTTGGTGGTATCATAGCTTGGCTAAGGGGTGGCCTACTGTAGAAATATTAAGTACAATAGATCCTACGGTTGCATGGAAAATCGCTCTACCTCAGTCAATTTCCTAGACTTCAGTCACCAACACAGATATGTACTTCATCTTTGTTTTGGAAATTCTTTATATATTTCGATTATAGGGACAAATATGGTTTATGGACAAATAAATTGAAACTCCCATATTCCTATAAAATTTGTGTTTGTGAAACTGTTTCTAAGATTCCAAGCCTTTTCGTATATGCAATTCTCAAGATGTAAGATTTCCCTTCTATATAAATCATCCATAAATTTTCCCTCCTACGAAACCCTATTGATGTTACAAGTAGAGCATGAAAGCATATTGCTAGAAGGCTTTTGCATTAATTCAAGGCAATTTAGTTTCCATGAGTATCTTTTCTAGTGGAATCCATACCTCTCAATGAGATCTCACAAAATGAACAAATCTTGAGCAGATGAACTGTGTAATATTCCCAATTAGCAGCAGCTAATTGGCAATATTAATTTTGTTCAGATTTTGCCTTTCTAATGTTTTTTTTTAGATCTAGGGGAATCAGTTTGCCTTTCTAATGTTAGTCATTCAATAAACGAGGTGATGGAACCCATAACCCACACTTAGGAGATAATAATTCCTTAAAGTCACTTAGGCAAATGTTAGTTGGCAGCGTGGGACCAAGGAGGGCCAAGTGACAATGCAGGGAAGGGCCAGTGTGGAGGCAGCGTGGGCCAGGCAGTGCAGTGGCAGCGTGGGCCAAGACAGCGTAGTGGCATGGACAACGTGGCCAAGGAGGGACAACACAGATGAGTGGGGCCCAAGGGGGAGCTAGGCTCTCAAGCATAAAAGTGAGAGGAGGCTCACCATTCAGTCATTCTATTATGCATCTTCTGATTTTTTGTGTTTAGACATTGAGCACACTTTTGTTGTTGAGCAAAGTCTGCAAGTGTTGTTCAGCACACGGGTGTCTCCGAGCGGAGATCCCAACCTCAGCCTCGGGGGACTTCGAGTGCTCGCTCAAGTGAGTTGTTCCACCATTCCTTTTCAGGGCCTAGCATTCAACATCCTTCAGCCAGGAGCACGCAGTCACTTAGGCAGCGCAGCCCCTCTTGGAGATTACGCAGTCTTGAGAGGAGGCAGCACCGAGAGAGAAAGGAGATCGAAGATTTCAGTTCGGGAGTATTGTGAATGGATCAGCGTTTCACAAATCATCTTTTGCAGCAGGAGGATGCCATCAATGCAGTCTATCAGTTCAGGGCCAGCGTACTCACCTGGAGTGCGTGATTTTCCAAGGGAGGTCGATTTCCGGGGTCAACCATTTCGGGATTCCTTCCTGGGTTTTTTCAGGTTATTGGAGGAGAGCTTATATTCTGAGTTTCATATTTTTCTGAGCAGGGGAACAACCCCAAGGAGTAGCTCCATTCCAGTAGTAGCAGCAGTTCTAGCAGTAGCAGCAGCAGCAGTTTCAGGAGTTACGTAGTTATAGAGAGAGCAGCCATTCAGAGGGAGATTCTGAGAGTATTTCTAGCTTGCCTTGAGCAAACCAAGGTGCCATCATTCTGATCACCTTTGTACCCATTGTTATCTTTCAACTTATAATAAAATAGCTCAGCGTTTCTCCATATTTGTAATGTTTTTGTGATGTCTCTCTATTTGTTGTAGTTACTTGTTTATGTTGCTTTATATTGCTGTCTATTTCCTATTCGGAATATTACAGTGGTATCAAAGCTCATAGACTTGGCTCAGCCTGTGGAGCAGATCAGTCTATGACATCGGGAGGAAAACCATATATCACTTACCGGGGAAGAAGGTACAAGAGCTGAGAGCGGAGACTCGAAGCCACTTTTGGAGAAGGGGACTGTGTTCCAGTAGTGGATGCAAAGGAGGAAGAACCTATGGCAGAGGAGAGAGAAGAAGGGAAGGAGTTCGAGCAACTCATAAAATCTGTGCAGGAGCTCTAGAGGAGGATAGAAGAGATGGGGCAGAAGCTTACCGCGGACCATAGACAGCACAAAACCCCAAGGGGTTTTCACATCGGTGAGGGATCCGGTACTTTCCATCACATACGGGAGCAACCCACAGCGCAGCAGGTAGTGTCACTCACTCCCCCACGTTCTACGATGCCCACATTCCTGACTACAAGCACCGGGATGAGAGGACCTCAGGAGTCGAAGCTGGTTCATATGGGGGATTATTTTGCAGAGTATCAGTCCTATGGGCGAGAGCTTGGTGAAGCTCTCACTTTTCATGATTTTTGCCAGCTCAAGAAGGACAACAGATCTCGCAAGTAGAACCGAAGTGGTGGGTACACGCAGGGAAGTAAGTTGCAACGTACTGTGAGCAGGTTTTTCTTGCCAACATTTGACGGATCCTCTAAATGTTCAGTGAAAGCTTGGGTGGAGAAGCTGGACATTTATTTCCAACTTAATCAGATGGCAGAGGGAGAGGCTATCAAGGTGGCAGCGCTGCACCTTGAGGGAGAGGCCCGTGACTGGTAGTTCCATGGGATGGCCACGCTGGGTCACTCGGCAATGACATCATATGCAGAGTTTACACAGAGGTTGGTGGAGAAGTTTGACCAGAAGGATCCGGAAGAGCATTTTGTTGAGCTGACCAAGCTCAAGCAGACTGGGAACCCAGAAACTTACATTTCCGAGTTCTTGAGGCTTTCAGTGATGGTGCCCAACTTATCCTCAACTAAGAGGATTTACATGTTCATTGACGGGTTGGCAGAACCTCTATGTGGGCTAGTCAGATCCATGAGGCCTGCTACACTTCAGGATGCAGTCAAGAGGACCAGAGATTTGCAAGATGCTTTGCCCAGGACCACAGCTCCTTTCCCCCAGAGACCGGCATTTCAGCCAAAGGGGAAGGGCACGAGGGTTCCACCTCCAAAGGGGAATCAAGGTCGAGGGCCTTTGGACGATGATACCCGGAGAGACTTGAGACGGAGGAAGCTATGCTTCACATGCCAGGAGCCATGGGCACCGGGTCTTCGATGTGCCGCGTGGAAGGCACATTACATAGAGGTCTTCTCTGATAGTGAGGGGGAAGAAGATGCTTATGAGGGGATAGAGACAGAGGCTAGCGCTATAGTGTAGAGAGGGGATCATCCACCACCTCCTTCCCCAGGAGTAGGAGGAGCAGCGTTTTCACCCACAGGAGGAGTCCTTGCATCCTTGCAAGGGGTTCCGATGTATTTGACATTGCATGTCTGTGGCACCATTCAGGGACAGCATGTTTCAATTCTAGTAGACAATGGGGCCACTCACAACTTTATTGATGCCTTAGCTGGTAGAGAGGAGGGGCATATAGATAGAGAGCTTTGATGACTTCTCAGTACTGGTACTGGGTGCCAGAACTATGCAGTGTGCCAGATACGTTCCAGCACTAGCCGTGACCATGGGGACTTATACGATGACAGATCATTTTTTTCTGGTCGACAGTCCAGACACCAACGTGGTGTTGGGGGTGCAGTGGTTGATCACTCTAGGGAAGGCCACCATAGACTAGGAGACCTTGGAGATGGAGTGGACAGAGAAGAAGAGCGGTAAGCATGTGATGATCCGAGGCATGCACACGTATCCTCCACAGACAGTTTCAGCACACCGAATGGAGGCAGACTTCAGGAAGGGAGATATAGAGTGGGCAGTGGAGCTGTGTATCTCAAAGGCAGGGGCCACAAGGCAGGCAGTTCACCCAGATGTGCAATCAATCTTGGATAGGTATGCTACGGTTTTTGGGGAGATACCTCTCTAGGACAGCCACCATATCGGAGGCTTGAGCACACCATTGAGTTTGAGCAGGGTATTCAAGTCATGATTACCACAGCCTATAGGCATCCCAAAGACTACAGGGATGAGATTGAGAGAGCCATTCACGAGCTCTTAGTACTAGGACACATCTGGCCCAGTACTAGCCCATTTGCTTCTTCTGTTGTATTGGTGAAGAAGAAGGATGGCAAACTGAGGATGTGCATCGATTATCGGGCTCTCAATAAGAAAACAATGAAGAACCAATACCCCATTCTGCGGATTGACGAGTTGATGGATGAGCTGAGGGGATCGAAATTCTTCTCCAAGATTGATCTGAGGTCGGGCTACCATCAGATCCGAGTGAGGGACCAGGATGTCCCCAAGACGGCCTTCAAATGTCATTATGGCCACTTTGAGTTTTTGGTGATGCCCTTCGGGCTAACCAATGCACCGGCCACCTTCCAGTCCTGTATGAACCACATCTTCGTGCTGGTATTCTTCAATGATATCCTCATATACAGCCACACTTGGGAGGATCACTTGCAGCACATTGAGGTTGTACTGTGTATCTTGAAAGAGCAACATTTCTACGCTAAGCTCTCCAAGTGCGAGTTTGGGTTGACAGAGATGCTCTATTTGGGACATATCATTGGTGTGGACGGGTGAGAATCCACAAAGAGAAGATTTGGGCCATCCGAGACTGGCCGGAGCCGAAGAATGTGATAGAACTCTGAGGATTTGTAGGCATCTGCATCTACTACCAGAAGTTTGTCAAGGGGTTTTCCCAACTTGTTGCACCCCTCACAGACCTCACCAAAAAGGGGGCATTCAGTTGGATGGACAAAGCGCAGAGAGCCTTTGACAGGCTCAAGGAGGTGATGAGTAGCTGCCCAGTATTGGCTTTGCCGAATTTCGTGCAACCCTTCATCTTGGAGTGTGATGCTTCAGGAGAGGGAGTGGGCACCGTTTTGATGCAGGGAGGCCACTCCATAGCTTTCGAAAGCAGAAATTTGTTGCCGCATGAGAGGTTGTATCCTATATAGGACAAGGAGATGCTGGTCATTATGCATGCACTAGCCAAGTTCCGGCAGTACCTAGTGGGCAACAGGTTTCGAGTGAGCACTGACCACAACAGCCTTCGATTTTTCCTAGAGCAGAAGCAGTTGCAGGAGAGGCAGCAGAAGTGGGTCAGTAAGATCCAGGCATATGACTTTGACATTGAGTATGTCAAAGGGAAGAACAATGTGGTGGCCGATGCTCTATCCCGCAGACCGACAGCATTGTCTTTGATGAGCATAGACATGGACTGGAGGGCTCAGCTACTGGTGGAGTACTCCAAGGACCGTTTTTCCTGTGAGGTGTTGGATGACCAGATCACAGATGACAGGTACAGGGTGATGGACGAGGTTATTTACTTCAGGGACAGGATCTTCTTGACTAGGGGTTCTCAGCTCAAGGAGAAGATACTGCGTGCCTCCCATGGCTCACATTGTCGGGTCATCAGGGATTCACGAAGACTTACAGGGCCATCAAGGAGAGGTTCTCTTGGAGAGGCCTCAAGGAGGACATACTCTGGCATGTCAGGGATGTTGATTTCTAAAACATCAGAAAGTGTTCTAAGTCTCATTTTTGGTAGAGAGGCTTAGACATCAGTGATCCAGAGAACCCATAAATCGTTTGTGGAAATTCCACTCGGATATGACTTTATTAAAATAATTAATTATTTTAATGCAGACCCTAGGTATAAACTTAGGAAAATTAAATAATTAAATGGTATTAATAAAGCAGAGTGTGAATCTTCTAGAAGACGAAGATCAAGTCATCTTTTAATCTAAGACATTGATTAAAGATATAATATTGGTTGTTGATTCATCAGCGAGAAGACTATAAGAAGAGACTTGAGGGCCATTTGGAAATCAAGTTGGGGACACTCTTAGTAACCGAAGGAAATCGATTCTGAAGGAAGGAATATCGATTTTAGTGGGTGAGTTTGTAGACGCTGGGTTGCAGAAGCAGAAGGAGGAGGGAGGAGTCAGTTATCAGGAAGAAGATCTCAAGAGGGTGAAGGGAAGGGTGAGTTGATCAGCAGCAAGAACTCCTCCACATAGAATCATGCAGTCCAAAGAGGGACTGCGCAGAGCATTCACGTTGGATGACGCAGAGGGTGAAGGAGGTCACCACGAGGGTCCGAAAATTGTTTGGAAGGTCTAGAAAATTCAGCCAGCTGTTTGCTAATTTTTCTCTGCTCATCAGAGTCCTGTAAATGTACTTTTCATTTCTGAAGATAAATATAAAACCCTCATCTGCTGCACCAGTTTTCCCACATTGGGTTTTTCCAGGGACAAATTGTGCAAAAACATTTGTGTTCATATGGTTATTTCTATTGTGCTATTGGTGTAAATTATCTTTCTGTTCTTATGCTCTTAACGATAGTGAAGATCTTCAAATGTGTTTATTTCAGAATTTACTAAAGCATCTGTAAATATCTTATATCTTAAGTAGGAGAAATAAACCAAGTATTGCAGAAATATTTTCCTCGTGAAAATTTCACATGGTATCAGAGCAAAGGGCTAAAAACAAGAAGGGAGGATCTGCTATGGACCAAAGGAAGGGTTCACGCAGTCCTCCAGAGCACGCATAAATGCAGAGAGAAGATGACATGAAGGTGATGGCATCCAGACTAGAGGAGGATCTTGCCTGTGTGTCAAGCACAACTCTTCCAGTTGTTTGGTATATTCACAGTGGAGCGTCTGCTCATATGACGGGGGTTCGAGAATGTTTTTCGAGCTATCAAGAAGAGCAGAAGAATTTCCAAATAACTATGGGAAATAAGGAGAAATGTACCCCCATCGAGAGAGGTACCATAACTTTTCAGATGGAGAATGGCAACAAGATTCGAGCCACGAATGTTCTGCATGTACCAGGGTTGCAGAAGAATTTACTCTCGGTGTCTCAACTTCAGAACAAGGGCTATGACGTATACTTTATTCAAGATAAGGTGTATGTCAAACACCCTAACTGGAGCAAAAAGGCACAAATCGGAGTAAGGAGTCACAAGTTGTATAAGCTCCAACTTGAATCTCCGGTGGCCCTGATCGGCAGCACAGACGATTGAGATCTGAATGAGTTATGGCACAAAAGAATGGAGCATCTACATTATGGAGCCTTGGGGATTCTCAAAAATAGTGTCATAGGGGCTCCTGAACTCAACACAAAGAAAGACGAAGTTTGCAGGGGATGTGTACTAGAGAAGTACGCTAAGGAAGCATTTCCAAGAAGTAATAGTAGAGCCAAAGGTGTATTAGAGTTAATACACTCTGACATTTGCGGTCAGATATCCACAACAAGTCTCAGTGGGGCAAAGTATTTTGCCACCTTCATTGATGATTATTCCAGGAAAACTTGGATCTATTTTCTAAAGACCAAAGCTAACGTCTTTAATCAGTTTAAAGATTTCAAAGCATTAGTGGAAAACTCTACAGGAAATAAGATCAAGAAGTTAAGGTCAGATAACGGCAGAGAATATATCGATAAAGACTTTACCAATTTCTGTGCACAGGAAGGCATCAAGAGAGAGTGAACAACTCCTTACAATCCAGAACAAAATGGAGTTGCAGAAAGGAAGAATCAGACCATTATAGAAGTTGCAAGGGCAATGTTGTACGACTAGGAGATGCCCAAATTCTTATGGGCAAAGGCCTGCAACACAGCAGTTTACATTCAGAACAGAGTTCCCAATAGAGCTTTAGGGAAGGTTACTCCCGAAAGTGTGTTCACAGGCAATAAGCCAGAAGTGAGCCACATCAGGATATTCGACAGCATAGCATACTGCCACATTCTAGAGGAAAAGAGGAAGAAGTTGGATCAAACTTCCGAAAAGCGTTTTCTGATGGGCTACAGTGAGAATGAAAAGGCATACTGCGTCTATATTCCGAAGAGCAGGAAAGTCGTGGTAAGAAGGGATGTAAAATTCCTGGAGGAGAAAGCCTTTAGGAAATCTCAAGAGATGGCTACAGATACACAGATTGAGGAAGATCCACTGGTACAACCTCAACGACCTATGGAGGAGAGGTCCAGTGCTCTCCAAGGCACAATTTTTTCGAGGGAAGCTCCTCCGACGAAGAACAGGAGGAAGAACAACTAAGACCGCCCACCATTGATGGGAGACCGAGCAGAGAACTCCAACAGATTCTTAGAGATGCAGAAGGATTTGTTGGAGCACCTAGAGAAGGGAAGAGGATAAGGAAACAACCTGACAGATATCAGGCGATGGTAGCTCAGGTTGGAGAGCCTTCTACCTTTCGGGAAGTAGCTCAGCATCAGGTATGGGTAGATGCCATGCTGGAGGAGTATAGCTCTATCATGACAAATGATGTCTAGGAAGTAGTCCCTAGACCACAGGACAGATCTGTTGTAGGATCCAGATGGATCTATAAGATCAAATATGCTGCAAATGGTAGCATAGAGAAATTCAAAGCAATATTTGTAGCAAAGGGGTATGCCCAGAACGAAGGCATTGACTATGAATAAACCTTTGCTTCAGTAGGACGATACACTTCTATCAGATCCATCATCTCTCTGGCAGCGCAGATGGGATGGGAGATTCACCAAATGGATGTCAAGACTGCATTCTTGAACGGTGTGATAGAAGAGGAAGTATACATAGAGCGGCCAAAAGGCTTCGAGACACATGAGCAGAAGGCTCATGTTTGCCGACTCAAGAAAGCCTTGTATGGCTTGAAACAAGCCCCCAGGGCATGGTATGGTCGGATTGATGGCTACTTGCAGAAGATGGGGTTCGTCAAGAGTGCGCAGATCCCAACTTATACTACTTAAGAGTAAGAGATGAGCCGCTTATTCTTGTTCTGTATGTGGATGACTTGTTTCTGACCGGGTCATCCAAGCTCATCAAAGGTTGCAAGGAGAATCTGGAAACAGAATTCGACATGAAGGACCTGGGGCGGATGCACTATTTTCTTGGTCTAGAATTTTGGCAGCAGGAAGGGGAAATCTTCCTGGGACAAGGAAGATACACGACAGAGATTCTGAAAATATTTCAGATGGAAGACTGTAGACCCATGGTCACGCCAATGATTACTAACAGGAAGAAGATAAACACATTAGAGGATGATGAGGTTGATCCCACACTCTTCAGACAGCTCATCGGATCATTGATGTATCTAGTCAACACGAGACCAGACATCTGTTATGCAGTGAATACTCTCAGTCAGTTCATGGTGGAACCAAGGAGAGCTCACTGGGTAGCAGCCAAACATATTCTCATATACTTGAGAGGGAGAGTCGAGTATGGGCTAAAGTACACCAAGGGCAATGAGATCCAGTTGAGTGGGTTCACAGATGCAGACTGGGTTGGAAGCACAGTAGATCGGAAAAATACCAGTGGGTACTGTTTCAGTCTCGGATTAGGAATGACCTCCTGGTGCAGCAAGAAACAGAAGTTCGTAGCACTGAGCTCAGCCGAGGCAGAATACATGGCAGGAAGCACAGCTTTGTGCGAGGCCATATGGCTCCGCAAATTACTCTTGAACTTACTCAAGAAGCGGATAGAGCCGACCGAAATTATGTGTGATAATCAGAGTTGCATCAAGCTCTCTGAAAATCCAGTATTTCATGACTGGTCGAAGCACATTGACATTCGATGTCACTTTATTAGAGACTATGTTCAGAAGGAAGCAATACGGTTGCGATACATTCCTACCGGTGAACAAGTGGAAAATATCCTCACAAAGGCTCTGAATAAGATCAAGTTCACTTACTTCAGAGAGAAGATCGGGATGGTCGAGAACCCCTTCCACTAGAGGAAAGGGTGGTCTTCAGAAGAAGAGGGAGCTGCAGTAAGGATGTTGCAGGGACAGGGCAGCAGTACAGGAAGCAGTAGCACAGAAATGAGGGGTAGACGCTAGGACACCATCAACACAGCAGATGATGTAGAGTCAGAGCAGTACAACAGTATTTTGCATAAACACTTTCCTCGCTAAGAGGTAGTGTTGATTTCTATAGCATCGGAAAGTGTTCTAAGTCTCATTTTTGGTAGAGAGGCTTAGACATCAGTGATCTAGAGAACCTAGAAATAGTTTGTGGAAATTCCACTCGGATATGACTTTATTAAAATAATCAATTATTTTAATGCAGACCCTAAGAATAAACTTAGGAAGATTAAATAATTAAATGGTATTAATAAAGCAGAGTGTGAATCTTCTAGAAGACGAAGATCAAGTCATATTTTAATCTGAGCCATTGATTAAAGATATAATCTTGGTCGTTGATTCATCAGCGAGAAAAATATAAGAAGAGACTTGAGGGCCATTTGGAAATCAAGCCGGGGACACTCTCAGTACCCAAAGGAAATCGATTTGAAAGGAAGGGAAATCGATTTCAGTGGGTGAGTTTGTAGAGGCTAGGTTGCAGAAGCAGAAGGAGGTGGGAGGAGTCAGTTATCAGGAAGCAGATCTCAGGAGGGTGAAGGGAAGGGTGAGTTGATCAGCAGCAAGAACCCCTCCACGCAGAATCACGCAATCTAGAGAGGGACTGCACAGAGCATTCACGCTGGATGACGCGGAGGGTGAAGGTCACCCCGAGGGTCCGAAAATTGTTTGGAAGGTCTAGAAAATTCAGCCAGGTGTTTGCTAATTTTTCTCTACTCATCAGAATCTTGTAAATGTACTTTCCATTACTGAAGATAAATATAAAACCCTCATCTACTGCACCGGTTTTCCCACATTGGATTTTTCCGGGGACAAATTGTCCAAAAACATCTATGTTCATATGGTTATTTCTATTGTGTTATTGGTGTTAATTATCTTTCTGTTCTTATGCTCTTAACAATAGTGAAGATTTGCAAATGTTTTTATTTCAGAATTTACTGAAGCATCTGTAAATAACTTATATCTTAAGTAGGAGAAATAAACCAAGTATTGCAGAAATATTTTCCTCGTGAAAATTTCACAAGGGAGTGCGAGGTATGTCAGAGGAACAAGAGGGAGATGAGTCACCCAGCCGGATTACTATAGCCGCTTCCCATTCCGAAAGGAAAGTGGGAAATAATTTCGATGGACTTCATCACTGGGTTGCCCACGGTGCAGGGCAAGGACTGCATCTTTGTAGCCGTTGATCGACTGACAAAGTATGCTCATTTTTTTGCCATATCCACATGGTACACAGCAGCACACATGGCAGAGTTTTTCTTCTGGGATTTTTTTAGATTGCATGATCTCCCGAAGACCATAGCCAGTGAGAGGGGCAATCGTTTCATGGGCGGGTTTTGGCAGGAGCTCTTTCATTTGGTGGGTACAGAGTTGACTCTGAGTACCATCTATCACCCTCAGATGGACGGGCAGACAGAGATAGTGAACAAGTGGCTGGAAGGCTACTTGCAAAACTATGTCACAGGGCAGCAGAAGGCATGGCTGTGTTGGTTGCATTTGGGAGAATACTGCTACAACACCACTTTCCACATGTCTATCAGTATGTCTCTGTTTTATGCTTTGTATGGTTATCATGCTCTGACTTTTTCTGATGTCATGTTTGGAGCTAGCAAGGCCCCCAGGGCCAAGGATTGGATCCAAGAGAGTCAGTATATACTCCGGGCTCTTTAGGATAACTTAGCCACAGCACAGAACCAGCAGAAGCTGTATGCTGACAGAGGACGAGTAGAGAGGTAGTTTGAGGTAGGGAACTTGGTCTACCTACGACTTCAGCCATATCGGCAGTCCACGCTGAAATAGAAGGGGGCTGAGAAGCTCAAGCCCCGCTTCTATGGGCCTTACAGGGTGGTCTACAGGATAGGGGAGGTTGCGTATGAGTTGGAGTTGCCCACAAGTAGCAGGATCCACAACATCTTCCATGTATCATGCCTGAAAAAGGCATTGGGGCAGCAAGTGACTACAACAGAGGAGCTTCCGCCTACAGAAGATGAGGGGAATTTGGTGTTACAACCAGAAGCCATCATAGACACCAAGGAGAGACAGCTATGGAGTAGGACAGTCAGGGAGTACTTGGTGAGGTGGAGGAATTTGCCAGATGAGGATGCGACTTGGCAGAGTGAGAATATTTTGCAGCATCCATCTTTGCAGTTTCTTGAGGACAAGCAACATTTTGGCGGGGAGGACTGTAATATTCCCAATTAGCAGCAACTAATTGGCAATATTAATCTTTTTTCAGATTTTGCCTTTCTAATGTTAGTCAGTCAATAAAGGGGGTGATGGGACCCATAACCCACACTTAGGAGATAATAATTCCCTAAAGTCTGTAATATCCCCAAATGGGATATTTTCCTAAATTTGCATAAATTAATCTAAACCCCGAATTATGCCATTAAATCAACATGCATTTTTAACACAAGATTGCCATGTAAAATAAACATTCAATTTCATGAAAATCCAAAACTCCATAATGCAGAAAATAACTCAGCTTTATTATAATATACTGGGGTTACATGCTGAAATGAAAGATAGTTGAGATAACTGAAATACAACTGGCCTCAGGAAAATTTGTTGCACTGCTACACTACGATGGCCTCCAAAACTGTCTGTTGTACTCTCCCTCCGGCAACAGCTACCACTAAATCCACTGAAGCACCTGTTGAAGATCTGAATGATCCTCACTCCAATATCTCTGAAGCTCTGTGAAACTTCTGAATGAAGTCTCCTCAAAGAGAGTTGGGTTTCCATCCAACACTCACAAATCACCCGAGGGTGTCCATCCTGGGGCTACGGTTGAAGTAGAGAACCACGTCTCAAACCTCTCATACAAGAAAATGATATGATCCAAAGATATCCCTCAATGGCCTCCTCCCTTTCTTTTATAGATCTCTTGGAGCCTTCTAGAGCATTATTTTATTATTATTTTATTCATGGTGCACTTTTCCCTCTTATTAAAATATTCCTTTTTAATGCAGAAAAGAGTAAATCGGCTACCATGTCTCATCTGGTCACTGAAACTCATGCCCAATCATCCCATCATGTAGGTATCCTCGTCCCGGTTCCAATGAGCTATTACACTAAG
Organism: Pinus albicaulis; assembly: GCA_034641835.2. Classification (NCBI taxonomy): domain Eukaryota; kingdom Viridiplantae; phylum Streptophyta; class Pinopsida; order Pinales; family Pinaceae; genus Pinus; species Pinus albicaulis. The sequence continues at coordinate 787,833,336 of CM076576.1, forward strand.
GTGTTCCATCATGTATTCCTCCTGGAATGCCACCTTGAGCGTAATCAGCTGAGTTAAGCTCACAAATAACTCAAATTTCCGAAAGTTGTCGGAATGCACCGAAACGAAAGCCAAACTGCTTGGATGATGGAATATATCAAACGAATGCCACCGGACACCATGGAAACTCCTCAAAACTCCTCCAAAAATCCCTTGAGCCCGTTGATAGCACCAATCTGTACCTATGACCTGTCTGCTCCTAACTCTGGAAGTCCAACCTAACCCTGTCGTAGGTGATACCAAAAAAGGGAATATTACAGACCTTTCACTTCAAGATTGCTTACCCTTAAGCAATCCAAATATGTGGGCCACTCTGTTGGCCCGATGCAACTGAGACCCAATGCCCGGATCCCATACAAACCTCCTGGTGCTACTATGTGCCTGTGTCAAGCCACCCGTAATAGACCCCTCAATGCCAGGATCCCAACCCGATCTCTCACTGTACCTATCATCAAACAATCCTCCTTAATCCCCATGCCACGATGGCCAATCATCACCCAAGTCCCACGGCTCAAACTGCACACTGCCTCTGGCTATAATTAATGCTCTAAGAGGTGAAGACCACGTCTCCTGCTGCGTTGTATCTATGATGGTGTACGTTGTCCCACCAACTGTGTACCAACTCATCACCTCTCTCCAATCCAACCCATGACTAAATCCAATGCTGATCCTGCTCTCCTGAAATCGGGATGGGATGCTGAAGAAATGTCGATCTGTGCCCCACTACCAACTGGAATCTGTATCATATGTCATGTCTAAGGGCCCCTTCTCCGTTGTGCTCCCTACGAAGAATATCGTACCATCAAGAGGGTACCAACTCATGATCTCTCGCCAATCCATCTTGGAAGAAGAATCCAATGTAGCAACAACTACATACGGAACACGCCTGGAGTGTTGTCGCCAGCCCGTAATCAACTCACACTGCTCTGCCCTGTCTGCCAACGAAAGCTGCCTGTAGAAGAAAGCCCCTCTCTCTATAATGGGCCAAAGTGGGCAAGATATGCTGCAAGCCCCATCGATGTACTCCTGGAGAGTGCTACTCACTGAAAGTACTGCAGCTCTGCCGACTGCATGTACATCTATCTACACCTCATCAATGTGTCGGCCCAAAGATGGATGCTCCACCATCTCCAACAACTCCTCCCTCTCCTGATTGGGAATGTAATGCTCTTGCTGTCCACTAGCCCCCTGCAGAACTACCCCATCAACCTCCACCATCTCCAGAGGATATGGATCTGCAACTGTTGTCACCGTACTCGATGTCTGTGCATCTGACTGCTCCTCCTCAATGGCTAACCCTAAGGTTAGCTGCATACGCATCATAGACTCAGTGTGAGCCTCCATCTAGCTCTCCCCCAAGGGACTATCATGCATGATGTGCATAGTATCCTCCTCTGCTGACTCAGGCTCCATCATATGCTGCTCTGGCTGAATCGTCACAAGTGACTCATCACCCAGAGTATCTCCCGTAGAGTCCCCTGATAGCTCACCCTGCACACTGTCATCATCTCTGCATCCGGCCTACTGTCATCATCTCTGCATGACTGCTCTCGCTCCCTAGAAACATCCTCAACTGATCACATGGACTCATCTGAAGAAAAGTCCTCATCCTGGCATACCGAAGGAACGTCTACCTGTTCTACCTCTGCCACCTCATTTGCATCTCTCAAACATGAGTGATCAGGCCCCCAAGGTTCTTTGCAAAAGCAAAGTCCCTTCCTCTTCAGCTCATTTCTGTTGCCTGATCCACCAAAATGGAGCAACTCCTCCCTGGTCAACTGTCTCCTGAAAAGCTCAATGATCTGGTCAACTAGCCCTTAGGCTAGCTCATAAAGAGCGAGTGAGACCAACTGCTCTCTCCTCCAAATGCGCAACAACCCAGTCTGCAGCTCTCGGCAAATGGCATCACGGTCTCCCATACATGACGACAGGATGGACTGCATGTGAGCTATGGCTATGTCAGAATGATGTCTCCTAATGCTGAAGAAGCATTGGAACATCTACAGAATCAAGCCATCACACTCAAGATCGATCATGACCTCATAAGTCCGAGTCATGGCCATGGCTTCTAAGACCTTAAGCTTTCTCCCAAATGTAGAGCCTGCACAGTTGTATAAATCCCGAAAGGTTCCTAGTATCAATCTGAAAATTCTTTTCATAATATCATCATTGTAGGGAGGGAAGGGTGTTGTTATCCTCAAAATATCACTGAAACAAGAGGCAGCTATAAACTTGACTCTCTCACTTGGATGTTCCAAGAATCTAGCTTGTACCAATGCAATCATAGATGGCTCCAAAGCCCAATTTAAACTCCAATCAAATTGCTCTACCTTTGAAAGGCAAGATTCCAGTTTCTCTAACATGGGAAAGTCATTTTCTGATCTTCCACTCTTTAAGTCCATCCCAAGTGCATAAAGCCAATTTCCCACTTCTTCCTCCTTTTGTAAATTTCTTGGATGCCTTTGTTGGAATAAACTATGTACCTTCTTGGAGAAGGGTTTGCTGTTTTGTTTTGTTTTCTGGTCTTCTGATGAATGGTGGTTCAAGGAACCAACTTTTATTCTTCTCAAGCTATTTAGGAATCCCTCCATGGTTTAGCCTTAATGAGGATAACAACACAACAATAGTACACAATAATGACTAGCTCATTCAAGCCTTCTCACCTCTGTGACATAAGTCTGACCTCATGGACAAGAATTAATTGTCTTTCAACAATACATGGTTAGCAGCATGCTGTAAAGTTCTCTATTAGGAGACCCTCAATTTTCTCAATAAATTTCTCAGTTTGTCATAAAGTTTTATGTGGTCATTTTCATCAAACAGTTCAGTTATGCAATACTGTAGATGTTTTAGCTTCAAACAGATGTACACAGTGAACAGTAGGCCTTCCAAGATGACTTCCAGCGTGTTCACATTTAATGGCTCAGAAATTTACTCGAGTGCTAGTACATAAATTGTATTGTAATGAAAACAACAAGAGCAGTCCTCTTCACTGTGCAACTACATTAAAATATAATGGGTTAGAGGAACCTGGTGTGACACAGTGGTGTGCCTCTTCAGCTTGAAAATCAGTCCCTTGTGCAACTTGAGCATTGGTGGTTTCTACCTTCTGCTACACCAACATAATTGCTCCAGAAATGTGCTCAGCCATAAGTATTTGCTCACAGCATGCAATACCATTGGAGTTTTGAGAAAACGCGGGCCCTTCTTCTTGAGAAATCGACCTTCAATTAAATTCAGCCAGACTGTTTTCTTTGGAAATGCTGGAATATTCAGTGCAAGAATCGAACCCCACCGCAACTATAAACTTCAGCTTTTGAGTATGCACATTTGGCCTCAGCCGCTCGATCCAACTTGTCGGCTTTCCTAAATAGAATTAAAAGGTTGGTCTTCTGAAATTTTATGCACAACACAACTTCACAGGTGTGTACGTACCATGCCGCACTGACAAGCTCGGAAGATCTTACCAACGATTTGGCTTGTTGTAGAATTCACTCAAATGCGGCTTCCCTCAAACAATACTAAAACATGGGTAGCAACTGCGGCGATTATGAATTCAGTGGCCACACAGTTTCAGAGAATTACGATATGGAGGAATCCGACTCCTTCAATCAGCGATCCGCTAGCCGTCAATAATGTGATTTGGCAACCTCCGAATCATCAGTTCTGCAAATAATTGGATGTCGATCCACTTCTTAATTTTCCAATTCGACTGCTTGTCTCCAGCAAGAATGAACGCAACACGACGCTTAACAATGTTTTGAATACACAGTCTCTCAGTCTCTTTTCAGAATTCGGTAGTTCTTGGTAGCTCGATCTGCAAGGAGCTAGTATTTCGAATTCCTTCGGAAATTGGAGACTCGACCGGTGTAACCCCTGTTTCTTGGAAACCAAGAAACTAGACTCCACGTAATGGTGCCGCGATCCTTCAAAAATGGAAGAAGTGATCTTTCGAATTAATCATCGATGAAGTTGGCCCAAAATTACCTTGGCCGCAATATGTAACTTGTCATCACCATGTTTTTAATTGGTTTGGGTACCATAATAAAGAAGATATTTTGTTGCGGTTTTGAAATCATTGGCCCACAACACCATTCGGCCCACGTGAGGACCCACTCAGAATTCAGCCATTTTAATAATTTGATAAGAGCGTCCTCAACACTTTAAATCTGGCCATGAAGTGCCGACGAAAATTTTCGCCGCACACAATTGTGTCGAATTTTAGTTATCCAATTCTTGTTCTGCAGCAAGAACTGGGTGTTTGGTTTTGGTTTTTTCTTCTTCTCTTCTTCTTCTTCTTTTTTTTTTTTTTGGAATATATGAAGTTGCAGGTCCTGTGACTCCAACAAACAGATGAATAATCCTCGAACAATAACAACTGCAACTAAAACCCTTGACTTTGGATTTTGAAATCAATTCCATGGCTAAGCCAATATCAAGGCTCTGATACCACTGTAATATCTTCAAATGAGATATTTTCCTAAATTTGCTTAAATTAATCTAAACCCCGAATTATGCCATAAAATCAACATGCATTTTTAACAGAAGATTGTCATGTAAAATAAACATTCAATTTCATGCAAATCCATAACTCCATAATGAAGAAAATAACTCAGCTTTATTATAATATACTGGGGTTACATGCTGAAATGAAAGATCGCTGAGATAACTGAAATACAACTAGCCTCAAGAAAATCTGCTACACTGCAATGGCCTCCAAAACTGTCTGCTGCACTCTCCCTCTGGCAACAGCTACCACTAAATCCACTGAAGCACCTGTTGAAGATCTGAATGATCCTCACTCCAATATCTCTGAAGCTCTGCGAAACTTCTAAATGAAGTCTCCTCAAAGAGGGTTGGGTTTCCGTCCAACACTCACAAATCACCCGAGGGTTTCCGTCCTGGGGCTATGGCTGAAGTAGAGAACCACGTCTCAAACCTCTCATACAAGAAAATGATATGATCCAAAGATATCCGTCAATGGCCTCCTCTCTTTCTTTTATAGATCTCTTGGAACCTTCTAGAGCATTATTTTATTATTATTTTATTTATGGTGTACTTTTCCCTCTTATTAAAATATTCATTTTTAATGCAGAAAAGAGTAAATCGGCTACCATGTCTCCTCTAGTTACTGAAAATCATGCCCAACCGTCCCATCATGTAGGTATCATTTTCCCGGTTCCAATGAGCTATTACATTAAGGTGTTCCATCATGTATTCCTCCTGGAATGCCACCTTGAACATAATCAGTTGAGTTAAGCCCACAAATAACTCAAATTTCCGAAAGTTGTCAGAATAGAATGAAAGCCAAAATGCTCAGATGATGGAATATATCAAGCGAATGCCACCGGACACCATGGAAACTCCTTAAAACTCCTCCAAAAAGCCCCTGAGTCCGCTAATAGCACCAATCTATACCTGTGACCTGTCTGCTCCTAACTCTGGAAGTCCAACCTAACCCTGTCGTAGGTGACACCAAGAAAGGGAATATTACAAAGTCACTTAGGCAAATGTTAGTTGGCAGTGTGGGACCCAAGAGGGCCAAGTGACAGCGCAGGGAAGGGGCAGTGTGGAGGCAGCATGGGCCAGGCAGCGCAGTGGCAGCATGGGCCAAGACAGCGCAATGGCAGGGACAGCGTGGCCAAGGAAGGACAGCGTAGATGAGTGGGGCCCAAGGGGGAGCTAGGCTCTCAAGCATAAAAGAAAGAGAAGGCTCACCATTCAATCATTTTATTATGCATCTTCTAATTTTCTGTCTTTAGACATTGAGCATGCTTTTGCTGTTGAACGAAGTCTGCAAGTGTTGTTCAGCACACGAGTGTCTCCGAGCAAAGATCCTAACCTCAACCTCGGGGGACTTCGAGTGCCCGCTCAGGTGAGGAGTTCCACCATTGTTTTTCAAGGCTTAGCATTCAGCGTCCTTCAGCCAGGAGCACGCAGTCACTTAGGCAATGCAGTCCCTCTTGGAGATTACGCAGTCTTGAGAGGAGGCATCACCAAGAGAGAAGGGAGATCAGAGATTTCAGTCCGAGAGTATTGTGAAGGGATCAGCCCTTCACAAATCATCTTTTGCAGCAGCAGGAGACCATCAGTGATCACTATCAGTTCAAGGCCAGCGTACTCACCTGGAGTGCGTGATTTTCCAAGGGAGGTCCATTTCCGGGGTCACCCATTCCGGGATTCCTTCCTGGGTTTTTCCGGGTTATTGGAGGAGAGCTTATATTTTGAGTTTCATATTTTTCTGAGCAGGGGAACAACCCCAAAGAGCAGCTCCATTCCAGCAGTAGCAGCAGCAGCAACAGCAGTTTCAAGAGTTATGCAGTCATAGAGAGAGCAGCGATTCAGAGGGAGATTCTGAGAGTATTTCTAGCTTGCCTTGAGCAAGCCAAGGTGCCATCATTCTGATCACCTTTGTACCTATTGTTATCTTTCAGCTTATAATAAAATGGCTCAACGTTTCTCCATATTTACAGTGTTTTTGTGATGTCTCTCTATTTGTTTAGTTACTTGTTTATATTTCTTTATATTGTTGTCTATTTCCTATTCGAAATATTACAAACTATGTACAAAATAAAAAAACTATTTGAACACGACTTGACTCCACACTATATTGTTTTCTTTCAAGAGAATTCCTCATTTGATAACACTCAATGACATCCATTAGAGATAAACGACTACCTATGCCAATTTCGGAGCATGGAAGCTTTGATAATCCCTTTTGCAAGCTATGTCTTGTGAATAATGTTGGTCATTTTGAAATCCTTTTGTGACAGGTAAAATTTGATGTCACAGATGATTTCGTTCTACACTTATTTTCAGTGTGCTATAATTTGAAGCCAAACATCTTGATTTTTGGAAAATACTCTTTTCTGGTTTTATGTACCAATTCCTCATTTCCATGGAAACGGTATTCCTTGGGATAAGCACATGCCTGAAGATGAGGCTGTTGAAACTCTAATGGCAAAGCTTAACTTGTATGGCTGGAAAAATTTGTTTTATTCTGATGTCCACTGGGCGTGAGAAAAGCTTATGCGAACTACTAGTAGAGTGAAGTTTTACAATACGTTTATGTCATTTATGATGCAAGGAAATGCCTTCTTATTGATGCAAACTAACTAGAATTCAAGGGTTCTTATCTATCAGTTTATATTTGACAGAATTTCTAATTCTCCATATGGAAGTTGATTGGTATCTTCCAACCAGCACAAAGAAATTCACTGCTTTTATCCAGCAATGAACAGCTTGACAATACTCTTTTATTACACGAGACTTTTTCCAAATGGTATGTCTTGCATCTACACACCTTCTGTCTCGTTATTTTAGTCAACATAAATTAAATTGTTGAGTGCACAACTCGAACTCCTCTTCAGTACACCAAAAGCATAGCTTTGGAGTGATTTGTCCCGTAAGAGGAATAATGGTGGCTCGTAAAGAAACCAACTTGTAAGTTCTTTTCCTTACATGTTCAGTATAGTGATCACTCTCTTGAATGACGCAAGCAAATTTAGGTTGTGGATGTTTTGATTCCATTGAGGGAACTTGCAACCACAGATGCGAATGTGGCATATCACTTGTGGGGTGTTTTGGTAGGAGTCTAACTCCCTAAAAAGGAAACAAAGAAAAAGATCCAAGTAATGTTGGTTCATTCTATATGAACACCAAGATGTCTAAAGCCTATAAAATTGAATAGAAAGGTAAGGGACCCAATGATACAAGCACTACTAGAAGGATCGTATTTCAGTTCCCCTTACGTAAAATACCAATTCAACTTATCATGCTTTGGGGAAAGTTATAATGCATGGTATACAACTGTTTCTATATTGGAACATCATGTTATGTATTTCCTTGCTAAACTATATCGCATGCTTAATGATGAAAATTTACATTATGGATTATGGAAGAAAAAGTTGAACACATCATAAATAAGGGTAGGCTTTTTCATAATCTGGGAAGGAGATTCACAACATAAAGTTTTTTCGTTTTACGAGGTAATTAGTAAAGAAATCCAAGATACATATAACAAAGTTTCATATAGTATAGGTTTATTTGGCTTTTTAATATGGAAGCATTATTGAAGTTATTAAAGCTAAATAGTAGTTCCAAGAGTTGATCTAACCTTAAACCATTAGTGGTAACTAACTGAAATCTTTGTAGAATCTTTTGTACTCCTTTTACAATTATTGTAGCAGTTGGTAGAGCTTCAAGAGTCAACATGGGTTCTTTTAGAAATTGCGACTGGAAACAACCAATATGTTGGAACTACTCTAGCAATTGGGATCATTTGTCTGTCTAGAACGATTTGCTTCAACAGAGGAATCACATGTATAATACTCTAAACAATCAGTTAAATATTTTTCAAATATAAACCCCAACTTCATTACGTTGGATATAGTGAGAAGGCATCGACAATAATTAAGCTTGCTTATTTTGTTTGTCTGAAATGATTTCCTTCAATGGAGGAATCACATGTATAACAGTCTAAACAATAATTTAAATATTTTTCAAATATAAACACCAACCTCATTAAGTTGAATATGGTGAGAAGGCCCCATATTAATAAGCTTGCTCATGTCGCTGACAAGTAAGGTGTTTATGAAATATGCACAATTGAATTAAACAAAATGGATGGCTATTCCACAATGGAAGTTAAGCAAACTTAACGAAATAAGAGAAAAAAAAAGCTTATTTAGAAGTGGGAGAGGGAATTTCATTAGTGATATGCATTTCTATCCATCCATTCTGAAAAGAGAAGGGTCCAACAATGAAAGAGAGCTAGAACCCAATCTATAATAAGACAAGAGAAAGAACAGTTTAACTTTAAAATTGTTCTCAAAACAACGCTATACGAAGAATTCAAAACATTATCAAATGTAAGCAGCAAGAATAGGGAACCAGACTAAAAGTTAATAGTTAATGTAGTTGGCAATACACTAGAAATTCAAAGAATGGCAAAGAAGTAGAGGTTGGTCATTTAGAGTAATTGCATTGAAAAGAAAAGAGCACTCTTCATTTGAAAAAAGTAAGTGGGCACACTGACAAAGATGTGTTAGGAGGCCCGTGATAGAGATTCTATAAAACCAACATCCAATTGATGAGGTAAAATATTCTGAATTTTAAGAAGAGTACTGACCTTGAGGTAGTGTCTAGACTGAAAACAAATAACATGTCCTTTACCTTTGAGCTTGATATGGCACATGCCAAAATTTAATTGGCAGTAGTTCAAGAAAGGAAAAATTGGGATGAAGGAAACCTCTAAGGCCATAATAGGGATTAGCAATTGGTGATGATAAAAGGAAATAAGGTGACCCTTGTTATGTTTTTTTTTTTTAATATAAATTGTTGAAAATGGGTGTTAGACAAATGCTCCAAAAATAGAAAAAGTTGGAAATCCCTATATCAGAGATATACTCATATCAGAGATATATACTTTTATATAAGGAGAAAACAATATCACATATCTCACCAAATCAAAAGACTAGAAGCCTAACCAAGATACCCTTCCATCTCAAGTTTTGAAATGTTAAAGTGACTTTAATTGCTTCCTATAACCTGATATCGGCTACTATATGTCCATTCTTTTAGCTAATTCATACTTAATAATTGCTAATATGGATAACTATTTATACTCTGTATAACCAGGACCCTAAGGACTCTGTATAGAAAAGGAAGACCAAATCATCATTTCTTCATGCCTATTCACTCTTTTCTTTCTAAGATTCTAATATTAATTCTACAAATACGGTACAAAATTACAACCTATAGTCAACTAGATTTCGAAGAGATTATGTAGGTATCTCATAAAAACCACCATGTAACACAACAAACGAAAAAGTGCACTTTGATATTATGGTATAATAGGTGGATAACACAACCAAAAGAAAGTTCCTTTGTATCGTATATTTTCAGGAGCTGGCACACTTCCCCAACTTCCCAAATTATATGCAGTGCATAATGTTGTTAATCTTCGAATTACATGTTTCTAGAACAAGATTTACAAAAAAGCTAAGCTTAAATTATGAAAGTAATACTTAAAATAAACATATAATGTATATAAATGACTAAGCTTAAATTATGAAAGTAATACTTAAAATATACAATGTATATGAATGGTATAGAACCCTAGCCACTCTACATATTCATAGTATAAAATATGCTACAATTAAAATCAACAAGAAATTTAGTGCATTCACTTGCTTTAATGCTATCTCGACACTTTACCCAATAAAAGATTTTAGGTAAGCATTGGATAATTATGGATGTAGCAACTAACGCCAGTGAGGCTTCATTTCATTCTTTTAATCACATTTCAATGCGGGAGCTGTATGCTTGAAACCTGGTTGATTTAGGGATTACGTCAGCTTATTGCATTTAGAGTTTGGTTAGATAGTTGTTTATTATAAGGGCAAAAAGGTTGAGTTTTTCTCTTTTAATATTATTATTTTTCCTCATTTTATTATTTATTTGTGTTTTTAATAAATATTAGTATAATTTATTGGTAGCATTTTAATTATCACAATTTTATCTTTTTGGTAGGTGTTGGAAATTTTTATTTTTATTATTTAAAATGTTTTTTCAAATATATAAATAGATTTAGTATCTTAAAAAAAATTGAAGTATAAAACTCAAATTTACCATTGCAAAAAATCTCTACTAAATTTTGAATAAAATTGACTTAAAAAATGTCATAAAAAAATAAATCAAAATAATTAAATTGCTTTTAAAATATTATGAATAAAAAACAAATTTCAAATTTTTGAGTTCTTTTCAAACTAATTTGGAAAAAATAAATATTCTCAACTCATTATCCATTCAAATCTATAAAAATTAAAATAACTTTATAAATTATATAATTTATCAATTTTAATATTTTAAAATATATTAAGTTAAAAAATTAAATATATAAATAAAAATTGAAAAAAACTAATTGAATATTTTAAAATATATTTTAATATAAAATAAAAAATAATTTATATTTTAATATGAATAAAAATTTGAAAAAACATAATTTAATTTCAAAACAATTTAATATAATTAAAAAAGAGTAATTCTAAATCATTTAAAAATTAGTTTTTTGAGTTTATTTTGCTTTTACATCACAACCCATTTTTAAATATTCTAGTAATCTATTACAATGTTATTATTTTAAATACATTACAAGGTTATTATTTTAGATGCATATATGGTATAGGAGCACTTGAGATCAAATCCATTAATTGGTCTTCTAGTTCATTTTTGACACACAAATGTTATGTCATGGTATTTTTAGGAATCATTAATTTTTTTTACTAATTCATTTTATGTTAACTCAAAAAAAATTAAGCCATTGAATATATAGAAATTGTTTTGTTCATTCTAAATATATATTATTAAAAAAAATTAAAATTAATTTTTTTTATAATAAAAAAAAATTAAATTTAAATTGAAATATATATATTTTTTTTATGTAAATTATGATTTTTTTTTAATTTAAATTTACAAATTTAAATAATATATTTATAATTAATAAATAACTTAAAATAAAATGAATAATGATGAAAATGTATCAAAGAAAACAATTCAATAAAAATGTCATACTTATTATATCCTAGAAAATTAAAACTTAAACTCAATTTTTTTTAAATCTTTATTAGAATGAGATTAATTAGAAAAAATATTGTAAAAAATCGAGGGCTTCTCCATTACTTGGCAAGCCTATGAAGTCAACCTCTCTTTAAGGGTATTAGCAGATCATAAGTGTGTCCTGCCTAGTCTTCGCTTCTAAGGGCTACGACCGGCGGCGGACCCTATTCTCTGCTAACACCCTCATGATGTTTATTAAATGACAAGTTACGTTTTCCCAATTCAGTTTTCATTTATAAGTTAGATTACATATTATTAATAATAAAATAATAATAGTATGTATATAAATTAAACAAATTCAATCATAAACAGATTACTTAGACCTAGTTCATTTTTAACCAGAACCGTAAAGAGCTACCTATGCTCTCCGCCCCGCCGAAATTCAAACTGGCCACATTCCCTTAATAACGTTAGAAGAACTCAGTGGGCCACGGAGGAGTCAACTTCAGCATAAAAACTATAAATGCCATCGCGTTCACTATAAATGGAATGAAGAAAACAAAAAAGTTTCTCCTCTTCAAAATCCGGGGCATTAACTTCAAGATTATATTCAAATTCTAGTTGTTTTTAATACAAATTTTTTTAAAGGTTTTTATTATTTTTTTCCAGTTTAGTTTTCTAAAATTTATCAAAAATCTAAAAAAAAAATTGACAGTAAAGACAACTCCATTCAAATCCATTAAAATGAAAATATATGAAAAATTGTAGGGCAGATGTAAATGCAAGGTAATGTTTTTCAATCCATTCGTACTTTAAAATAATCACTAGGTTACCGAGGGGCGGACTTAATTGTCACAATAGAAGTCAGATTATAGTATAGAAATCCCATTTACTATATATGAAAAACAAATTAGAGAGATGTCTAATGTTTTGCACTTCAAAATCTGAAACATCAATTTCAATATTACATTTAAGTCTAACAAATCTGTGAAATAAATTTGAATACAAAATTTAACAATTTCAACATTAAATTTAAATTTATTAAAATTAAAATTTAACCCATAAATTTATAATTAAAATATATAATAAAAATAATAATTAAAATATATAAATATAAAATACAGCTAATGCATCTGTTGGAACAAATTTGAATACAAGATCAGAGTTAAAGAATAACTTCCGTTCACAAAGTAGTGTTTTAATAGGTTTTTTTTTTTTTTTAAGATAGTTATTTAAATAAAGTTTAAAAAAAATATTATTAAAATATCACAAGTTATATATATATATATATATATATATATATATATATATATATCAAAAAATTAAAATGTATTTAAATAATATCATAAAATAAAATAAATATTAAATATATTAAAAAATTGTAATTAAAATATTAAAAATATTTTATATAATTATTTTTAGTCTATGGGGTGATTGGATATATTATTAAAGTAATTTATGATGTGAAAGTTGTTGAAAAGTGTCTCAAGGGTTTGGTGTGTGACTCACTCTAGATGCATTTTTTTGTAGATAGTTTTGATTGTTTAAATAACTGTTTCTCAAGCTAAAAATTAAAGACTCACAACTTAGCAAATAAAAAATCTTAACCTAAAAGTTAAAAACTCAAACAACCTAACAAATAGAAAAAAATTATTAAATTATTTTTATAAAAAAAAAATATTTATTATTATTATTATTTAGTTTTTTATTTAAGTAATTTTTATTTTTATTTTTTATAATAATTAAAAAAAATTATAAATAATAAAATAATTTTAATTTAACTTTCTAATTATTATTGTATATACAATTCAATCCTAAATGAATTGCCAAAATCTATTTAATTCGATCCCAAATGAATTACCAAAATCTATTTCATTCGAATCTAAGAGCAAGGATACAATAATAACCTAAAATAGAAACCTAAGAGCGAGGATAAAAAGAGCGAGCTCCCTATTCTATCTGTTTTTTTCTAGTTTATTCTTAAATATTAACTTAAACTTACAATATGAAGAGCCACCTATCCTAATTAAAAAAGTTATAACGGAACCTGAAACGTCAAACGTCAACCTCGGCCAAATTAGCAAAATTCAAACCGATCATATTCCCTTATTCGATTCATACCAATCCAACGTTTACCCACATAATTTTAGAACAACTCACTGGGCCACCGGGAGTCGACACACTACTTGAGAAACAAATAAATGTCAATGACATTTACTATAAAATGAAATGAAGAAACAAATTAGATTTCTCATCTTCAAAAACCAGGTCACTATATTAAAAAATAAAACAAATTAGATTTCTCATCTTCAAAAACCAGGTCATTATACTAAAAAATATGTAAAAATCGTAGAGCATATGTGACTGCAAGATAATATTTCCTCAATCCTTTTGTATCTTTACGCAAAAAGGTTTAGAACAATTCCAGAAATCGCATTTGCTGTATTTAAATCCCTTAATATGAACTACAATTGGAAGATGTGAATAGTTTCAATATTATGTTTATATTCATTAAAGCTAAAATATGTAATATAAAATATGGCTAATAAATGTGCAGAGGAAATTTAAATATTTAACAGTAACTTTATACATATTATTTTATCATATCAAATTGTCAAAACAACTAGGAGGGCAAGAAATGTTACTCACAGATTCTCAAATTCAATCAATATTAATCTGCCGCAGTCCCTCCTTCCAAGAAAGCCAATCCGCCGCCGCAGCAGCCCCTACTCCAATTCCAATTAAATCTGCACAAGAAATTTGAATCCAAAATATTAAAGAGTAAACAGTAAATTTGAATACATGATATTAATGAGTTAACAGTAGCTTCTGTTCACAGGGGTTTTTTCTTTCATATATATAAATATATAAGAAATTCATCACTACAATTTTATCGTATCAAATTGTCAAAACAATCAGGTGGCAGGCAAGAAATATTACTCATATATTTTCAATTCCATTCAATATTAATCAGCCGCAGCCCCTCCTTCAAAGAAAACCAATCCGCAGCAACAGCCCCTACTCCAATTCCAATTAAATCTGCATAAGAAATTTTAATACAAGATATTAAAGAGTTAATAGTAAATTTGAATACAAGATATTAATGAGTTAACAGTAGCTTCTGTTCACAGGGTTTTTTTTTCATATATATAAATATATAATAAATTCATCACTACGATTTTATTGTATCAAATTGTCAAAACAATCAGGTGGCAGGCAAGAAATATTACTCATATATTTTCAATTTCACTCATATTAATCAGCCGCAGCCCCTGCTTCAGTGAAAGCCAATCCGCCGCAGCAGCCTCCCCTCCAATCCCAATTAAAACCAATCCTCTGCAGCTGGCAGAGATCAGGAATGCAGATTTAATCAGATTTTGATGCCAATTAAAAAGAACATTAAAATGTCAAAAATATATTATATATTAGCAAAGAAAAATCACTGACCGATATTGCAAACAGGGATCTAGTTTATTTATGCTTCATGGAAACATTTTTTCAAACCCTTTACAGAATCTTTCTCAGTAAGAACTAATTATTTCCCTGGGCTCCTCCAATATTACTAAACTCCAAGTCCTATTGCGGATCTTCAAACAGCAGAACCGTACATGTGGAGGGAATTCAAATATAGGACTCTCATGCGTGAAAATTTCAGAGAAAATAATAATGAAGTCATTAAAAATTCAACTGCAGTACTGCAGAGAAATATACTGAAGATAATTAAAATTAAATTGTTCAAGATTGATCAAAGAAAAAGAAAAATACAGCATTACCAAAAACCCAAATTCGAGACAAGAGGAAACCTAAAGGAAACTCAAAAGCAAACAGAACAAAAGAAAACAGAGAACAAAAAGAAAAGAGGACGCTGAATGAAAAGAAACGCAGAAACTGGTAAACATGTACCCGGCGGCAGGGCAGGAGAAAACACACGCATTCCACAATTGGATCCTTTACATTTGTTATAACAGAATCTGATGAAAATCATCCAAGGCCAACGGTCACATTGATGTAGGTTCTAAATGCATACAGGCAAAGACGCGCAACGCGGCGCAGAGATAATGGAATGTGTTTTTCATTCTAAAAGAGAAAAAGGAGGGAATGCTTGGTTTTACGTGTCACCCGCTACAAGATAGAAAAATAATTAAAACATAAATACTAAAATTTACAACTACAAAATAGAAAAATAATTAAAACATAAATACTAAAATTTACAAAACATGTTGGAGGGATTTATCATCATGCGCGAAAAAGTTGCTCTTTACTCTCCACCTTACTATTTTCAATGTAAAGAAATATTACACTAATTTCAATAAAATTTAGTAAAAAATTTTATTAGGATTTCCTCCGCTAGTTAGAGTTACACTGTATTTTACCAGTAAACTCCTTCCTATCTTCCCATTTAGTGGATTCCTGGTTGAACTCCATCTTCATTCTACAGTTCAGTTGGAGAGTAATGTGTAATTATCTGAGTGTTCGCCAGGAGTTAGAGACATATTTCTGTATAGATTATAATAAAAAAATAAAAATAAATATATTATGGGGTATAAAAATAATATATTATGTTATGAATGTGTGATTAAGATTTTTAATTCTTATATTTTTCAAAAGTATTTCAATAAATTATTTTACAGATTTATATTTATTTTTAAAAAATATCTTAATAAACTATTTTAAAAATATATTTCAACTAATTTATGTCCATATCAACTTTAAAAATTGTTAAAATAAATTTTTTTATAGATAATAAAATATTTAATGTCCAAAAAAAAGTAATTGAAAGTTAAAAATATAAAATAATAAAAGAAATATGTGTAATTTATTCAATTCTTATTATAAAATTAATATGTGATATTTAAAAATATTCATAATAACAAATATATATATATATATATATATATATATATATATATATATATATATATATATATATATATATTCTTCTAAGAAAACAAACTCCTATTTTCATTAATGTATTGAAAAGAAAATACATTTTGTATATACACACTAGAAAATTTTGCATTCAAGGATTTGCCCAGATTAAAAAATTTCATTACATATGTCACAGTCATTAAAAAAAATTCTTTTACTTATCTAAATTCTACATAGTTAACCTATGATAAATGCATATTAACATAGAATGGGTTCTTACCTTTATTAAGGTCTTAATCCTAACAATGATTTCTGTCACCTTTGTGTTATTATGGGTTAATATATTTATATAAATGACATAAACATTCTACGAGCATGTCTTTTGTCTTGTGCTAACCATTATAATATACATACTCAACTTAACATATTTTTTGGATTTTGTACCCACTCCGGCTAGTGAAATGTCAGGGTTATAACTATAGTTTTCATCGAAGTTGTCTACCGAGCCTGTGAAATAGCCCGGATGGTAGAAAATTGCTGGAATCCGGTCAACTAAAACTCGAAAAATCAAGTGCTTGGAGTGTTTATAATCCATTTTTGATGCTGGAAATGGATTCAGCACTATCAAAAACCCTTAGAGAACTTAAAATATTAAAGTTTAACAATTGTAAACAAGATTCTAGGCAAATTTTTGCTAGATTTTCTAAAAATCATTGCCGGATTCTGGGTGAAAACACAACCTTTCTAGACTACACAGTTTTCATCTGTCTCATTACCAAACTTTGGATTATATTTATCAATTTCTATTCGTCGCATTTATGTTTACATTCACTATTCATTTGATTGCATTTACATATTGTCTGCTAGGTACATACGACAGATTTGGTGTATTATCTTTAATCAAAGGTTTTCGGGTTTATTGATGTCTTTATTGATTGCTTATCTTAATGAGAATATACTGTCAAGTGTTGGGTAGTTGTGCTCCATCCCATCTTCGTTCTAAGTCGTCGATCTCTCGAACCCTAACTTGGACAGTGTTGATCCCCAACAACTGCCTTAAGGTAACTACTGCCCCCATTGTTGCCCAAATTTGCTCATTTGCTCCGTCGGTCATTGCGGCTCTCCTTTGCGAGGTGTCTGTAATAGGTTTTACACCTTCTTTCCTGTCATGGCTCTCTAGCACAAACTTCAAGCTTTGTCATGGTTTTGGTAGCATAATCTGCAAGGTTCCTCTAGAGCTGGTGAGAGGCTTTGTTCTTAGAGAGGGTTTCTCTGTCGGAGGTTGTATAAGGGTTTTTTCTGCCACGGTGAGCTCGGCTACCTTCGCACTGCTCCGTTCAACAACCAATGTTTTTTTCTTCAGGGTAAATTCTGGAATGAGTTCGTTCTTTTCTTTATCGTTCCATCTATTATCGGTTCTCAAATTACTTTGGTTCATGGCAACAAACCTACTGAAGTCGGGTCCCTTGTTTACAGCATTACCCGTGCTTCTTGTTCAATGTCCATGGCGGAATCATCTTCCTAGAATCTGAAGATTGAGGGTGAGGCTTACTAGTCTGAGTCTCTATTTTTCTTTTCTTTGCAATCTTACTGTTTTTGGGTATGATTCCTGCGTATAGTGCTTACGTTCTCTGTTTTCTTTGAACTACAAGGCACCACTACACCTGAGGTCTCGTTGTTGGTTGCGACTCCTTCCCACGGTCGTGACCACCTTCATACTTACAAGTAAGTTATACATACTCGACTTTCAGATTTCTTTGTTTTCAATTTGTACTCAGCCCTTAAGGTATGGCCTCTTATGTACCATTCCTGCTGCATGTACAGGTCTATCATGTTAAGACCCTAATCGGGTTATCTTGTTTACCGGTGAGGCCTCCTGCCCTGTGCATAGTGGCTTATCCCGTTTTAATCATAGAAGTATAGTTTTTTCTTTATAGACATGCAGTCTATTCTGGAGGGTTTCGAACCCTTGGGGTTTTGTTTCATATGAGTTCCAATTTCTCTCTGTTTGTAATAATTATGGGTCAAGCAGACTCATAAATTTTTGAGTTTTGTATCAGTCAATATATTCATGCAAACATTTACACTTAATGTGAGAATCTGTTCTTCACATGACAGAGGTTTTCTTACGACTATAATTTCTTTCTCTTTATGTTACCACTGTAATTTATTTACTGAAGGTATTAGTGACTCTGTTATAATCAGCAGTATATTTCCTGTAATTTATGGGTTTGTCCTTTCTTTGAATAAGATATTATTGCTACTATAAAGCTTAGAACCTCAATAGCCAGAGGACCGGACCCATCTCGGGTCTAAACCTCTCTGCAAGTTGTAACCCTAAGCTTGGTAGATCGTTTTAGCATTCTTACAAGTTTACTGTAATTTATGGTTTTACATCATCTTTGCTTACTGTAATTTTACATTTCTATTTTACTGTCTTAACATAATGAAATGTAATTCACAGAGATAAAATAAATGGCCTCGTTTATTTTCTTGCTGGTTATTATGCTTTGTAAAATACTAGAATTACTATTATTCCTTGAGATTTAATTTACGAGTTATATAACCAATCTTTTTTTGAAATAAATTTCAATAAACATTTAGACAATTGTTATTTCCTTTCCGAATTTCTCCTGAAGAATTCCTAATTTCTTACTCCAGACAGCAGAACATTAATAAATTAATTATTCAGGAAAAATAAGAGATTACCATAGTAATTTATCAACTGCAAACATAAGAATTATATACATATCTTAGATTATCTTTAGCTTAACTAAAGGCTCCTCCCAACCTTGAGAGAGGTTATTACAACCTCTACTCCCCCCTGAGATCCGCACCATATTCCTTTAGAGAGTAGTATACCCAAGAGTTAGGCCTCAGGACCTCCGTCCAGTCTAATCTCCTTTCAGGTTTCAAAGCTCCATTGGCTCTAGACCAGCTTTGGACAACTCCTTTCCACACCTTTTGGTTTTCAACCTTTTTCTGTTTTTTTCTTTTTGAACAGAACTCCCTTTTATCCCTCGGGATTTATTTTTATCCTCTTTGGGAAAAAGGCAACTGTCAGAAAAAACTGCCTCCCAATCTTTACTTTGGATCTTGGAATTCTTTTTACCTTTCAATTAAATATTTTCTCAATATAAATTTATTCATAATTAAAATTCTAGTTTTTCATTCACTAATGAGTAACCATAGTCGTTAATTTCATTTTACTAATCAATTCAAATGTATATTTAACTTAATAAAATAAAAATTCTTTTTAATCATCATGTAAAAATGAAATGGGGTGTTACATCTTCTCCCACTAGAGGAAAACACCGTCCTTGGTGTTTACTCCTTTCCAAAAAATAGTTCAGGGTAGACTTCTCGTATGGAGTTCTCATCCTCCCAAGTGGCCTCCTCTAGGTTGAAGTGCTTCCACTACATTTTAACTTGAGGGATGACTCGTCTCCGAAGCGTTATTTCTCTCTGATCGAGAATACGTTGGGGTTCTACCAGAAATTCGTCATTCGGTTCTACATGTATATTCTACCAGTGTATCACATGCTTGGGGTCGTGTGTGTTTATTTTAAGTATTGACACATGAAACACATTGTGCACTAATATATGGCTAGGAAATTCCATTCGATAGGCTATCGTTCCTATCCTTTCCAGAATTTGGAAGGGTCCACAGTACCTAGGGGCCAATTTGGCACAGGTACTCCACCTTAAAGTAATTTTCTTGGGCTTATTCCGTACATAGACGTGGTTGCCAACTTAAAATTCTCGGAAGGTTATCTTTTTGTTCGCATACACTTTTTGCCTGTCTTGGGCTGCCTTTAGATTTTTTCTGGATTTTCATTACTTCACGCTCCATCTCCTATAAAATATTCGGTCTGACCATTAGTTTGTTTTCCAAACTACTCCAATTCATATGAGTTTAGCATTGCCTTCCATACAATGCTTCAAAAGGACTCATTTTGAGGGATTCTTGATACCCGTTGTTGTAGGAAAATTCGACCAAATTCAAATATTATTCTTATCTCGAGGGTTGTTGCATAACATACATGTGTAGCATGTCTTCCAGTATTTGATTCACTTTTTCAGTTTGACCATCCGTCTAGGGGTGATAGGTCATACTAAATTGAATCTGCATTCCCAATCCTGTAAATAGTGCCTTCCAAAAAGCTGACATAAATTTCACGTCTCAGTCTAAGATAACAACTCTCGGAATACCGTGCAATCTAAAAATTTCTCTCATAAAGATGTCAGCAATATGAACATTCTTATAGGTTGACTTAACAGGTATAAAATGAGCTACCTTACTGAGCCTATCTACTACCACCATAATTGAATCATTGTGTCTTTTACTTCTAGGTAATCCTGTAATGAAATAAAGGGATATAACTTCCCATTTCCATTCCGGTACAGGGATAGGCTGAAGAAATCCTGATGGATGCTGGTGTTCTACCTTAACTTGCTAACATTCTAAACACTTGGTCATATATTTTGCAATGTTTTTACACATTCCATGCCAATGATAGTCTTTTCTTATTGCTGTCAGCATTTTCTGATAACTGGGATGTCCTACATAGGTACTCCAACAGTATTCATCGAAAATCAACCCTTTCATGCTCATTTGATTTGGTATGAATATCTTTCCCCGAAATAGCAAAAAAAATTTGTCATTAATTTCATAATCTAATTGTTTTCTTTGTTTTTTCTCTTCTTTTGCTTGCTACCACAAAAATTGATATTGAGGGTCTTTTTCCGCTGCTTCCATAATTTTCTCTAGAAATCTAAATTCTGCTTGATTAAAACCGAGTTTGTAGATGCAATGTAGTTTCCTACTTAAGGCATCATCTACATGATTCTCTTTCCCTTTTACATGTTGAATATCAAAGTCAAATTCACTTAAGAATGCATTCCACCTTGCTTTGTGAGCATTCAAATCAAATTTCTTAAAATAGTTGGTCAGTCTACTATGGTCTGTTCTTAACACAAACCTTTTTCCCAATAGATAATGCCTCCAGATTCGGAGGGCATGCACTATTGCAGTTAGCTCCAAATCATAAGTGGAGTATCTTTGTTCTTGATCCTTTAAATTCCTAGACTCGCATGTTATCACTTTTCCATCTTGTGTTAATACGGCCCCTACCCCTTCCTTACATGCATCTGTGCAAACTTCAAATTCCTTATTTGGGTCTGCCACCTTTAATATAGGAGTGGTAGTTAATAGTTATTTTAGACGTTCGAAACTAGCTTGGCTCTCCTTGGTCCACTTGAAGACTCGCCCCTTTCACTACAAAGAAGTGATAGGGAAGGCTATCTTAGAGAAACCTTCAATAAACCGCCAGTAATAACCATCCAAACCAATGAAAGAGCGTATATCCGCTACATTTTTAGGAACCCTCCACTCCATTATTGTCTTTATCTTTTCGGGATCTACCAAAATCCCTTCAGCAGATATTACATAACCCAAATACTATATTTTCTCTTTATAAAAATCACATTTGCTAAATTTGGCATAAAGTTGATGTTCTCGCAACATCTTCAGTACCAACCAAAGGTGTTCCTTGTGTTCTTCAACATTTTTAGAATAGATTAGTATATCATCAATAAATATTAGGACAAATTTATCCAGAAATGGGTGAAATATTGCATGCATCAGACACATGAAATTTGTTGGTGCATTGGTTAACCCGAATGGAAATACCACAAATTCATAATGTCTATACTTGGTACAAAATGTTTTTTTGGATATGTCTTATTCTTTATTTCGGATTTGATGATACCTGGATCTCAGATCTGTAGAAATTTGAATAATTTGCTGAATTATTCACCGAGATTATCCTGGTCACATACTATTTGAGCTTCATACATAACACATAATCTCTTCTACACATTAATCATCACATGCGGAAATAAAAACAACAAGCGGTATTGAAAACATTCACATGCATACATAGAAATTCAACACATATAACACAATATGTATACTGGGGAAAGCTTATAGCTGAAAACCCCCTACTGTCTATATATTATAATGAAGAATAATAATGTAACAATCTCAGTACAATACTCCTCACAAGTACTCAGTACTGTCTCCAAAAGTTACACACAAACTAGCTCAGTTTTGAACAAGTCACGGGTTCAAAACTCCTCCACTGTTTGCCTGCCTCTACTGCGCAATCCAAGATGAGAGTATAGATGGAATGAATTCGAATTCCCTTGGCTTTAACTGCGCAATCCTCATTGGAAATCTCCTCCAATGATTGTGCAAATCTCATGCACACTATAGTCACAACTGATAGTAGACCCCACCCTTTCACCCACCTCTAACACTGGTCTCCACTGAACTGTCCATGCACTGTTGTTAACTAATGTGTTCTTTAGTTGAATAATGAGTTAATAATTAGTGAATTAATTAATAATTAATTCACACCACTCATCACTAGTGTATTTATCAGTTAGACTAAATACAACTAGTTCAACTAAGTTAAACTGAACACAACTCCACCCACTGTCTCATCAACTCCACCAAACTCTGCCACATGAGTTCTAACTGAAGTCAACCATGCAATAGCTCAACTAACCCTTAGGAAAAGCGTATTTCCTTCTGTCAGCTGCATGTGCCACATCCAAGCATCAAACTAAAGTGCTCCAAGAGGATAAGATAATGTTTATAGTCTAAATATTATTAAGGGTTAATAATATTTCACTGTTCTATTTTTAGCCCGGCAGTCTAAAAATAGAAACCGCCCAATGTCTAAAAATAGAGGTCCATCTATTTTTACCAACTCGACCAATCATCCATAAATAACATCCTGTAACTCATAGACCATGATCCATATGTCTAAAAATAGAATTTTCGACAAAAATCACATGTGTGGTCCCCACCTAGTTTAGGTGATCACTTTCCAACTAGGATCAGGAAAGATGTTTCAGGAGGCCTCCTTCACTGTTTCTTGTTGCCATTTTCAACACTCCCTCTCAACAAGAAAGGACTGTCTTTGCATGCGACATGCAACTCCATGCATTCGCCCTGCAACCTTCACAAGCGCTATGCAACTCCATGCATGCGACATGCAACTCCATGCATTCGCCATGCACCCTTTGCATGTGCCATGCAAACTCATGCATGCACCATGCAACTCCATGCATGCGCCATGCACCCTTTGCATGCAACATCTTTGAAACTGAATAGGCTCCAAACAACTCAATCAGTCTGATGCATCTATCATCAAAGTATTTGACCTCTACTTAGCTACTGCACATGTCATCAGGAACTACTATGCTGTTGAACTCCTGCACCCATGCACTCTTGCACTTGCTATCAACTCTGATTCGCACTCCAGTATCCGACACTGTCACTTTGATCTGTCTGCATCAATCCAACCGATCTGCTACTGCTGCGCTGTGGGCACCTCGTAGCTAGGTTCAAATCATGAGATCCACACCATCTCATGAATCCTGCCCTGAAATCTCCTCTTGGGATTAATCATGCATGTCGCCCCACCTCTCACTTGGTGGTATAGCTGCATGCACTCCCTCTGCCCATCTGGCACGAAGTTTCTCTGCATGAGTGGTCTCTCCCACTCCATGATCCTCTTGTGGCTGCTCCACACCCCGAGGTTCACTTTCACCTGCATGCAAAACTTGCTCCCTCTCAAGCTTCAGTTGCATGTCTTTCTCCCGCTTCCCAACAATAGGAAGCTCCGTAGACATCCCATCTACTTCAAGTCTGTAGAGATTCTTTGTTCGAATCCCAACCTTCTTGACTTGTCCCGTTGCCTTGTGCCGAAGGAAAACTTTCCCTTCTCTAAAGACAACTTCATACCCTTTATCCTCTAACATTGCGACTGAGATCAAATTCTTGGTTAAACCTGGTACATGCAATACATTTTGTAAAAGAATGAGTTTACCTGACTCCCTCTGAAAGGTTATGGTACCAATGTTGGGCACATTGTATCGTCCACCGTCGCCCAACTCAACATGCATCTGGAGACCTTTCTCCACCAAGTCACTGAAAATATTTGCATCTCCCGTCATGTGAAAGGAAGCGCCACTATCAATATACCACCCCAATCCCAATGCACTAGACACCATGCATGCGATCAATGAGAAGTCCAGCTCAAATTTTGAGGCAAGAGCCTCACCAGCTGCAGCTCCAGCAGCCTGCTTGTTCTTCTTCTTTTGTGGACAATTCGTGGCGTAATGTCCATGATCGTGATAGTGAAAACACTTCACTTTGGACATGTCACGCTTTTTACCATCCGCACCGGATTGAGAAGCCTTCTCCTTGCCCTTCCCCTTCCTTGCTTTGGCAGCCAAAGCACAGTCTTCTTCATCAGATATCTTTGATGAAGATCCATCTCTAGTACTCCGCCGGATCTCCTCTTGCACAAGATCAGACCACAGTCTTTCCCATCCTGGCAAATTTTCCCGACCATTGACACTGTCCTGATATGCATGCCAACTTTTCGGAAGCCCGAGGAGAGCCAAGATCACCAGCTCCTCATCATCCACACTAACTCCTACACTCCCAAGTTCATCCCTGTAGTGGAAAAACTTTGTCAAGTATACCGGAATAGTGTCATTCTTCTCCATCTTTATTTTCCTAAGTTTATCCTTGAGCGCCAACTTCCTTTGGGCACTCTTGCTCTGGAACAATTCTGTCAAAGCTTTCCTCATGAGGAATGGAGAATCTTTACCATGCAGGCTGGATATTATGTGATCCTTCATGCCCTCCAACAGAATCCTTCAACACCTTGCTGTCTTCTTTTGCCAAGCTTCAATCACAGCAGCATCCATAGAAGTAGGCTTTGGAATTTCTTTCTCTATGAATTCAAACAGCCCATTGTCATCTAACACTGCCTCCATCCTGTCTTTCCATGCAATATAATTCGAGCTGCCTTCCAAGGCATACTCTAATCGCAATCCTTGATAAGACATTTTGACTTCGACACCAATAAAACACTGCTGCAAATTCGAATTCCAATAGTTCAAAACTCAACCGCTTTTGAATCTGTGAGAAAAACTTATTTCTAGCACAAAGATCGACTGTAGGGGTATTTACTGGATATATCACCTTTCAAAGAAAGGATGGATCCAGAGGCTACCTGGCCCATTACAGACTCTGTCTACCGAAATAATTGTAACCACTGTAATAGATCCGATGATCAATTCTGCTCTGATACCATGTAGAAATTTGAATAATTTGCTGAATTATTCACCGAGATTATCTTGGTCACATACTATTTGAGCTTCATACATAACACAAAATCTCTTCTACGCATTAATCATCACATGCGGAAATAAAAACAACAAGCGGTATTGAAAACATTCACATGCGCACATAGAAATTCAACACATATAACACAGTATGTATACCGGGGAGAGCTTACAGCTGAAAACCCCCTACTGTCTGTATATTATAATGAAGAAGAATCATGTAACAATATCAGTACAATACTCCTCACAAGTACTCAGTACTGTCTCCAAAAGTTACACACAAACTAGCTCAGTTTTGAACAAGTCACGGGTTCAAAACTCCTCCACTGTTTGCCTGCCTCTACTACGCAATCCAAGATGAGAGAATAGATGGAATGAATTCGAATTCCCTTGGCTTTAACTGCGCAACCCTCATTGGCAATCTCCTCCAATGATTGTGCAAATCTCATGCACACTATAGTCAAAATTGATAGTAGACTCCACCCTTTCACCCACCTCTAACACTGGTCTCCACTGAACTGTCCATGCACTGCTGTTAACTGATGTGTTCTTTAGTTGAATAATGAGTTAATAATTAGTGAATTAATTAATAATTAATTCACACCACTCATCACTAGTGTATTATCCAGTTAAACTAAATACAACTAGTTCAACTAAGTTAAACAGAACACAACTCCACCAACTGTCTCATCAACTCCACCAAACTCTGCCACATGAGTTCTAACTGAAGTCAACCATGCAATAGCTCAACTAACCCATAAGAAATTCGAATTTCCTTCTGCCAGCTGCATGTGCCACATCTGTAGCTCGAACTGAAGTGCTCCAAGAGGATAAGATAATGTTTATAGTCTAAATATTATTAAGGGTTAATAATATTTGATTGTTCTATTTTTAGACAGGCAGTCTAAAAATAGACTTCGACCTGTATGTCTAAAAATAGATGTCCATCTATTTTTACCAACTTGACCAATCATCCAAGAATAGCATCCCGCAACTCCTAGACCATGCTCCATATGTCTAAAAATAGACATAGTCTAAAAAATAGACTTTTCGACAAAAATCACATGTGTGGTCCCCACCTAGTTTAGGTGATCACTTTCCAACTAGGATCAGGAAAGATGTTTCAGGAGGCCTCCTTCACTGTTTCTTGTTGCCATTTTCAACAAGATCGATCTTTGGAAATATTGTCACTCCTTTCACTTAATCAAAAAGATCATCTATTCGGGGTAAACGATACTTATTTTTTACAGTCAGCTTGTTAAGTTGTCGGTAGTCCATGCACATCCTCATTGTACCATATTTCGTTTTAACAAACAATACAGGTGCTCCCCACGGGGATACACTTGGTCGAATGTATCCTTTATCCATAAGCTCTTGCAGTTGCATTTTCAACTCTGTCAATTCTATCACACTCATTATGTATGGTGCTCATGATACAGGTGTTGCTCCAGGTAGCAACTCTATAGTGAAGTCAATGTCTCGCTTTGGGGGTAATCCTGGTATATTCTCTGGAAATACATCCAAAAAATCTTGCACAACTGGAATATTCTCCAACATAAGAGTCTTATCTTTGGAATTAATAAACCCCACTTGAATAGCATAGAGTTGGCAGCCTTTTCTAATACATTTATTTAATTGAGATGCTGTAATGGGGTGAAAACGAAGGGGTTTCTTAATTCCCTGCAATTCTTGGTGAGTTCCATCTTCTGCCATGAAGTGAATGATTTTCTCCTTACAATATGCTAGTGACCAATGTATTTCTAACCAGTCCATTCCCAACAGAATATCGTAGGAGACTAAACGCACAATGTTCAGATCAACAATTATTTGTTTCCTTCCAATTTCTAGAATGCAATTTGAAACTTTTTCACTAACTCTTCTCTTTACCCCAGTATCCAGTTGTACCAACCAGGGACTTTTAAATTTTTGACTCTGTATTTACCATTTTCAACTATTCGAGGATTTATGTAACATAAATTGGCACCCGGATCAACTAAAATGGAAATAGTTTGGGAATAGAACTTACCTTCTAGTTCTATCATTGTTGGTTGGTAATCTGAATTTCGGTCCTCCAGTGTAGCATTGATTCTAGGTATATTTCGTGCAACATCGCCTACTGTAGAAGCCTCCTGTAAGTTGGTTGTAACTTCATTCCTTCCACAATGAGGGCAGTTCTTAAGATAATGTGCTTCTCCACATCCCCAGCATTATAGCGGTGGCTTCTAGGACTGTCCCAATTCTAGCCTACTAGATGCTTAAGTGGGCCTCTCATTTGTTGTCCATTTAAGCTTTTGCTATTTTTCCAAAATGGTCTATTTGTTGATTTTCTTGCAACATTCTTGAAATTTACAGGTCTACTATGATTGACATTTGGGGTTCTTTTATTCCCTTTCTTTGGTGGCCAATTTATGCCTACTTCTCCTTTATCCTTAGACTGCTAATAGAACATTCGTGCTTTTCGGATTACCTCATCCATGGTCTTTGGATTCACGAATTCAATTCTCTCCTTCATATGAGTGGGCAGACTACTCAAGAACCTTTGCACCTTTTCTTTCGTGTTCCTTAGATATGGTACATATCTTAACAAAGAGGTGAATTTTGTGATGAACTCATCCATGGATAGTTGTCCCAATTTTAAGTCATGAAACTCTTGTGACTTTTCATCGTAAAATCGTTATGTTAAATACTTGTCTTTGAAGTCTTTTTGTAATTCATCCCACATTACATTCTGATCCTCAATTCCTCTCACATTCGTCACTTCCTCCCACCATAAGGTGGCCTTCTCCCGCAACTGATAAATGGACAATTGAGCCTTAAGCTTACTATTATATTCATAAACCTGAAAATATTTATTCATGTTTATGATCCATGCTTCCACCATTTCTTCCGCTTCTCCATCAAAAGCAGGTGGTTTAATCTTCCTGAATTCACCTTGTAATTATACTTTATGCTTCTTCATTTCCTATTGTTTCGAAGCACTTCCAGACTTTGCATCATGATAAGTTCTATTTTTGTTACTCTTATGAGTACGACTTCCTTCCGAATGATCATTAATTTGTTGTTGTTGTTGCTCCTCTTCATGAATATTCCTTTTTGGACTAGGCTGTGATGTAGGAAGGTTATGTCTATCTGAAAGGATTTTTAGGTTTTTTTCCTGTTCTCACATTAGTATTTCATTGTCACTTCTTACACGAACCATCTATGTCTGGATTTGTTGCACTGTGTCCAACAATCGAGTGGTCTGTCACTGTTGTTCTTCCAACAATCTACTAGTTTGTTGGTGTTGTTCCACGCTCAATTTTATCCACATTTCTGGGTTCATTTCCGGATTTGGCTGGGGGTGGACTTCCCCAGTTGTCCTTTGTGTTTGTTGGCTTGCAATTCTCCTCATTTGATTATTTTAGTAGTTTTTCTATGTGCATAAGAATAACACCAATGAAACATATCGAATTATTTAGTTGGCCCAATTGGGCCCAGCATGTAAACTTCAACTAATACCACATGTCACATTCATAATATATATATATATATATATATATATATATATATATATATATATATATATATATATATATATATATATATATATTTATTTATTTATTTATTTATTTTACTTATCTAAATTCTACATAGTTAACCTATGATAAATGCATATTAACATAGAATGGGTTCTTACCTTTATTAAGGTCTTAATCCTAACAATGATTTCTGTCACCTTTATGTTATCATGCATTAATATATTTATATATGTGACATATACATTCTACGAGCATGTGCTTTGTCTTGCGCTAACCATTTTAATATACATACTCAACTTAACATATTTCTTAGATTTTGTACCCACTTCGGCTGGTGAAATGTTAGGGTTATAGCTATAGTTTTCATCCGTCTCATTACCAAACTTTGGATTATATTTATCAATTCTATTTGCCACATTTATGTTTACATTCAGTATTCATTTGATTACATTTACATAGCATCTGCTACGTACATACAACATATTTGGTGTATTATATTTAATCAAAGGTTTTTCGCTTTATTGATGGCTTTATTGATTTCTTATCTTAATGAGATTATACTACCAAGTGTTGGGAAGTTGTGTTCCATCCCATCTTCATTTTGAGCCATCGATCTCACAAACCATAACTTTGACGGTGTTGATCCCCAACAACTACCTTAAGGTAACTACCGCCCCCATTGTTGCTCAGATTTTCTCATTTTCTCCGTCGATCGTTGCGGCTCTCCTCTGCGAGGTGTCTATAACAAATTTTACACCTTCTTCCTTATTTCCATGGCTCTGTAGCACGAACTTCAAGCTTTTTCATGGTTCTCGTAGCATAATCTACAAGGTTCCTCTGGAGCCGGTGAGAGGCTTTTTTATTAGAGAGGGTTTCTCTGTTGGAGGTTGTATAAGGGTTTGTTCTGTCGCGGTGAGCTCAACTACCTTCGCACTTTTCCGTTCAACAACCAATGTTTTCTTCTTTAGGGTAAATTCTGGAACGAGCTTGTTCTTTGCTTTATTGTTCCGTCTATTATCAACTCCCTCCTATCGGTTCTCAAATTACTTTGGTGTAGGGCAATAGAACTATTGAATTCGGGTCCCTTGTTTACAACATTACCCATGCTTCTTGCTCAATTTCCATGGCAGAATCATCTTTCCAGAATCAGAAGATTGAGGGTGAGGCTTATTGGTCCGAGTCTCTGTTTTTATTTTACTTGCAATCTTACTATTTTTGGGTATGGATTCCTGCATATAGTGCTTAAGTTCTTTGTTTTATTTGAACTACAAGGCACCATTACACCCAAGGTCTCGTTGCTTGCTGTGACTCCTTCCCACGGCCATAACCGCCTTCATACTGCGAGGTAAGTTATACATACTCGACTTCCAGCTTTATTTGTTTTCAATTTGTACTCGACCCTTAAGGTATGGCCTCTGAGGTACCATTCCTGCTGCATGTACATGTATATCATGTTAAGACCCTAACCGGGTTATCTTGTTTACCTGCGAGGCCTCCTTCCCTACGCATAGTGGCTTGTCCCGTTTTAATCATATATGTATAATTTTTTTTTATAGACATGCAGTCTATTCTAGAGGGTTTCGAACCATTGGGGGTTTTGTTTCATATGAGTTCCAGTTTCTCTCTATTTGTAATAATTTTGGGTTGGGCAGACTTGTAAATTTTTGAGTTTTGTATCAGTCAATATATTTATAAATAACATTTATAGTTAATGTGAGAATTTGTTCTTCACCTGACAGAGGTTTTCTTATGGCTATAATTTGTTTCTCTTTATGTTACCACTATAATTTATTTACTGAAGGTATTAGTGACTTTGTTATAATAAGCAATATATTTCTTGTAATTTATGGGTTTTTCATTTCTTTGAATAAGATATTATTGCTACCATAAAGCTTGGAACCTCAACAACCAAAGGACCAGACCCATATCGGGTCTAAACCTCTATGAAAGTTGTAACCCTGAGCTTGGTAGATGGATTTAGCATTCTTACAAGTTTACTGTAATTTTATGGTTTTAAATCATCTTCATGTATTGTAAGTTTACATTTCTATTTTATTGTCTTCAAATAATGAAATGTAATTCAAAGAGATAAAATAAATGGCCTCATTTATTTTCTTGTTGTTTTTTATGCTTTGTAAAATACTAGAATTGCTACTATTCCCTAAGATTTAATTTATGGGTTATATAACTAATCTTTTTCTGAAATAAAGTTTAATAAACATTTAGACAACTGTTATTTCCTTTCCGAATTTCTCCTGAACAATTCCTAATGTCTTACTCCAGACAACAGAACATTAATAAATTAATTATTCAGGAAAAATAAGATATTTCCACAGTAATTTATCAACTGCAAATAGAAGAATTATATACTTATCTTAGATTCTCTTTAGCTTAACTAATGGTTCCCCCCAACCTTGAGAGAGGCTATTACATCCTCTTCTCCCCACGAGATCCGCACTAGAGTCCTTTAGAGAGCAATATACCCAGGAGTTAGGCCTCATAGCCTCCATCCAATATAATCTCCTATTAGGTTTCAGAGCTTGAAGAAACATTTACCGAAGAATATTAACTAATTACTGAGAGGAATAATTAAACATAACCAGCAAAAAATCATAAACAATAAACACGTATGTTTAACTAGGAAAAAACCCCAAACTCCGGGGAAAACCCATCCTAATGAAATTTCATTAGCCTTGGCCAAAACCTTGGCCAATCCAACCAAGTGAGCCTTCACTGCTCACATCTGGGCCTTACATTACAATGAAGTTCTCCGAGCCTTTTATAGGCTCCATTACATGCAATACCATGAGCTTAAAACCATGGGTGCACAATACCATGTGCCCCAAAACCGTCACTATTTAACTCGGTCAAACTTGTCTATAATCGCAAGTCAACTTACCTAACATTTCCCCCTTAAAACTTGACTTGGGGTTTCCTGACTAAATCCAGCCAAAACTGCTAAATGAGACAACTCGGCTCACTCTAGCTCCTCCCCACTCAAATTTTTACCCAAGGTAATTGTTAATTTGACATCCCCCCTATCACCTAGGTCTAACCTAGACTTTACCAGTGATTACCCAAGGGTACGCATGCCATACCAAGTCTTACAGCAATATTCCCATTTACATGCAAAAATTAACTCCATTATAATAATTTTTGTTTTGTTTTGTTTTTACCCTTGTTGCTCTCTTAATATAACCATCCTCTCATCTCTAAATTTATCGGACCAACTTCTTATTACTGTTAGTCGACAGATCTAGGTTGTGGCATCACTATTGTCCTCTTTCTCCATTGAGAAACCCTCCATGGAATTCTCCATGGAATCAATCAATCGGATATCTCCTATTTCCTAGCAACATCATTCTCCCCATGGCGAGATATGCAAAAGGCTGCATTGATTTCTCCATTCACAGGCTAATAAAACCTTTTCCTACAAAAGCGTCCCTTTGAAGCCAAATATGGCTCTGATACCAAATGAAGAAACATTTACCGAAGAATATTAACTAACTACTAAGAGGAATAATTAAACATAACCAACAACAAATCATAAACAATAAACACGTATGTTTAACCAGGAAAAAACCCCAAACTCTGGGGAAAACCCATCCTAATGAAATTTCATTAGCCTTGGCCAAAACCTTGGCCAATCCAACCAAGTGATCCTTCATCGCTCACATCCGGGCCTTACATTACAATGAAGTCCTCCGAGCCTTTTATAGGCTCCATTACATGCAATACCATGAGCTTAAAACCATGGGTGCACAATACCATGTGCCCCAAAACCATCACTATTTAACTCGGTCAAACTTGTCTATAATCGCAAGTCAATTTACCTAACAGAGCTCCACTAGTTCTAGACCAGCTTTGGACAACTCCTTTCCACACCTTGTGGTTTTCAACCTTTTTCTCTTTTTTTTTCTTTTTGAACAGAACCCCCTTTTCTCCCTCGGGATTTATTTTTATCCTCTTTGAGAAAAAGGTAATTGTCAGAAAAAACTGCCTCCCAATATTTACTCTGGATCTTGGAATTATGTTTACCTTTTAGTTAAATCTTTTCTCAATATAAGTTTATTCATAATTAAAATTCTAGTTTCTTTTTTCACTAACGAGTAACCATAGTCGTTAATTTCCTTTTACTAATCAATTAAAAGGTATCTTTAAATTAATAAAATAAAAATTCTTTTTAATCATCATGTAAAAATGAAACAGGGTGTTATAACATATGCTGAAAAGAATTCAGAATATAGCTGCCAAAAGAGATAACAAAAACTAAAAACCTATAAAACGAAGCCAAAAAACAAATAAAAGAGGGAAGATAAAGTAATATAGGAATCACTTGAATATAGGAATCACTTGCCTTCCCCTTCTTCCCTCTTTTTGGACCTGTTGTCATTCCCCAACTTTGAGATCCACTGGAACCAAAGCCAAATCTCCCACAAACTCTTTGGTTCCCTAAGCTTCTAACCACAAACTCTTTGGTTCCCTAAGCTTCTAACTTTGGAAGGAAATGTCTATTATGCATCAAGACAACTCCTATACCATTTCCGAAAGCATCCCACTCAAGCAAAAGGGTTCTGTGAAATAGAGAAGTGCCAATATTGGATAGTTGTTCATCATCTCCTAGAGCTTGTAGAAGGCTTGTTGAGTTTCCTCTATCCACCTAAATGTCACTTATGTCACTTCCTTTGTACCAATATAGATCCATTTTAAGAAAAATCTAGCATGCAAAGAGAGGGATAAAACATGTTCATGTGAAAATCTCTTTTAGAGAACAAAATTTGAAAAAAAGAACTATCACTCTCATCCCTTGATAGATGTCAATGAATTTGTAGTGGTTATATATATATATAACATTGTTTAAATATTATTTTTAATGATATATAGAGTACATAAGTTAAACTTGTAAGTCCAAAAGATATTTTTTGGATTTGATGGAAAATTGACAAAAAACAATAAACCTAAAAGAGGACCAAAATGGAAACTAAATTTTTTAACAATATATACATTTTTTTTTAATAATGTATAATATATACATAATTTTTTTAACAATATATAATATATACATAGTTGACACTAAAATAGTTTACATAGCATGTGTATTGAGACATTTTATCTATCGACTACATTATCCACAATAAAATACTTTTTTGTTATTAATATATTTTTAAATATAGGTCAATGTTATTTAATTTTGCACATTAAAATATTTTGTTGATAAAGCACATTGAATTTTTTTATTGTTATGAATATTTTTTAAAATTACATATTAATTTTAGATTGATAATTGAATGAAGCACTCATCTCTTTCTTAATTTTTATTAGGAAGTACTTGATATTTTTTATTTTATTTTGTAACTTTCAATTACTGAATATTTTAGTATTTTCTTTTAACATTTTCTTTTTATACATATTATATATGATATTAAAATATTTTCTTGTAACATTCTCTTTCTATATATAGATAAATAGGAAGTTGATATCAAATAAATTAATGAACATAGATGTTCAAATAGTTCAATTAAATCTATTGTTGAATTATTGTTTTACTTCTAATTACTTTGTCTCTTTTTAAATTTTTGTTTTTTATTATTGTCTACATTATTTTCTATTTAGAGAATAATTTGTTTTTATTTTAAGAGGGACACATGTCATTTCCCCATTGAGTACATACATAACCACACATAGCCCTCATATTGAGGTATAGAATTTGCCTCTTGGAGCAAAAATCTATTAAGGTTGCACCCAACTGCGAAAACCCCTTAACAAAGCACCTATAATAGTTGCATCATCCAAAGAATCCACACAACTATGTGAGGGTCCTAGGCAGTGGCCAATCCAATATGACCTAGATCATCTCTTGATGTACCTGCACCCCTTGTGCATTGATTACATGGCTTAAATATAGAAACTATATCAAATCGAATTCACATTTTGATGCCTTGGCATACAGTGATTAGTCCCCCATAATACCCAATATCTCATCTAAATACCTCAAGTGATCTTCCCATTTCATGATATATATAAGGAGATCATCCAAGAACACCAAAAGAAACTTTTACAATTGCTTGTTGAAGGTGTGGTTCATGTAAGATTGGAAATTGGCGAGTGCATTGGTCAAACCCAAATGTCATGACCATGAACTCGTAGTGCCCATAATGACACCTTAAGGTTGTCTTGTGAACATGTTTCCCCTGATTTGGTGATATCCTAATTGAAAATAAATCTTCGAGAGAATTATACTGCCCCATGTAACTCATCCAAAAACTTGTCAATCTTGGGAACGAGATACCTATTTTTTATTGTTTTCTTATTTAGAATCTGATTATCAATACACATCCTCATAGTTCCACCATTATTCTTAACCAAGACTAATAAAGAAGCAAATGGATTGGAGCTAGGTCTGATATGTCCCATCTCTAATAACTCCTTGATAATTTTCCTTCTTTATCTCATGTTTGAACTTCTTCGAGTGCTTGTATGGAGTATTTATGATGGGTTTGGCCCCTTTTTCTAACATAATGGTGTGCTCGAAGTCTTTGCCAAGAGGCCTCCCTATAGGGAGCTCCACAAAAACTCGGTCATGTTTTCTCAACAACAACTAAATGTCTACATGACAATGAGGGTAGCACATGATTCACCCCTTGCAGGTCATCTGGGTTTCTTGAAGACCTACAAATTTGTTAGGGAGCGCTTCATATGGAGGGGCCTCAATGGGGATGTTTTAAGGTATGTGTAAGCATGCAACAACTGCAAGAGAAATAAGGTGGAGCATACACTTCCATTCAGGTTTCTTCGACGTCTCTCTATTCTAGAGCAGAATTGAGAGAGTATATCCATGGAGTTTATAATAGGACTTCTAAAGATGTAGGGGCAAGATTGTGTTTATGTGTTGGTGGAACAATTGACCAAATTTTCCCATTTATTTTCCATTCCCACCCGATATTTAACCTCACAGGTGGATGGACTTTTCTTCAGGGAGGTGTTCAGGCTCCATGGTATCCCCAAGATAATCATCAGTGATAGAGACAATGAATTCATGGGGGGATTTTGGCAGGATATTTTTAGATTGGTGGGCACAAAACTCACCCCTAACACGAGATATCACCCATAGAAAGACAGGAATATGAAGACAATGAACAAGTGGCTAAAAGGCTACTTGAGAAACTATGTGACATGGCATAAAATTGCATGGGTGAAGTGGCTACACCTTGGGGAGTATTGCTACAACACCTCATATCATGTCCATCAGCATGCCCCCTTTTAGAGCTCTTTATGGTTATGGTGCTTTATCATTCGCTGACATGGTGTTTTGAGACAGTATGCCCCCAAGAGCTAGATATTGTATCCAAGAGATCCAAGAGATAATCAAGGCTCTCAAGGACGCCTTACATTCTATGCATAATCAAGAGAAAGTCTATGTAGATTTCCATTGAGTTGGGAGGTAGTTTGAGGTTGGAGACCTCGTCTATGTACACCTATAGTTTTATTGGAAATCGACTCTCAAGGAGAAGGGGGTCAAGAAGCCAAAGCCTCATTTCTATAGTCCATACAGGGTGATTAGATGTGTAGGAGAGGTGGCATATGAGTTGGTGTTGGTGTCCAGATATGAACAAAATTCAACCCTTTCTCCACATAAATTATCAACTCGAGGGCATTAGTTATTTCAAGACTAACGTCAAAGTATATGTATATACAAACACATGACCTACTGTAGATCATAGGTTTAACTCCATAACACACAGACCACTGCAAAAACAATTAAATAAACTGCAGAATTTAAAGGGCATTTACAACAGTTAAAAGTAAACTGTAACAGCAGTAATGAAATCACACTAAATCATAAAATAATGCAAGAAAGAAAGGCGCAGCACTTGATCAGAAGAGTGGGCCCAACTCTCTGATCAGGGTTGCAGTAAACTCACGAACTACAGAAGAAACATCAAGCTGATGTACATTCAATTACTGATAAAAGAGGTTTGTTACAAGATTAGTATGTAAAAGGGCTTAACCCCGATTCACAGCCCGCAGGCCTCTTTATACAAGTGTCCTGAAACCCCCGGTTCTGCTCAGCAAATCCATAGTTACAAAAATTCATCTTGTTACAATGGAAACCTAGTTGCCCAGAAAGAAACTGTGAAAAGGCCTGGAATAGTGCTGATACAAACAAGTTTGTTATGCTGTAACAATAAATGAGAAAAACATTGGAGATGATAGGTTGTTCCTTATCTTACGGCTGCAATGTTCATGTTTTAGCCAAACCTGTAGAAATATCGGGGTCAATATGGAAAAAAGGTAAAACCTCCATGACGAATACTTCATTAATAAAATATCCCTTGAAATATAAGGAAAAGGGTTTTATCTCATACGTTTAAGAGTAATAATGGCACAAAGAGATAGAAAGATAGGGTAAAATGGGAGAGGAAAGTATACAAATCCAGTACCCAACATCTCCCCCCAACTGGTCTATCTTCATGTCCTCGTGCAACTCGTCGTCTCCTCAGATCCGGATTGAACCGACTTTGATCGGCATGAAGCTGTGTAAGGTCATATTCAATGATAATTTCTATTCCCAGTGGCTTATATCCTTCTGTCAAAACAACATCCTTCCACCAGTTTGGATCAATGTTATATGTAGGAGTATATCACTCAGCTGGCAACTAGAGAAGGGGAAATTGAAACCTTAAGCCCATCCATCTGACCCCACAGGTATGAATGCATGCCACGAAACGTGGCATTCTCTTTAAAGCCTGTGCAAATTTGGGTGCCCCAAATGGTTCTCTTTCTCTAACGTCTGAGGATGACAACATCCACCTTTTCTAACAAATGTCTAGTGCTTTTGCGAAACATCGTAATTTGGCTAACACATAGGTCAGCGCACCATTTCTGGGTTGCTAACATGTGTTCTTTACGGCCCTCAATCTATAGAAATTTATAATTCTTGTTATAAATGTTTGAGGACTGACTATGCTCTCTTCTCATCATTAATGGCCTTCCGGCTTGATTTTCTTCAAATTTATCCCAGGCCTTTCTCCACTTAATCTAATTGATGGTGTAAGAGGTGAAAGCTCTTAAATGGATGTCCCCCATGAATGGAATGGGGTTAAAGGATTGATCATGCCTTAAGTAATACCCATGCATGTAGAGCTTGCACATTAAGTGATGTTCTATGATATCATGAATTTTTAAAATATGGATAAATTGAATGGGGTCCTCAATTTTGTACCAAAAATCCTTATATATACTTTCAAGACAAAAGAAAATATTTTTTTCGTGAAGGAATAAGGCATAGTTATGTGCAGAAGGTCTGTAGGCCATTACCAGTTGTGCCAGGGAGAACATCTCCTCCTTATCTGTCTTCAGTAACTGCACTTGTTCTTCCAATTCCTCTATTCTGGCCTTCTTTTTGGCCTGCTTCAGTCGCGTCTTGTATAGATGATCCATGTACCTTGTGACGACTCGGGAAGCCTGTTCTCGAACCCTAGTTGTCTACTTTTTATGGTCGCTCGCAGCGGACTTCCACTTCTGGATCTCAGCGGCCAATACAAATTCTAGACCTTCAAACAATTCTTCAATTGGGCCAGTCTAGTTATTTGCAGTGCAGACCTCGATTTGTGGCTTTATTGCCCTCCATTTGTATATTTTTACCTTCCTTTTCAGTTGATAAAATTGCTTTTTCAAATCCCGAACCTCCCTTTTTAGTCTCATAGTTTCACTAAACTACAACTGATACTTCTTCTTGATAGGTAACCTTCTTTTCTCACACTGTTCAACCCACTCCTGTTTAACAATAAACTTAGTTTTTGGGCCTATGACAGGCTTAGGAGGCGGTGGAATGCTGCCAGTATTCTCCTGTTAAGCCCTTCTGGCTGGGCTCCCTATCTCCAAGGGTTTCTTCCTCTATGTTTCCTCCGAGAAATTATGACGTCTAGTCAACAATTTCATTGACCACTCTGTGTTCTAGTGTTTCTATAGGAACTCTGTCTTCTTCGCAAGATTCTAAGTATTCTGGTTCGGTAGTGGCTGGGCCGATCTTGGCCATGTCAACAAATTTAAGCACTAGGGGACCGACTACTTCCTTTATTAGTTGTTTGGGTGAGCGGAATCCCCTCGCCCCTCTAGGCATCATGGACTGGAATAGAGAGTAGGGGACAAACTTATCATCCTCAATTCCAACTCGTATCGGAACTTCACACATTATTACCTCAACCAGGGTCGATGTTGGTTCTTGTGGAGCAACATCGATTCAACAACTTGTTTCCATTCTGTCCTCTCTCTCTTTGTTCACCATTTCTTCTTCTAGCGTCGATACTGGTTCTTGTGGGACAGTATCGACCTCCTGGTTATTTTCTTCTCTTCCTTCCCGTTCCTCATGAATTTCCTCTTTTTCTACAATTGGTACTAGTTCTTGAGGAATAACGTCGATTTCGCAGGTGGACTCCTCCTGTCCTAGCCGAATTGGGGGTGGTTCTTGTGTAGCACCCCTATTGTATCAGCATCCATATCTATTTGGGCAGGTGATGATGTTTCTTTCAAAACAACATCACTTGCCACTTATCTGTATGCAATTTCACTCCTTTGTTCTTCATTGATAAAATTTTATGACTATATAACAATATTGACTTCCTGCATGATGTTCATAATTTCTTCCTCTGTGGGCT
Source organism: Pinus albicaulis (assembly GCA_034641835.2). Taxonomy (NCBI): domain Eukaryota; kingdom Viridiplantae; phylum Streptophyta; class Pinopsida; order Pinales; family Pinaceae; genus Pinus; species Pinus albicaulis. The sequence goes on from CM076576.1 coordinate 787,873,189, forward strand.
CTTCAAGCGAGGCTGGTTCTTGTGTGACAGCCTCGGTTGTGCCGCCAATTACCTCCTCCATTCTCATCTCTTCTTCTGTGGGCTTTTCAAGCGAGGCTGGTTCTTGTGTGGCAGCCTCGGTTGTATCGCCAATTACCTCCTCCATTCTCATCTCTTCAAGTTCCTCTTGATCAACCATCATTTCTTCTTCCTCGGGTTCCTCCTAATCAACTTCCATTTCCATTTCCTTGGGTTCCTCTTGATCAATTCCTTCTGAATGTTCTTCTTATACCAAACCAGCCGGAGAGGCTGGTTCCTCTTCTCTTGCAGCAATCATGGTTTCTACTTCTTCTTCTGAGGACCCACAGAATTCTTCCCAGGAGACTCGAAGCCTATTTATTGCATGCATGACAAATAATCGCACCAAACCGTTATTGGAAAGCACTGCCAACATTCGGTGCGAACACTGAGCAACCTGAGCCATATGCTATAGCTATTTCAATAGGAATAAGGGCATGTTAAAGGCATGTACCTGAGCCTGTGGAAATCGAAGGTGCGTTCAAATTTTAAAATGATACTTGAAAAGAGTTATGGCTTGGCCCTCATAGGTTATGTATTTTATTACGAAACCCACAACTTTGTTCCAAGGATATGGTACAGTTCGACGCTCGTATCCTCTGCCCATTTGAACGACACTTTCTCCTGGCTGCAAGAACAATTCGGGAAATTTAGGGAGTGAAAATTTCCGAGCAAACCATTGCTGCCCTTGTTGTCTCAGCCCGCTAACCTCTGCGATTACCTCTTATGTGACAGGAAATTCCAGACCTCTAACCCGCAAATAATTCTCCTCTAAATTGAGTGTGAATTCCATTGTGATTCCTCCATCAAACCCATGCAATCTATCAAAGTGGGTATCCCACCCCTTGTCAACAAATATTTTCCATACTTCTAGTTTGCTGCGAACTGAAGTTGTGTTTTCAGGCTCATGCCGCACAACCAGCCCACCCATACTGTGGAGACTTGTAGCAGCACTCTCTATAACAACAGACCGTGGGGCAAGGTGATGGGTACCAAATTCGGAGAAACAACATGGTAAAAATGGAAAGGTGGTAACGGTAAATACGAACGGTAACTCTAGAAAACCGAGAAAAATCATAAAAGAATATGGCAAGTGTGGTGAATCTAAATAATAATTGTTTCGTATAGGGTGGACAAGACATCTTATGGATCCCAATACGTATTGAATGATGACACCACATATTGATGGGAATTGTATGGTGTACCATGAACGTATTGTCATACTGATTTATGAGGAAATTATTACACCATCCTTGATTATGACAACACCCCCCCCCCCCCCCCCAAATTAAGGTTTTGTCGTTCGCGGCATTAAGATCTTCACATGGGATATTTAATTAATTCGGTAAAAGTCACATGGAGGGGTACCTGATGGCCTACCTGGACGATGTGATGGTTGGTAGGATGACCACACAGTAATGATTTGGATTTGAGTAACAACAGTACGAGTAACGACATCCGAAGTAACAACATCCAGTGTAATAGCATCGAGTAGAAGCATCGTAGTAACAACACCTGGTGTAACAACATCGAGTAATAGAATCCGGTGTAACAACATCGACAGTAACAATAGTGCGAGTAGTAGCATCGAAGTAACAACATCGAGTAACATCATCGGAGTAACAGTAGTGTGAGTAGCAACATCAGAGTAACAATAGTACGAGTAGCAACATCAGAGTAACAACATCGAAGTAACAGTAGTGCGAGTAGCAGCATCGAGTAACAGCACTGCGAGTAGCAACATCAGATGTAGTAGCATCGAGTAGCAGCATCCGGTGTAGCAACATCGAATAATAGCATTGGTCTAACAGCAGTGCGAGTAGCAGCATCCCGTGTAGCACCATCGAGAGTAACAACATCGAGTAGTAGCATCAGAGTAACAATAGTGCGAGTAGCAGCATCCGGTGTAGTAGCATCGGGAGTAACAACATCGAGTAGCAGCATCGGAGTAATAGCAATACGAGTAGCAGCATCTGGTGTAGCAGCATCGAGTAGCAGCATCAGAGTAACAACACCATGTGTAGCAACAACTGATAGTTTGAAATTTTTTTTTCTTGATTTTTACTCCTTAGTAGTAACTCCTGCAAAAAGAAAATAAGGTAAACAATATAATTATTTATTCTTTTATTTTATATATATATATATATATATTTATTTATTTATTTATTTATATTTATATTTATATTTATTTTTTATTTTTTATTTTTTTTATAACAAAGGTGCAAAGGAAGGGTTCTCTGCGTTGATGACCTTCAAACCAAATTTCTCAGAGAGTTGTTTAATAAAAGCATCCTTAGAGGTTGGGCGGTGGTATAGTCTCAGGAAATGTCTATTGACTATAAATGAAGCATGTGTATCATCAATTGTGACTAGCCTGACTGTTCCATTATCAAATATAACGTCCACCTCGTAAGGTCCCATCCAACGAGCACTAAGCTTCCCCTTAAAATCCTTAAAACAGGAGTCATAAAGTAGTGCCCAATCTCCACTTTGAAACACCTTATTTTTAATAAAATTATCATGCCATTTCATTCTTTGCTGTTGAATAGCAGTAGTTCTTTGGACAGCCATTGAACATATTTCATCTAGTTCATTAAGCTGGGCCAGTCAGTGTTTATGGGCATCTGATAGATCCAAACCAACTTCAAGAGTTGTTCTGAGCGTACTAATTTTGAATTCTATTGGAAACAACGAGGAATTCCCATAAACCAGCTTGAATGGTGAAAACCCAATTGTATTTCGCCATGTTGTTTTGTACGCCCAGAGAGCTTTCGGGAGCTTCTGAGCCCAATCCCGACGATAATACGCCACAATTTTTGTCAAAATATTCTCCAATGTTTTGTTTGTGCTTTCTACTTGTCCATTCGCCTGGGGGTGGTATGGAGATGTCACTCTATGCTTGACTCCATATTTCTACATGAGCTTTGCTATCTTGTGTGATGTGAATTTTTCTCCTCTGTCTGAAACAATTTCTCTTGGAGTACCGTAATGAGCAAAAATTTCTTCAAATATAAAATCTGAGACCACCTGCTCTGTTGCTTTCGCAATAGATTTGGCTTCCACCCACTTAGTCACGTAATCAGTACAGACCAAGATGTGGACTTTTTGTTGGGAGGGTGGGTTAAAGGGTCCAACGAAGTCAACAACCCATTTCTCAAAAGGCTTGAGGACTACCTATGCCTTTAAAGGCATTTCATCATCTTGACTGGGCTACCCCATACGTTGGCGACTATCACACCTCCTAACATAATTCTGAGCATCACGAAAAATGGAAGGCCAGAAATATCCCATTTGTAGCACCTTATTGTAGAAATTTATTAATACTGATGTATTACCGGATTCTCCTGATCTATCAATATTTATCTTCTTGCTAAATACAGAATCCTTCCATTGTTAAACTTGCAGAAATTTAAAACTCAATTGCAAACACATGTGAATAAATTCAATCGCATATAACACAGTTGTTTAACAGGAAAGCTTAAAGCTAAAAACCCCAACTATCATATATTATATATATCAATGAAAACATGTAATAATCTCATACAAAGCTTAGTACATCAAGCTCTCAATACAATCAACAATAATTACACACTGTCATGCAGAAATTTGCATCTCCATGCACCAATTTCTTGTCTCTTGATAGCCTACCTCCACTGCGTAATCCCTGCTGAAGAAGACCCCTGAATGAATTTGAATTTTCCTTGCCTTGACCACGCAATCCTCATTCGAAACTCCAATTTTTGTCAGATGCATTGAATGCATCACTATAGTCACAATGGATAGTCCATCTCACCATTTCACCTATCTCTCCACTGGGTCTCCACTGGAACTGACATGCACTGTATTTAATTGTTATTTATGTTTAGTTGTTAGTGAGTTATTAGTTGTGAATTAATTAACTAATTAATTCACTTAACTCTCACTAGTGTATATTTCAGTTAAATTAGATAAAACTAGCTCAACTGAGTTTAACTCCATTAACTGAGATAAACTAAATAGCAACTCCTGTAACTACTCTTCCATGTCTGTCATAACTTTTCCACTTCAGTTCTAACTGAGTCCTCCATGCATGAGCCACCAATAAACCCTAGGAATTGTGTAATTCCTTCAGCCCACTGATTTTCCAAATATGTTCACTAAAATAAAGTGCTCCAAGAGGATAAGTTGATTTTTATTGTCGGATTATTATTAAGGGTTAATAATAATCGACATGCACCTATTTTTAGATCGACGATATATAAATAGACTTCACCCAATATTCTAAAAATAGAATTTCATCTATTTTCCACATTTGACCAACCATCTACAAATAACATCCTGCAACTTATAGAATATGCTCACCATGTCTAAAAATAGACATACACCTAAAAATAGCCTGCGGGCCCCACTTAGTGAAGGTGCTTATTTTTCACTAAGTTCATCATCTTGTTTAATCTCAACACTCCCTCTCAACAAGATAGGGATTATCCTTCACCCCGATCTTGCCTCTATGGTATTCTAATTTTCTCCTGTTGAGCGTCTTCGTCAAAATATCTGCATCTTGATCTTCCGTAGGAATGTACTGAAGCAACATGATCTTCCTCTGCACACAATCTCTCATATGATGATACCGGATATCAATATGTTTAGATCTATCATGAAACATGGGATTAATCGAGAATTTAATGCAACTTTGATTATCACAATGTATCACTATAGGATCTAAATGTGAACCAAAAAAACTGACCAGGATCTTCCTCATCTAGATAGCCTCACATGCAACTTGACTTGCTACCATGTATTCTACTTCCGCTGAACTGAGTGCCATGGATATTTTTTTCCTGTTGTAGCAAGAAATTGTTGTAGATTTGATACTGTAAACCCCTCCTGATGTGATCTTTCTGTCTGTTGGGCTGCCTACCCAATCTGCATCTGTAAATCCATGCAAATTCACCTCATCCGTCTGTCTGTACCATAAGCCATACTCAGATGTGCCCCTGAGATACCTTAGGACATGCTTTCCTGCCTTCCAAAAGATCTTGGTAGGATTAACCATCGCTTGTGAAAGTTGGTTCACCACATAGCATATGTATGGTCTTGTATTAACTAAATACAAGAGCAAACCCACCAACTGTCAATAAACAGTGGCATCCACTACCTCTACCGATGTAGCATCCTCTTTCCTCCAATTTCCTGGAAGAGGAGTATCCATGGGCTTGTATTCCTTCAATTGAAACTTACCAAGTATCTCCCGAGCATACTTGCCTTGAGACACAAATAGTTCACCTTCTCGCTGCCATATTTCCAATCCAAGGAAATAATGAAGGAGGCCCAAATCCTTCATCTCGAACTCCTTTGCAAGATCCTCCACCACAATTTGGTACAAGTTTGCATCCGCCTCACTCTTGGTGAAGCCAAGTCCAGTGAAATAGCTTTCAATCTGTGTGTACTAAGCACGTGGTGCTTGCTTCAGCCCATACAACGCTCTTTTGAGTCTACGCACATGTGAATCACTGTTGAAGATCTAAAATCCTTCAGGCTTCTCAATGTACACCTCTTCCTTAATGATCCCATTAAGGAACACAGTCTTCAAATTCACCTGATGAATGTGCCAACCCATCTGCGCTGAGAAAACAGGGATGGTCCTTATGGAAGAATACTGTGTGATAGGTGCAAAGGTTTCTTCATAATAAATCCCCTCGATCTGTGACAAGCCTCGAGCAACAAATCTTGCCTTATACTTCTCGACACTTCCATCAGCAACTTGCTTTACCTTGTAGATCCATTTCAAATCTACCACTGATTTACCCACTGGCCTTGGAACAATCTCCCAAGCATTGTTTCTGAAAATGGATTCATACTCCTCCACCATGGCATCTACCCATGTGGGCTTCTGCACTGCTTCTTTTAAAATAAGATGGCTCTGTCACGATACACTTGCTCATAAGAGCCATGTATCCAGTAAATCGATCAGGTGATTGTCTGTGTCTGCGTTGTGATGTAGGGACTCCTACATTCTTTGCCGCATCAAGATTCAGTCTCTCAGCTTCTGTGGTACGCTTTATGCCTGTTCTGATGTTTGGTTATGCATGAGCGGACTCCTCCACTCCATGAATCTCTTCTTGTGGCTGATCCACATCTAGAGGCTCATATTTGGGAACAAGAAGTTCCTCCTCTGCATGCAAGTGTAGCTCCCTCTCAAGAGACAACTTCATGGCTTTCACCTCATTGAATTTTATATCCCGTCGCACCACAGTCATTTGAATGTTAGGAAAATACACACGATAATTATGGGTTGTTTCTGTGTACCCCACAAATATCCCAACTTTTGTAGTCAGCTCCAACTTCTTCCTAGAGTCCTTTGTCACATGAATGTAAACAGATGAGCCAAAAATCTTCAAATGAGAAATATCAGGCTTCTTACCAATAAAAGCTTCTTCAGTTGTACTCATGCCAAGTACTCTATGAGGACAACGGTTTTGCACATAAACCATAATGTTGGATGCTTCCGCCCACAAGTGCATCAGTAGCCCCTGCTCATGTAGCATAGCTCGTGCAGCACCCACGATCATTTTGTTCGTCATCTCCGCGACCCCATTCTGCTGTGGGTTATGAGGCGCTATGAGGCAGCATGGAAGGGATAACAACCTTCCAAATTGAATCTTTGGCATAGGTGTTTTGCAGGTAAATCCTCTCTGCAGACAGAGAAGATCCCTCTAGCCCTACGGTGGGTCTAGAAACAAAGGAACACACTAAAGTGTTGCTTCCTAGTAAATGAATGAACAAGAGATAGGGTAGATTGACCTACCTGGAATCCAATGTTGTCGTCATTGCATAAAGAGTAGTACCCTCTCACTCCTGCCTTGGTAAATCATAATCTGTTCACTGTTACACTTGGATACCTACACATATGACATCATAGTTTCACTCATAACTCTTAACCAGTAAAAGAGGGCTAAACATATCGCATTACACAAACATCATAACACAATAGTGGAACCAAATAGTAGTCATGTATATAAATTAATAGAAGGAAGAGTTACAACCGATGCTTTGAAGTCGCAGTCTCCTCCAATGGGGTTCAGGTGAAGCGCGTCTCAGATGTTCATCAAGGAATTTGGACTAGATGAAGGCATGGACTCAATCTTTCTTAGAAGTCATGGACTTAAGCTTCCTCATTGTAATTCCTTCTATCTTCTATCTTCTCTAGTAATCTAGCTATAGTGTGTCTAACTCTCCAAGTTCAACTAGCTTGTACTAAGAGAGATAGTTTCTTTTATAGAAGAAAAGGAGGAGGTTTAGATCCCTAAAAAGGTGGGAGGGAGCCCTATCCTTTAGGAGAGTTCCAAGGGAGTTGGAAACTACTAACTAAAGGAGGGAGTCTGTGGTTGTTTCAGTTCAACCACTCCTAATGACTCATCCTTGAGGTGGTTGGAATGGAACCTCCACCTCTATTTTTTTTTTAAAATTCTATAAACAACTTGGCGCGGGTGCTTAACAGGCACAAAGCGCCACCTGGCGTGGGCCTAGTGTGGTTACTCGCACCAAGGAAAAAACAAGGGTTTTTACAACTCTTCTCAGGGAATTGTCAACAAAAGGAATATTTCCCTCATGAAAAGGGATGCAATGATGGTCTTTGCAAGGCATGACACTTCTTATTGGTCACAGAAACAACCCTCCAATGTGCAAGTTGGGGATTGCAGGGACAATGAAAAAATGTTGTGTAACAATAGGGAATGTCAAAGAGGAGGACATCCATATGAAAGATGTTCTTTGTGATAGATCATCGGCGCTGTCACTATGGAGGATAGATCCATATTGGAAATCCCAGTTGTTGGTGGATTATTCCAATGATCTTTCCACTTGTATGATATTGGATGACAAGTTGCATGAGGAGGGGTATTCAGTCAGAGATGAGATCATCTACTATCATCGTAGGATCTTCTTACCTAGAGTTTCCAAGCTCAAGGAGAAGTTACTACAAGAACCTCATAAAGATTTTATGTTCAGCCACACTTATTTTATGAGAGCATACCACACCATCATGGAGGGGTACACTTGGGTAGGCCTTGAAGAGGAGATATATCAACATTTGAGGAGATGCATGGATCATGTGGAGATGGAGGAGATATATAAATCTTTGGGGGAGTTATCACAACCACCTCTTTTCTCTTTGAGAATGAGAGGGGATTTATCTATGAGCCACTCCATTTGCATGAGAAAAACATATGGTAAGGGTACTGTTTGGTTGCATAATGATTTTTATAATGAATATGTGCATTCCTTAACCATATATGTGCAATAAATTACTCAAAGAAGGAGCATTCTTCCTTCTAGACTTCATTTTCTACTTGAGGCCATGAGCAGTATTGTTGGCCACTCCCTAGAAGGACTTGGGGAGATTATATCTTATGCAGAGCATGCTCACCTTGCACCATACACCTTACTCTTCCTCCAAACTTGTGAGGAGATTGGGGAAGCAAGCAAGTGGATGGGAAGCCACACATCATGCCATTTTATAATGTACTTGAGAGAAAAATTGCGCGAGTTGAACTTGAGGGACCATTGTCCTTCTCCCTTGTTACATATGGCAGCTAGTATGTGTTACACAACATTTTGTCACCGTCCCTGCAATCCCTCATCCCGTACATTGGAGGACTATTCCCATGACCTGTGAATAGTAAAATGTCCTGAAAACACCTTGATGGCATCCTTCTACATAAGGGAAAGAGTTCTCCTCAAGAAAATTTCCTCTGAAAAACCCTAAAAACCCATGTTTAGACATTGGCGCGGGTAGCCAGTTCATCCCTCGTGCCAATGGGGAAAATGTACACTAATGGGCGCGCCAGCTGGCGCTCTGTCCCTGTGTTGTGCCCGTGCCATGCCTATTAAGGAATGTTTTTTAACAATATAAGGCAAAATTTTGATTCTAACAACTTCATAATGGATCATCAAAAAGGGGTTGGGTTGTTTGCCTCCGGATCTCCTTGATTAGGAAGTGGTTTTTCACCTCTCATGGAACCTTCCTAAGAGATAGGACTCTCCCCCATGATTATAGGTAGCCTAACCTCTCCTTCTCCCTCTATAAAAGCTTGGCCTCTCCATTTTCTAGCTAGCTGAACTTTTGGGAAGGAAATTATAGCTGAGTGACAATCAAGAGTAGAGCTAAGGAGAACCCTGTAAGAGAGAGAGTTCTGTCGAATCCCTGACGAGCTTTGTGAGACACGTCCTACTGGATCCCTGTCGAAGGAAGATCAAGACGTCAGAGCACCAGTTGTAATAGTTCTTTCGTATCTTAATATACATTACTCTGCTATTGGTTCCATGATTGTGTCTGTCCATTATATAATGCAATTTCATTCATTCCTCTCTTACTGATCGATAGTTATAAAGTGTGAAATATTGTGTTGCATGTTGTCTCTCTTCTTTGCATGTGTACAGGCATCTATATGCAACAAGCTCACGGATCGTGACCTTTCCAGCTAGGAATGGAAGCGCCACTTCTTCTTCGACAACAACAGTGAAGGAATCACGGTAAGCGATCTATCACGATTCTATCTTTTGTAACTAGGAATCAATAGCGTTGTGTGTTTCGATTGTTGCTAGACCCACTCTAGGGCTAGTGGGATCGTCTCTGTCCACAGAGGGTATTTACCTCCACAACAATTTGGCGACTCCGCCAGGGATCAGTGGGAGTTGGTCCTTCCTCCATTAGGTTGTTTTTGGCTTTTTGTTTGATTAGTCTGCTTTTCTGGTTCACCTTCCTTGGTGTTAAAACCTTGTTCAGCCCCCATAAGACCAGATCTAGCCTCTGTTAGTTCATTTTCATCATTTTTCTAGGGTAAACCTGATTGGCGCAGTTATACCTCTGACTGTCGCTCCAAAGGGTTCTAGTTTCCAGTTAGGCCCCCGCGCCATTCCCTGTTTGGCGCAGATTACAGCCAAAAAGGCGCGCCAACCGTGCTTGGTTTTAGGGTTTTCCTGTTATTGGACTCTCTGAGCTTGAGTTTTGGTCCTGGTTCATTTTTTCTGATTGATTGAGCGCTTTGAAGTAATTTTTGACTGTGTTTAGCCCTTGACCTCCGGTTGTTCTCCCTTTTCTGTCAGTTTTGCATTTTATCCCTAGGGCTTCTAGGTGCTTCAGTTTGCTGAGCCTCCCATGGGAGTTTTGGGTCTTTTCTTTCCCAGTCAACTTTGTTTTTGCTTCTTTGCATTCATCTTGCTGAATCCCATTGAATCATTGCATTTATTGAATGATTGTCTTCTATTTTTTTTAGTTTCGCTTTGTGTTGCTTCGAGCCTAGATCACACGGTTTGTTTGAGTCTCTTTCAAGATTCTTCTTCGCTTTGAAGGATTTCGTCATTGGTTCGAGTCTTGATTGTGCTTGTTTGAGTTGAGTGAACTTGTTTTATTTCAGCTCTCTCTTTATCATTCTCAAATTTATGTTTTCATTAGTTTTTCATCTATTTAGTGCATTTTCTCTAATATATTGAAAAATATCAAAAACAAAATCTTTTTCATTTTGATTGGCATAGTGAAAATTGAAATTTTTTTCGCATTACTAGCATTGTATAATTCTAGAGAAAAGTTTTCTAGTTTCATTAGCTTGCATTGAAAATATTAGTGGATGTTTTTGTGTGTTCATTTTGCTGTCATTTGAAAGCTCTCAACTCTCCCGTAGATAGCTCTTCATTGAACAAAATGATATTTTGTGGCATGTAGTTTGCATCTAGAGGTTTTATGAGATCCAACATTCGATAGGGCCTTGAAATTGAAACGTAAATTGAAGATCAACTTTAAAATTTACTTAATTAACCTAAGGCAGCATTGAAAATTAATGGAACATCTAGTAGTCTAAGGTAGAGACGTGTTCCCGCGTCTTTAAGCCTAGTAGCTATTGCTCGCCATCTGGCTACAGATAGCGATAGTACAGACTTGTGCTCCCCTTACTGTCGTGTATATAAAGGGAGACCCCATTAGGTTGCAAATCCTTTATCCATAGGAAGCTGATTCTTATGCCTTTTACCCATGATACACTGGACACAACATTCGGAGATATTACCTACACATATGTTAAGTCCTTGGTTGATTTCTCTTTCATTTTTACCAAGGTGTATATGGAAGTTCACGGATATCTGGTACACCCATTTACCTAGATTACTAGAGCAATCATTTTGATCTTTACTGAATCCCTAAATTTGAAAAGATCATCAAGCGCTTGTCCTTTCATGCTTGTTTCCAAACTGAAAGTGATAGAGTCATCTTTTACTCGTTTCTAGACTCTTAAAACGTGAAACAGTAAAATTTCCAGTTTCAATGTGGTAAAATTAATTACCTACGATCACATGCCCATTTAGAGATTGATTTTTCGGCCTGTTTTTGTTTGCCTTAGTTTTTGCCTGCGTATCTTTGTTTTTAATCTCTTCCTCTTTTTTATATAGTCACAGTGGTGGAACCATCAGTTTCGTCTACTGGTAGTCCTTATACATATGATTCATCAGAGGTCTCTTAGTCCTCTGCTGAGCATCATCAACCCATTGTGTCCGAGTTTCCCCTTGGGGGACCGGTTATATCTAAACTTCCCTTTGGAGGACCAGTTGAGTTCAATTGGCCCTTGTCCCATGCTTGGTTTGGATTTGGAGTTGGGGAACACTTCCCTCCTCTTACATCGAGTTCACCATTTTTGGTTGCTGTCGTACCTCCTAGTCCCCGTCATCTTTTAGAAGATCTTACGACAGGTTCAGATATGGACTCATCCAGTCCTATTCCTAGTGAGGGAATTCCTACTTTTGGTGAAGACTGCCAACTTTTTCCTGAAGACATCCCTGAACCATCTGTTCTGTCTTCACCTGGTCGATCGCTCCCAGTTGGATATAGGTATTTAATTCAGGTCATGGCCGCTATTGCCTCTATGGGAATATCGACTCCGTCCACGGAACCGACCATTCCCTCATTAGGGATGTCGCCATAGACACCTCTCACGACATCTCCTTTTGTCACATCAGTACCTGTTAGACAAACTGTCTGCGTCACTACGTCTACACCTGTTGTCACCACTCAGTTGACTAGGACCTCATCAATTCTTGAAGACATTTATATAGCGTCTGCCATTCTAGAGAACCTTTCTCTTGAGGAGTATCAGATGTCTTTACCGTCGCCGATCTCCCAGGTTGATCAGTTCTGTCAGGATACTTATCGTCCTTACTTTTCTCATTATGGAGCGGATGGTGCCCCGATCTACTCATTTCCATATCAATATGATGAGCAGGGAAACCCCATTCGTTTTCCTTCTCCCGAGGCTTATCAGTATATTAACGGTTTTATATCTACCCTGCTTGTGCAACCTTCTAACCAACAAGGACAACCCTTTCAGGGACAATCTTTGTTTCAGCAAGGATATGCTTCTGGCCCACAAGGACAAACCTTCCAGGGACAACCTTCGGCCCAGCCAGGGTATGTGTACGACCCGCAAGGGCAACCCTTACAGGGACAACCTTCAGTCCAGCAGGGATTATTGTACGGCCCGCAAGGGAAGTCTTACAATCCTCAAGGTAAACCTCTGTAGCCTCACCCTGTGGTCCAACAAGGGCAACCTCAAGGATCGACAGGGCAATCGGGGTATCATCCTGGACCACCATACAGTCCTGGGGGAAAAACCCTTCTTTCTCAACCTTTGGTGCAACCTCATCAGCCTCATTTTCCAATTGGTCAAAATGTTGCACAACTAGGGCCATCTTATGGTCTTGTCACAGGTCAACCAAGTTATCCAGCACAACCTGGCCCACTCCCCCCATTAGGCAAACTTACTCAGCCGGGTCAACCAGGTGTCCCTCATCAACTAGGTCAACTTGTTCAACCAGGACAACCTACACAACCAGTTAACCCTGCTCAGCCGCCGAGCTATTCTACGCCACAGCTGAATCCACTTATGTGCCCAAATTATCCGACTCAGGAGGGCCCCACTTACCAGCAGCCCATTCGACCCCAAGGCGGCTATTACCCTCAAGGTCAGTCTCGATCGGTTTACAACCCGCCTCAAGGTTCTAGTTATTACCCTCAACAGCCAAGCTATACTTATACTCCGCAGCAAAATCCGTACACTGCTCAATTGGGGCCCACGTATAATCAGAATCAATACCTTGGTTATCAACACCCGTATCCTGGTTTTCAGTCGCCATATCAACCTAATTATTCGGCTTATACCCCCGATGGTCAGAATCCTCCAGGACAGCACCAATGGGGGCATAATTATGCTCAACCAGGATGGATTATAGGTACAGGTCCTTATCGGGTACCTGGCATGCCTTTTAACCCTCAATTACCTTTTCTCGCCACATTGGAGTTACCGTACTGTTAGTGTCAGCCTTTGCAGCTTTCCTTCAGTGATCAAACATGCTCTTACAAAGTGATTTTAAGGTGTCAGGGTCAAATTTTGTCATTTCAATGAGTCTTCAAGAAAAATTTGGTCACTAGGCATTAGGTCTAGGGTTTGTTTTCACTCTTTTCAAAGTTGTCCAAATGTCAGTCCATGTCACCATTCATCTGAGTGTACCATCATTCATAGGGTTTTCATCATCATGTCATGTTCCAAAGAGTCATTTTACACCTTGTTCATGGTTCAGTTGTGCCTAGGTAAGGTCCATTTCCCTCTCCTAGGGTTTTGGAGGTAATTTCTCTTGGATGGTCAAATCATTAGAAAAACTTGTATCCTGATGTTCACACACCTTCCCGTATCCTTAATATACCTTATTAAACACTTCCCATCACTAAGATCCCCCAAATTCCTCATTTTTGCACAAACCCTAGTTTCTTGCCACAACTTGGCAATTTTCTAGGCTAGGCCTGTGTTTTGCCCTTTTGGACCCCTTGCCCTCACTCAATCTCTGAGATTCCACTTTTCCCTGCTTCCTAACATCCCTCCCTACTTCCCAAAATTTCCCCAAGAATTTAGAAGCCCCTTATCCCCTTCATTTCGCTTCATTTCGACAAATCCCTTGTTCCACACATCGAGATAAGTTTCACTCAAATGATGTTTCAGAGCAATAAAAGATGAATTTTGGAAAACTGAGAGAGATTTTTGTACACAACAAGCCAAGGAATAAAAACCTCCTTCACTTTTTACACAGGTGTAATGGTTTTGGAGAAATGTCAAGAATACCGTTGCCTTAGGAGAATTGATGCACCTGCAGGAAGTAGTGTTGGGAGATTTGATTTTTGACAGGGTAAATGAACTCCACATTGAAAAATTCCAGTTAGGGTGGAAAGTAGACTTCATAATATTTCCAACGAGCTATCACACGCCCAATTTGGACACCGGGAAGGCCTCAAAAATCCTCCTGCAAAATGCACTATGTAGCGCGCGACGCATTGAGCCATCAAGCTAGAAATTCACCCAAACTCTTAAAATTTTCAAATCCAATTCTTGTGAGATATTTCTCAAGCTATATAAACCATTGGAAACAAGTTATATTCACAATTTTTCAAAGAAAAGATCAAATTGAAGTGTTGAAGGGCGAAAATCTTGTTTTGAAAGCCGAGGAGCTGAATTGCCAGTGCGCGCGGCGCACTGGGCATCAATTGCCTTCGTATTTTTACACGCGCGTGACACATAGAGAGCGCGCAGCGCGTTGGGCATGCGTGCGGCGCATAGAGCCCTAAGGCCAGAAAACTTCACTCCCTCACCCAAATTTGTGCCAAATCGCCTCATTTGCCTTCAAGTAAGTTATTCACGCCTGCTCATTGATTCATGGATATGCTATGGTGTTTCAAATGTGGAGAAAACAAGTGTTTGTTATGGTGAAATGTAAACCCTATATTCATTTCAAAATTCGCTCCATAGGGTTTGAGGAGTGATGATTTTCATTTGAAATTGGTGTCAAAAACTTGCATTTGCCAAAACACTCTTATGCCATTGTTTTGTATGCTTTATCACTGCTATCATTATATCATTTTCCTCACTGCTGTGATCACTGTTATTATACCACAGTTCCATTGTTATCCCACTCTTTCACATCCTTCATCCCCTTTGTTCCCATGTGGTAAAACTCTAAATTTATCACTTGTTATCCCTTTCCTCCATTGACAAAATTTTAAATTGCCACAACATTCAAGGATGATGCCTTAGATTTCACTTACATTTTGTCATTTCACCCATTCCCATTCCCAAAAATCCTCACTATCACTATTTTCCTATATCACTTGTAAATTTCCCATATCCCTAAACCCCTCAAACAGTGGTTGTCCCCACACTTGACAGTACTTTATCACTGTGGTTTTTTCCCATAGCACTGTATTGCATATGTGACACATTTGGCATATACTGAACTCTTGTTTTTACCATACCTATATCAGCATATATTTGTCATACTTTAGCATCATGTCAGAGACAGATTCACCTTATGAGCAGGGGTATGAGCAGGACAGTGTTTCATCAACCACAGAGCTAAATGTGTCAAGGAGATCTCATAAAAGTGGTCGTTACATATCAGAGAGGCGCCAGAGCCTTGTTTGCAGCATCACGACGAGTACTATCTCCACATGGCGTGGAAGGGGTCTCGTTAACTTCATCAGCAGCGCGAGTACTATCTCCACATGGTGTGGAAGGGGTCTCGCCTTCGTCATCAACACACGCTCATAGAGTTGCGGCAAATCCGGGAGGATCGTGCATTGGCCCGGAAGAGACCAGGTGACATGACACCGGTTGATCGAGAGACCTGCCTCACGCATGTTAACATTCATCTGGAGAAGTTATTGGCGAAGGCCAATAGAGACAAAGACATGCTCCGTCACATGAAAAATCATTATTGGGCCCGTAATCACGTTGCAAAGCTAAAATGAAGATCCTAAAGGCAAGGTTGAGCAAAGCACTGAAACGGCGAAAAAGGCCTGATCCGCTTAGAATCTTGGCCGAGGCTTCCTTGGCTGAGCACGAGGCATGATTGTGGACCTTCACTCCGAATTTCAGCAAATTTAGAGAAGTTTTTGTCATTTTGGAAAATTTTGGTCTCAAAACAGGTTTTTCCGCCCAACGCGTAGGACGTCACAACGCGCGCTTATGATTGGGACACTTGCTGAAGGAAAACTTTATATTTTTGGATTTTTCATGGTAAGTTATTCATGCTCAAAAATGGATGAAGCATTTCATCAAGTTCTGGATAATCAAAAGGGCCAAAAACACCATGAAAATCACCTTTCTGCCACCTTTTGCACCAGCAAGAAGTACTTGTGGGAGAATGAAGTTTTGGAAGGGAAAATGAGCTCCAAATTGGGAAATTCCACTTGGGTTGGATAGCAGACATCCATATCTTTCCAAAAAGATATCATGAGCTTGATTTTGATTCCGGGAAGTGCCCCAAAAATAGGCTGAAAGGCGCGCGGCGCATAGAGCTCAGGCGCGCGGCGCATAGAGATTTTTGGTCAATTTTTCATCTTCCAGCTCAGAAATTCGGCCAGTTGGACCAATTTTGATTGTGGATGTAATTTTTGAGTTATATTGATGTAATTTTGTGGTTGTAATGTAACTTTGACTCACTTTTACCTATTCTATAATATTCACTCACAAAAAATTGAAAATCAAGTAAATGAATCAGTTTCCTTCCTTTTAGAGGCAAGTTGTTTGGCTGTCTAGATTTTAGCTCCTTGTTTAGAATTGGTTCAAAATTCTCCTAGAAGCATGAGATCGACCCCTAGAGGCATGGGAAGGGGTTAGGATGATCTATATATTGTATTTTCTGAGACCTTTTCAGTGGTTGGACTGGTTGGACTCTTGGGAAAAGTTTGGCACACTATTGTACATATTTTCTGCATTTTGGCTAAGGAAAGATCAGAGGTTTTGCAGCACCTGTTGGGATTCTTGTGGCTTTCAGTTTTGATGGTGTGTTCTCTCAGTTATTTTTAAGTTCTTTAATGTTTAATGTATGCCATTCCCTTCTTTTTCTTCTGAAACTAAATGAATGAGTAAATGAGGTAGAATCCATTGATTCCAGTGCTCTGCCTTTAAATTTGTTTAGTTTTATATGTTTTCGCTAGTTTGGAGAGGATCCTTGTTCTCCCTTGCCCTCTTCAGCTCCTTGTCATTCTGATCCATCCATACACATAATCAAAAAGCATCAAGACTACTGCCTACCTTGCCCCAACTCGAAATCTGCAAAGATCTGGCCTCATCCCCGAGCCCAAAATTATTTTTCCCATTTCTCCAACAAAAACCCAAAAAATTTAAATCAAACCTTCCTATCTATTTACTAGCCTAAAATCAGTATCCATTATAAGTCATCTCAGCCCCTTTGAAGACCTTTTGCCGAGATAGACCCGGAGAGAGCCCTCTCCTATCCTCGTAGGGCTAGCTATGAGGCTGAGCGTGGTTTGATGTTGCCTTGAGTTTGACCTTATTTAAGCCTAAGGTAGATTCGAGCACTAACATAGTGGCGACCATACTGGGGAGAAATTTTCTTATTACTGTCATTTTCTATAGACGGAGTCTGAAGTCACGCCAGGTAGCCTTCGAACTGCTCTTGCTCTGCGAGTGCATAGTAGATAAAAGTTGCTTCAGTCGATCTCTGGTTTAGCTTGTGAATGTGCTCCTTGATTTTTGAATTCCCCCAGTACATGTATCAAGTTCAGATCTGATGGTTGATGGTGGACAACGATCAGACATAAGAAGGCTGAAATCATTCACCTGGTGACTCCAATTCAAAGTAGAGACTCCACTGGAGGACTGACTCTTTCTCTGAGAAAATGGAAGGATCTTACACAAATTTCAGGTATCTAAAGTGGAATGGTATTCAGGATCTAATCTGCTTTCTTGTAAATTACTTCTTTGCTGGTCTTGAAGCTATCCTGAAAGTTTTTCAAAGTTTGTTGTATGAGAAAGGTCATCAAAATCTTCACTCGACCTATTCAAAGAGTGTAAATACTGAGTTTCCCTTTGATCCTGGCCTCCTTACTTTTCCCACATCTTATGATGACTCTCTTCAGAGTGATGAGCCTAAAGAAAACAAAGCTGATCCCGTAGCTCTTGTATATACTCCTACACCATTTGTAGTCCCAGATAGGTATAAACCTCTTGTTTTGCCTTCTGTTTTCCATGCTTTCCCTAAAAATTATGATCTATATCTACCAAGATTTGACGGTGAAAGCGACAATGTCAACGCTGAGCAACATGTGCAGAATGTTGAGACTTTTATAGATCTTTTTGAAGTTGATGAAGAAGATGTTAGTATCAGACTTTTTGCTCTTTCTTTGCAAGGCCAAGTGAAGAGTTGGTTTAAAGCCCTGCATGATGCGAGCATTTCAGATTTCCAGAAGTTTGTCAAAGTTTTCCTTGACAGGTGGATGATTGGACATAATCCTTTCCTTATTATAGAAGAGTATAACCAGCTGAAAATATTGCCAGGGGAGACAGTACAACAGTTTTCTGCCAGATTTAACCAAGTTTATTTTTCGATGCCAGCTGATATAAGACATTCTTCTAGATCTGCTCTCTTGCACTACCCGGGTGCCTTTGATCCGGAAATGGAGTTTCAGCTGAGAGAAAAGAATATTGCAACACTTCACGAAATGCAGAACAAGGCAGTGAATGTAGAGGCTCATTTGCTGATCCGGAGGGCAGGGTTGAAGGAAGAAGAGATGAAAAACATGGATCCGGAGAAATCGACATCTCTAGATGTAAATCTTGACATGTTGGTAGGTGCAGTAGAAGAGATGATGCAGAAGATCACCAGAAGGAATGAGTATAATGTTCAAGCTCATGGCTCGTTGATTGAAGAAGAACAAGTGACTGATCCAAAACATTTTGTTTCTTATCCCAGTTGTCATAGTGATTGTTTTATAGATCATCTTGAAGAAGAGAGAGTTGTTGATATGACATGTATCCTTGATGATGTGTTGTATACTGATGATTTGCCTCAGTTTGATCAGTATGATGATGATTATGTTCTCCAAACAGAAGCTAATCTTGCAGATGAATCAACAGCTAGTTTTTGGGAGGAGGCAGTTCCCTTTCAGCAGCTTGAGTACAGTGATCAATCGATACATATCAGCTATGACAATGATGAGGAAAGTGAAGCAAATTTTGAAGTAAGTGAAGGATCTTTGCCTTTTTGTTTTGATTCATTTCAGTGCATCAGAGACAACTACCATGCAATCAGAAATCAAATGTCAACAAGTCTTGATCTGGACCATCTTGAGCGCAATGAAAACCTTGTTCAAGACTTCTCATATTCAGATTTTCAGCCCTCGAAAGCCATTGATTTTCAAGTTGCAGATGAGGACATGGAAGCTGGTACATGTGATCAAATGATACAAGGTGACTCCATACCATTTTGTTTTGAATCATTTCAGTTTTTGAAGGGTAAATTGCATAGTAAATCTTGAAATGAGCAACCTATAAGAAATCAACAATCTCTCAGTGTTAATGTTGAGGATGAGACAGATAACGAAATTCTTGAGCAGCCTGTAGCACCAGATTTGCAGCCACCAAATGAAATTGAAGGTCAGATTACAGATGAAGGTGTGGAAGATGAAATACATGATTTGATGATGCAGGAAAATTCTATACCCTTTTGTTTCGAAGCATTTCAGTTTATAAGGCAGAATCTTCGTAATATATCTCAAGGAAAAGATGAACAGCCAGTAGGATGTCATACAGTTTCAAGGGATACAGTGCAGCAGTATTCTCAAGTTTTTGATGATCCTATTGCTTGTGTGTTGGATGATGTTTGCTGTAAAATTTTTCCTTCATTAGCTAACCATGTGCCGGAAAAGAATGTTGATGATAATCTTATTCAAAGGTCGCATTCATTCTCTTGTTTAACAGTTTTTTCATTACAAAGCCCTCATCAAGGTTTGCAGTCATATGAGGAGATTGATGAAGGAGACTTTTGTTCTGTTTGTAATCAGCAACAGTGTTTGGTTATTCACGAAATTCAGGATCCTTTTGGCAGCTTGCTGCAATCACCAAAGAAAGACAGCATAGAGGTGAGAAAAATTTTAAGATTAAGGTATGGATATTATCTGGATCAGAGCAGTGATGTGTTAATGGAAATCAGTAGCTATGTGTATGAAGATCCTTTCGCAGTATTCTTGATGTCATCCAGTCAATTCATGCTTTGCAAGTTTATCAGCAGTCAGCTTGAGTTCAAATTTCCATGGGAGTTGCCTTTCGATTCTTTCCTTTTCCTGCGCATCAGAAAGCATTTGGGAAGAAATAAAATAGCAGCCAACATGCTTACATGATTGCATTGGCTGTTCCATTTCACTTGATCAGGTGGTGAAAAGAACAATTAGAGTAGGTTGTATTGAATAAGCTCTACTTTGAGCATCTTTTCCAGCTTGTCAGTTGTGTTTAAGTATCGAGTCAATTTTTAAGAGTTGAGTCAGTTTAAGTCAAAGTGTCAATCAAATAAATTCAGTCTTGAGTTTTTTTTTCAAATAATGGATTCCATGGCCCAATGGACGAAGGCACTAGTCTGCTCTCCCAAAGATCTGCCGTTCTTGGCACCTCCAAGGAGCTACCATCCCCATTGGAGCCAATGTTAGTGTCAGCCTTTGCATCTTTCCTTTAGTGATCAAACATGCTCTTAAAAAGTGATTTTAAGGTGTCAAGGTCAAATTTTGTCATTTCAATGAGTCTTCAAGCAAAATTTGGTCACTAGGCATTAGGTCTAGGGTTTGTTTTCACTCTTTTCAAAGTTGTCCAAATGTCGGTCCATGTCACCATTCAGCTGAGTGTACCATCATTCAGAGGGTTGTCATCATCATGTCAGGTTCCAAAGAGTCATTTTACACCTTGTTCATGCTTCAGTTGTGCCTAGGTAAGGTCCATTTCCCTCTCCTAGGGTTTTGGAGGTAATTTCTCTTGGATGGTCAAATCATCGGAAAAACTTGTATCCTGATGTTCACACACCTTCCCCTATCCTTAATATACCTTATTAAACACTTCCCATCATTGAGATCCCCCAAATTCCTCATTTTTCCACAAACCCTAGTTTCTTGCCACAACTTGGCAATTTTGTAGGCTAGGCCTGTGTTTTTCCCTTTTGGACCCCTTCCCCTCACTCAATCTCTGAGATTCCACTTTCCCCTGCTTCCTAACATCCCTCCCTACTTCCCAAAATTTCCCCAAGAATTTAGAAGCCCCTTATCCCCTTCATTTCGCTTCATTTCGAAAAATCCCTTGTTCCACACATGGAGATAAGTTTCACTCAAATGATGTTTCAGAGCAATAAAAGATGAATTTTGGAAACCTGAGAGAGGTTTTTGTACAAAAAATGCCAAGGAATAAAAAATTCCTTCACTTTTTACGCAGGTGTAATGGTTTTGGAGAAATGTAAAGTATACCGTTGCCTCAGGAGAATTGATGCACCTGCAGGAAGTAGTGTTGGGAGATTTGATTTTTGATAGGGTAAATGAACTCCACATTGAAAAATTCCAGTTAGGGTGGAAAGTAGACTTCATAATATTTCCAACGAGCTATCACACGCCCAATTTGGACACCTGGAAGGCCTCCAAAATCCTCCTGCAAAATTCACTATGTAGCGCGCGGCGCATACAAAGAGCGCGCGACGCATTGAGCCATCAAGCTAGAAATTCACCCAAACTCTTAAAATTTTCAAATCCAATTCTTGTGAGATATTTCTCAAGCTATATAAACCATTGGAAACAAGTTATATTCACAAGTTTTCAAAGAAAAGATCAAATTGAAGTGTTGAAGGGCGAAAATCTTGTTTTGAAAGCCGAGGAGGTGAATTACTAGTGCGCGCGGCGCATACAAGTAGCACGCGGTGCATAGGGAGCGCGCGGCGCACTGGACATCAATTGCCTTTGTATTTTTACACTCGCGCGACGCATAGAGAGTGCGTGGCACATTGGGCATGCGCGCGGCGCATAGAGCCCTAAGGCCAGAAAACTTCACTCCCTCACCCAAATTTGTGCCAAATCGCCTCATTTGCCTTCAAGTAAGTTATTCATGCCTGCTCATTGATTGATGGATATGCTATGGTGTTTCAAATGTGGAGAAAACAAGTGTTTGTTATGGTGAAATGTAAACCCTATATTCATTTCAAAATTCGCTCCATAGGGTTTGAGGAGTGATGATTGTCATTTGAAATTGGTGTCAAAAACTTGCATTTGCCAAAACACTCTTATGCCATTGTTATGTATGCTTTATCACTGCTATCATTATATCATTTTCCTCACTGCTGTGATCACTGTTATTATACCACAGTTCCATTGTTATCCCACTATTTCACATCCTTCATTCCCTTTGTTCCCATGTGGTAAAACTCTAAATTTATCACTTGTTATCCCTTTCCTCCATTGACAAAATTTTAAATTGCCACAACATTCAAGGATGATGCCTTAGATTTCACTTACATTTTGTCATTTCACCCATTCCCATTCCCAAAAATCCTCACTATCACTATTTTCCTATATCACTTGTAAATTGCCCATATCCCTAAACCCCTCAAACAGTGGTTGTCCCCACACTTGACAGTACTTTATCACTGTGGTTTTTTCCCATAGCACTGTATTGCATATGTGACACATTTGGCATATAATGAACTCTTGCTTTTACCATACCTATATCAACATATATTTGTCATACTTTAGCATCATGTCAGAGACAGATTCACCTTATGAGCAGGGGTATGAGCAGGACAGTGTTTCATCAACCACAGAGCTAAATGTGTCAAGGAGATCTCATAAAAGTGGTCGTTACATATTAGAGAGGCGTTAGAGCCTTGTTTGCCGCATCACGACGAGTACTATCTCCACATGGCGTGGAAGGGGTCTCGTTAACTTCATCAGCAGCGCGAGTACTATCTCCACATGGTGTGGAAGGGGTCTCACCTTCGTCATCAACACACGCTCATAGAGTTGTGGCAAATCCGGGAAGACCGTGCATTGGCCCGGAAGAGACTAGGTGACATGACACCGGTTGATCGAGAGACCTGCCTCACGCATGTTAACATTCATCTGGAGAAGTTATTGGCGAAGGCCAATAGAGACAAAGACATGCTCTGTCACATGAAGAATCATTATTGGGCCCGTAATCACGTTGCAAAGCTAAAATGAAGATCCTAAAGGCAAGGTTGAGCAAAGCACTGAAACGGCGAAAAAGGCCTGATCCGCTTAGAATCTTGGCCGAGGCTTCCTTGGCTGAGCATGAGGCATGATTTTGGACCTTCACTCCAAATTTCAGCAAATTTGGAGAAGTTTTTGTCATTTTGGAAAATTTTGGTCTCAAAACAGGTTTTTCCGCCCAACGCGTAGCGCGTCACGACGCGCGCTTATGATTGGGACACTTGCTGGAGGAAAACTTTATATTTTTGGATTTTTCATGGTAAGTTATTCATGCTCAAAAATGGCTGAAGCATTTCATCAAGTTCTGGATGATCAAAAGGGCCAAAAACACCATGAAAATCACCTTTCTGCCACCTTTTGCACCAGCAGGAAGTAATTGTGGGAGAATGAAGTTTTGGAGGGGAAAATGAGCTCCAAATTGGGAAATTCCACTTGGGTTGGATAGCAGACATCTAGAGATTTCCAACAAGCTATCACGAGCTTGATTTTGATGCCAGGAAGTGCCCCAAAAATAGGCTGAAAGGCGCGCGGCGCATAGAGCTCAGGCGCGCTGCGCATAGAGATTTTTGGTCATTTTTTCATCTTCCAGCTGAGAAATTCGGCCAGTTGGACCAGTTTTGATTGTGGATGTAATTTTTGAGTTATCTTGATGTAATTTTTTGGTTGTAATGTAACTTTGACTCACTTTTACCTATTCTAGAAGATTCACTCACAAAAAAGTGAAAATCAAGTAAATGAATCAGTTTCCTTCCTTTTAGAGGCAAGTTGTTTGGCTGCCTAGATTTTAGCTTCTTGTTTAGAATTGGTTCAAACTGCTCCTAGAAGCATGAGCTCGACCCCTAGAGGCATGGGAAGTGGTTAGGATGATCTGTATATTGTATTTTCTGAGACCTTTTCAGTGGTTGGACTGGTTGGACTCTTGGGAAAAGTTTGGCACACTGTTGTACATATTTTCTGCATTTTGGCTAAGGAAAGATCAGAGGTTTTGCAGCACCTGTTGGGATTCTTGTGGCTTTCAATTTTTATGGTGTGTTCTCTCAGTTATTTGTAAGTTCTTTAATGTTTAATGTATGCCATTCCCTTCTTTTGCTTCTGAAACTAAATGAATGAGTAAATGAGGTAGAATCCATTGATTCCAGTGCTCTGCCTTTAAATTTGTTTAGTTTTATATGTTTTCGCCAGTTTTGAGAGGATCCTTGTTCTCCCTTGCCCTCTTCAGCTCCTTGTCATTCTGATCCATCCATACACATAATCAAAAAGCATCAAGACTACTGCCTACCTTGCCCCAATTCGAATTCTGCAAAGATTTGGCCTCATCCCCAAGCCCAAAATTGTTTTTCCCATTTTTTCAACAAAAACCCAAAAAATTTAAATCAAACCTTCCTATCTATTTACTAGCCTAAAATCAATATCCATTATAAGTCATCTCAGCCCCTTTGAAGACCTTTTTCCGAGATAGACCCGGAGAGAGCCCTCTCCTGTCCTCGTAGGGCTAGCTACGAGGCTGAGCGTGGTTTGATGTTGCCTTGAGTTTTACCTTATTTCAGCCTAAGGTAGATTCGAGCGCTAACACGTACGTGTCCAAATTGACCAATGATCCGATTCTTCATAATCCATATTGGCCTCCGGTTCCGACAAAGGTGCCTGGTGATTTTCTTAAGTTTGAGGGAAAATCTGGAGAAGACTCCCAAGCACACGTAATCACATACCATTTATGGTGTTCTTCAAATTCTTGGGTGGATGACTCGATTCGTCTGCGTCTTTTCCAGCGCACTCTCACCGACGCTGCTGCTAAATGGTATATAGAACTGTCCCATGGTATTTTTCAATATTTTAATACTCTAACTATGGCATTCCTGATGCATTTCCAGTTACCGGTTCGTTACGAAGCCGGGACGCATCTCCTGACATATCTGAAACAGGACAAAGCTACTCATATTTCAAATCACATTCACGAATGGAGACATCGTCGTTGTCTGATCAAGTTTGACATTCCTAATAAACTTCTAACTCATTGGTTCACTACCTCTTTTGTCAATAAGATTACACAAGACATTGCTATGGGGGCATGTGTAACCGAGGAACAAGCCATTGCTCATGCCCAATACCTCAATTTAGTGTTCTCTCAGTCCGGCACGTTATACAACATCTTGACTGATGCCCCGCAGCTAGGGATGTCTAAAGCATTGGCTACTCCATCAATAGACGATGTTATTGGTTCCGTCTCTCAGACTTCTCGCAAGTCTTCCAGTGGGAAGCATAAATCGAATTCTTCCAACAATTCTGCTCCTCAGGCTACTCCAGATTCTGGTAAGACCACAGAGGTCAACGCCATCCAGGCCAATCCTGTAGACAAGACTTCCAAAGGGAAAGATAAGGCCAAAGGCAAAGCTAAATCCGATGCCCCAAAACTAGAATTGTCCAAACCACGTGCTAATGATGGTTCACAGCGAAGACCGAAGTACCCTCGCCTGATTTGTGATGAAGACCACTACACCAAAGATTGTCCTAGACGATCCGAGGTTAGTTAACTTCTTAAGGGCTCTAAGGGAACTCCGACAGTTCTTAAGGAACCTTTTCCATCTCAGCAGACCCAGATAGTCGAGCAGCCTTCGCCATATGCACCGTTTGGGTCTCAGGTTTTCATGATGAATGGTGTTGCACCTGTTTCTATAGCCACTCGGTCAAAGGATTATGCTGGGTCATGCCAGGCAGTTGGGAAGGAAGTCGTTGATGGCCTTCCTCCCCCGCCTGCCTCTAGTCCTCTTGAGATTGAAAGGCCCAGTGATGAACCCGTTGTACGACCACCTTCCAAAGGTGTTCTCTAAAAGTCTTCTTATAATCCGAACGCCCGTGCTACTCAGCATTACAACATTGTTGAGGATTTGGTAGAGGCACCTTCTGAAATGTCCGTGTTGGAAGTACTTCAGGGTTGTCCATATCAACAGAAAGCTTTGTTATCTGCAATCGGTGGAATTGATCATGTTGATTCTAGACTTCTCACCTTCAATCTAGAGAATTTCGTCCCCTGAATTCCGCACCAGATTGCGCTTGTTATACAAGCTAACATTAACACCCTCAATATTCACAAAGCCATTGTGGAAAAAGGTGCATCTACCTGCATCATGTCATCTGCTTGCTGGAAGGCCATCGACTCTCCAGCCCTCACTTCATGTCCTAATTCCCTTGAGGCATTCGATGGAAGGGAATCAAAACCCTTGGGTGTTCTCGCGAGTCTACCGATTACATTGCAAGGAAAGACAGTGGAAGTTGTTGATGCCAAACTCAACTACAATATTCTACTCGGTCACAATTGGACCCACACCATGTTGTATGTTCCGTCCACCCTCTTTCGACTTTTGAAGTTTCCACATGAGGGTGAGATTATAACTGTTGATCAGTTGTCTTTCTTTACCTCGTATTTCGTGAACAACGTGTCGTACATGGATTAGATTCCTAATTCCCCCGACATTATAGGACTAGGTCTTTTCAAGGACCCCGTTCTCATGGGTATTTACCCCATTCCACCACCGAACACCGTTAAAGTCAATATGATCTCTAGGTTAGATGACCCATGGATCATCCCTTCTCCTAAACATGTTGCCTCTTTATGAGAATCGATGCCTTTGACCCCGGTTGAAATCAATTATTGTGAGATCATTGCCGCATCGGATCCTCCTCCTACTGATAATTCTCCTGTGAGCATGGATCTTGATGTTTATTCTCAATCCCCTTGGCTCGGCAACGCAGATTCGCCCGATCCTTTGAGAGAAGTTTTTCCGTCTGACGAAGCTATCCTGGAGGCTATGTCTCTCGAAGATCTGTTGTGGAGGGATGGGCATCATCGTTCCTCGTTTATGCCCAGCCTGGGGTCAATGTGTAATTGTCTCGAGCATTTTTCATCTCAAGTTCCCTCTCCACCGCTCCAAACGCCAATATTGACTCATGAAGTTTTCTCAGAAGGAAATCCGAGTAATATTACCCAAACGATGCCTATCGACATCTTTGTTAAATCGAGGGTCATTGAGAACATCCGTCTGGGAGTCACTTGTTCTCTCAATGAGATTCAAGTGTACACTAGTATCTTCTGCGAATTCTGTGATTTTTTCACGTGGTCTTACAAATAGATGCCTGGAATTGATCCCAGTATCATCGTGCAAGAAATTTCCACCTATCCCGGTGCGAAGCCTGTGCACCAGCGTCTACGTCCAGTGCATCCTCGGAAAGCCGCTGCTATAAAAGCTGAAGTTGAGAAACCTCTTAAAGCGGGTTTCATATATCCGTTCCCTCTGACAGAGTGGGTTTCCAATATTGTCCCTATGGATAAGAAGTAGGGCACAATTCGAGTTTGTGTTGACTATCGAGATATCAATCGGGCTTGCCCTAAGGACAACTATCCCACCCCCTTTATCGATCAGATCATTGACGATTGTGTGAAGAGTGAGATCTTTTCCCTTATGGACAACTTTTCAAGTTATAATCAAATCAATATCCTTCCATTTGATCAACATAAGATCGCTTTCATCTGTCTGTGGGGGACATTCACCTATAAGAAGCTCCCTTTCTACTTACAAAGTGTTGGGGCTACCTTCCAGCGTGCCATGTCTTACGCCTTTCACGACATACGTAATGTTGTTTAGCCATACCTGTATGACCTTCCGGCTCATTCAGCTCTATGCGAAGACCATCCAGAACATCTCCGCCAGATTTTTCTCCATTGCAGATGTTACAACATGAGGCTTAATCCTCAGAAGTGTGTCTTCCGCGTTGACTCTGGTCGACTTTTAGGATTCATTGTCTCTAAGGATGGAATTCTCCTTGACCCTCTCAAGGTTGAGGCTATTGTTAATCTCCCCTCCCCATCCTTGTTGCATCAGCTTCAGAGTCTTCAAGGGAAAGCAAATTTCTTACGTCGTTTTATCCCGAACTATGCAGAGGTAGCCAAAGGGTTTACGCGACTTCTAAAACTGGACGTCCCTTTCTGTTGGGATGAGATTTCTCAACAATATTTTGATAACCTTAAGACGTTGCTCATCAACGCTCCATTAATACGTCCTCCAAATTATCATCGTGACTTTACCCTCTATTTGGCTTCCGCATTCAGTACGATTGCCATGGTTCTAGTACAGGGTGACGATGAAAATAATGAACACGTGGTTTATTATCTGTCTTGGAACCTCCTCGACACTAAAACACGTTATGCACACATCGCGAAGTTGGCGCTAGCCGCGGTCCAGGCCGTTCAGCGGTTTCGCCATTACATCCTGTTACGCATGGTAATCGTGATTTCCGACTGCAACCCCATGACTTACATTTTGTCTTGACAATTGTTGGGGCACAAGTATTCAAAGTGGATTTTCATCCTCCAAGAGTTTGATTTGGAGTTCACTACTGCCAAATCGAAATCACTGGTTTTTGTTGATCTCATTTGTTCTCTCCCTACCGACTCTCTTCCGTCTCAATCCGAGGATCATATCCCGGACGAAACTGTCTTCTTACTCAACACTCTCGATCCATGGTATGGTGATATCATCATGTACCTCCAGAAATCTACCTTCCGGTCCAAGTTAACGAAAGATGCTCGACGCCACGTTCAACATTAGTCGCAACCATATCGAATTGTCGGAGATACCCTATATCGTGTTGTAGTCAATTCCATACTCCGCCGGTGTTTGACCTTAGAAGAGGCTGAGAAAGTTATGAATGACTGTCACAGTGGTGCCTATGGTGGTCACATGTCTGGTTATGCTATCGCATAGAAGATCCTTCGTGCAGGATATTTCTGGCTGTCTATATTTAAAGACTATATTGTTGCAGTACGAAAGGGTCATGCGTGCCAGATCTTCCAATGCAAGATGCCTGCAACGCCCCTCCCATTACATCCTGTCATTACTGTCGGCCCTTTTTCCAAATGGGGCATTGATTTTATGATGTGTAACCCTCACTCAGCCGAGGGGAATGCTTATATCATCTTTGCCGTAGATTATTTCACCAAGTGGGTCGAAGCAATGCCTACACTGGCTGCAGACGGTAACATAGCTACATAGTTCATTTTCAACCATGTGATCATTCGTTTCGGCGTTCCTCAAGCCATCGTCACTAATCATGGCTCTCATTTTCGGGACTATATGATGGCAGATCTGACATCTAAGTTGGGTTTGCGTCACGATAGATCAATGCCATACTACCCTTAGGCAAATGGCCAGGTTGAAGCCATGAACAAGGTACTTGTCACGATGCTTCAACGAATAATTGGTATACACAAATCAAGTTGGCATCTCCAGTTGTTTTCATCTCTTTGGGCCTACCGAACGTCAGTGAAGACTGCAACCGGATTCACACCATTTTAGTTGGTGTATGGTCTGGAAGCTACTCTTCTGGTTGAATGTGAGATCCCTTCATTAAAATTGGCTGTGGAATTTCTGCCCGACACTTCCTCGGAGGAAGAACGTCTCCTATATCTCGAGAGATTGGACGAAACTTGCCGCTTGGCTGCTTTGGTTATCGAGGCACATAAAAAGCAGGTTAAAGCTCATTTCGATCAAACGGTTTCTCCGCGCTCTTTTATCAAAGGGGACCTCGTCCTCTTGTATGATCAATCCCATGACAAGCTTGGGGCAGGAAAATTCCAACCTATGTGGCATGGACGTGTATTGAAAAATGGGGCTTATGAGCTGATCAATTATGAAGGTCTTCCTTTGGCACAGCCTAGAAATGGGTTGTACCTGAAGAAATATTATGCTTGAATCATTCTTGTATAGTATATGTACATAGGTGATTTTTTCATTTTTGTGCATGTGTGGTGTGGTGTGCTTTGTAAGCATTTTCTGCTTATTGGGTCTTCTTGATTGTGCAAATTTATATTACTCCTTATGTTGGTTTCGTGGATGCTACCTCCCGTAGTACCAGGAACCTGTCTTCGGCAGCCTGGGTAATTTACAATCCTGCTAGTGAGTTGGTTAATTTACAAGGTGTTTGTCTAGGGCCTGCTACAAATAATGTCACGGAATATAGTGTCGTTTTGGAATTATTAAACGAGGCTGTTAACCTCGGTATTCACGCATTACTTGTAAATCTGGATTCATAGCTTGTGGTTTTACAACTCAATGGTCATTATTTAGTTAGAAACCCATGCATTTTAAGACCGTCTCTACGTATTCGTTTACTTGAAAGAAATTTTGATTACATTACATATCAACATATACCAAGACAAATGAGTACACTAACAGATGCAGTAGCCAACATGGTATTAGATAGACATTTACGCAATTTGTAAAAACATTATCATATGTAAGCAAGAACCATGAATAAAATAAATGTATATATATATATATGTCAAGTGTTTGCAACGTGTGCATCATATAAAACCAAAAATATACATGTTTGTTTTAGTTACATCCAGAGATGACATGTCTCTCAAAAAATATGAAAATAGAAAGCCTAGGTGACTAATCGGCATGGTGCTCATGGTAGCACGTCACTGCTCGCACCAACCGCCTCAGTAAGCGGTGGAGACGACTCAGCAACCCTACAATGTGCCTTTGATAAGCTAAGGTAACATCAGCTAAACGAGCATAATTTAAAACTCCGCGAACGATCCCCTCTAGGTTTTGTACAAGCTCATCCCCCTTGCCCCCCTCACCTTGAGGGTCATAAGCGAGAGGGGTCCTCCTCGCTATTTGCGAGATTCCGGCGGGCCTCTTTGGGCCAACATCTGCATACATATAGGATCAGCTGTTAGAACATGCGTGTATACCAAAAAAAAATAAAACTCATGAAATTAAAAAGAATCTTACCAAGGTCCTCATCCCAGTCCTCTCCTTCCGAGAGCGGAAGGTCTGGGTCTCCAGTAAAATCGGTGCCCGCATAGGGCCAGTCCTCCATGATGATCAACTTTCGTCGGAGCCAGTCAAATAACTCGGGTCGTCAGGACATCTACTGGCCACCCCCTGCCCTGGGCATCAATGCTTCCCATCGAGCCATATGTGGCTCTCTCAATAGTGGATCCAGGACTATGGCCCCCTGGCACTGGAAAATAGGTAGTCGTTCTAGGAAGAACGACACCAGGATCGACCCATATCCAAAAATTTTCAGTTTGGTCTTCTTACATTTTTTTAGTTGCCGTTTAATGTTCATAGTCATGGTTGTGGCCCAGTAAAAGATATTTGGGTTCATGCACTCTGATGCGAGAAGAAGCTGTGTCTTTGTGGCCTCGTGCAGTGCCTGTGATCCCGCAGCCCGCGTAATGGTATGTAGCACTACTCTCAGTGCTAGATTGGGGATGGTTTGAATGTCTACTTTCCCACTCCCTATTCCTTTGTGTGCCCTTCGGCACACCCTGTCCATGACCATTGTCATGTTTTCGCCTGAAGGCCTGGTGCCGGTCAAGATAGGGACTGGACCCCTGCGTGACAGTTCAGTGATGAAGTACACGTATGACACTTCGAGCTCAAGTACCTGATCTCGAAGTTTTAACTTCTCCTCATCCTCATCCCAAATTATAATCAGATATTGCAATAGTTCGGGCCGAGCTCGGAGACATGGCATCGATAAGAATTCTTTCAGCCCGCAATTCCGGAGAACATTCATACAATGCTCATTTCCCATTTCCAATTCATCTTCCTCGCTGTGCTCTCTCTCTTTCCATTCAATAACCATATTTTTGCTGGGTACCTGCATCAAATCAAACATAGGAGCGTTATAAACCTCCTCAAGTATTCAAAATTGCATTTCATTGGTTCATTTTTGAGATTTTTTAGCCGGAATTTGCGTTGCGCCGTTGGCGCGGCTGTTTGGCTAACAATCGTGCCAATTGGTATGGCCTTTATGTAAAACAGAGCAGATTGGCACGGGTCCGTGCCTGGAACCTGCGTAAACTACAGAGTCCTAAAATTTTAAATTCTCTCCCTAAAGGACCTCAAACCATGATTAAATACAATGAAATGTACCTTAAAAGATGGACAAAGAGGTCGACTCTTACCTGAACCGGACGGAAGTCGATTTGGTCCGCTGGATTGGCCGCACTCATCACTTGAAGATCGAAGCACAAAAGGGTCATTGTTGCTCTGCAAAGAGGTAAAAAGTGAAAAGTAAATATTTTTTACCACTGTTAGTCTTTTATAGCTTTTCAAAGTCCTAAATGGGGTTTTAAACATGTTTGTCGATATATTTTTGCATTATTTTCGTCGAATATGTTTTAGACACGTCTTTTTGTGCAGCAACAGGTTTTCCACATTATTTTGACGAAGAGACGATTTGTATTTTATACTTTTTCGGACTCGGTAAAAACACGAAAAAGTCACTACTGGAATCACCTTTCAGCTCTTTTCTGACTCTCTAAAACTGAAAAGATTGCCGAGTCACTTGTCGTTTTGAGCTTATTAAATTGGCTACGAAACGACATCTACCCAATATATGTTTACCCCTTTTTCGGGCTTGGATGGATTATTTATGAAAAAGGAATACCCTGGCCTATCGCGACTAGGAGGTTCTCTCAGACATAGTTTTCTACCTTTTCGGATCTGTGGGACTATCTACGAAAAGGGACTGCTAGAGTTTTCTTTTCCGCTGTCTTTTCAAACTCTCTAAACATGAAAAGACGCCAAGTTCTTCCTTTGTCAGAATCATTAAAAACTGATTACGTCGGACTCCGTCGTAATGATGTTACTCGAGTTCCTCCTTCCTAGGGCTCGTAAAATGTACTAGGTTGGATTTGTCCGAAGGAAAAAATTATATCGCAAGCATATGCTATCCCCTTCAAGCTTGTTTTCAAAAATAATTGGGGTACTTTCCAGAAATGGTGGGGGAAAATGGAACTAGTATTATAGTCGTGTCGACAGTATGTCGCTCTTGAACATGGCACTTGCCTACATTCGTGTCGGGTTGGGAACATCTCATCTCGTTCTCTTCTTGCCTCCATGGGTTTGGGTAATCTCTTTAGACCACTCATCTGCTCTTTGCCACGTCACGATGACCTCATATCCCTTGATGTCAAATACTGCCAAATCCAATGTCGTGCCACCGATATGTTCAAGAGAAGTTGATCTCTGCAGTTTTCAACCTCTCTCTGATTCTCTATTGGTCTTGAATAAAAAAAAATTATGTCCCTCTGTCTCACGTCGATGATGTGGGAAACATCATGGCCCACCTTCGATCAGGGTCATTTCCTGTCGACTTCAGCTCATTATCCAGGAAGCTGATCTAGAGACTCCCTTCAGGTACCTTGGAGCCTGCATGCCTTAATGGCAGGTTCTTCGCATTTGACGCAAGGTTTTCATTATTGGCCTTTGATCGGATGATTTTGCTGGTGTTCGACGCCATCTCACTATTCAAATTCCGTGGATTGTACCTCTTGTAACTTGAGAGCCATCGTCATTATTGGTGTTTCCTCTCGCGTCTGTTAACGAATTTCATTATTGGCTGGTAATTAGATGATGTTATTTCATGTTTAACTTCAGCTCATATATTCGCATGCTCGAACTTGTACTCTGTTCGGGTCGAGATGGAGCGCAAGACCCTGGATTTTGTTTGATAACATCCAGGCTGCGTGTTCTCTATGGATTATTATGACTTATTACATGAATCTTTTGACTGGATGGCTGTGAACATACCTGAGTCTACTTGTTGATCCTTATTTTCTGGATGGTTGCGTCCATACCTTGGATCTCATTGTTTTCGTACTTTTTATGGATGGCTGCGCCCATACCACATATCATGTATAAGAGATATCAGTTGTATTTGTATTCGCAGGTCTTTTGACAATGGTGTTTTCAGTTGGACACATTCTCATAAAGCATTTCACCCCTCCCTCTCTCTCGGACATCATGCTTTAGGGGGCATATGTTACACATCATTTTGTCACAGTCCCTACAATCCCTCGTCCTATACATTACAAGAATATTCCCGTGACCTGTGAACAGTAAAATGTCCTAAAAACACCTTGATGGCATCCTTCTGCATAAGGGAAAGAGTTCTCCTCAAGAACATTTCCTTTGAAAAACCCTAAAAACCCATGTTTTGGCATTGGCGCGGGTATCTAGTTCATCCCTCATGCCAACAGGGAAAATGTACACTAGTGGGCATGCCAACTGGCGCTCTGTCCTTGTGTTGTTCCCACGCCAAGCCTATTAAGGAATGTTTTTTAACAATAGAAGGCAGAAGTTTGATTCTAACAACTTCAGAATGGATCATCAAAAAGGGGTTGGGTTCTTTGCCTCCGGATCTCCCTGATTAGGAAGTGGTTTTCCACCTCTCATGGAACCTTTCTAAGAGATAGGACTCTCCCCCATGATTATAGGGAGCCTAACCTCTCCTTCTCCCTCTATAAAAGCCTTCCCTCTCCATTTGCTAGCTAGCTGAACTTTTGGGAAGGAAATTATAGCTGAGTGATAATCAAGAACAAAGCTAAGGAGAACCCTGTGAGAGAGAGAGTTCTGTCGAATCCCTGACGAGCTTTGTGAGACACATCCCACTATAACCCTGTAGAAGGAAGATCACGATGTCAGAGCACCGGTTGTAATAGTTCTCTCATATCTTCATATACATGACTCTGCTATTGGTTCCATGATTGCGTTTTTCCATTAGATAATGAAATTTCATTCGTTCTTCTCAAACTGATCAATAGTTATAAAACTGTGAAATGTTGTGTTGCATGTTGTCTCTCTTCTTTGCATGTGTACAAGTATCTGGATGCAACAAGCTCACGAATTGTGACGTGTCCAGCTAGGAACGAAAATGCCACTTCTTCTTCGACAACAACAACGAAGGAATCATGATAAGCGATCTATCGCGATTCTATCTTTTATAACTAGGAATCAATAGCGTTGCATGTTTCGATCGTTACTAGACCCACTCTAGGGCTAGTGGGATTGCCTCTGTCCACAGAGGGGATTTACCTCCACTACAGTATGATTCTCATTATGGTTTCTCATGTTGATGTTGTACCTATATTTGTGGGAAGCATGTTGGGAGGAGAGACACATTGCTTGGATGTGTCCACAGGGAATGAAAATTCCCACACTTTTTATGCTCCATGCTTCAATAGGAGTATGGGAGAGGGCTTGCCATGTTATGTTTAGCAATTTTAAGTCCCTATATTAATAGTGTAGTCCCTTATTATGTTAGTGTAGCTTCCCTTATTGTTATTGTTGTACCCCTGTAACCCCCATATTGTTATTATTGTGCCCTTACATTATTATTGTTAGGTGGGCTAGGATTGCATTGTGGCCCCACTAGGATTATATTGTGGCCCCATGGACTCCTATATATAGAAGGAGGTTTTGGTCATTTGTATCATCCAATAATTGTTCAGTCATGTAATGTATTGGAGGTTCCCCCCTCAAAGTGTCTTATTTTAAGGCATTGATATCTCTTTTCTTCTATTTTTGGAGCAGGTTTCACAACATTTGGTATCATAGCTTTGGATTCTAGGGTTTCACTGCTCCAAATAGGTCATCGTGGAATTTTTGCTATAAATTTTTTTCTACAAAGGTTCAGAAGCTGAACTTCTTAGAGTGCGAAGCAGAAATCCTGAGGAACATCGTCGCAAAATTTCAGAGCTTGGTTGGCAACATTTTTGGAGATATGATCTGTGGAAGTTAGGGATTTTTGCAGGCTCCTGAATTTCACTTAAAAAGGTTAATGCTGAAGTTTATCTATAACATTGTTTATACAAAGGCTTAGAAGCTAAAAATTTTAGAGCACGAAGCTGAAATCCTGAGGAACATCGTTACAAAATTTCAGAGCTTGGTTCGTAATATTTTAGGAGATATGATCGGTGGAATTTAGGTATTTCTCATGCTCCCGAATTTCATCTCAAAGAGGTGATCATGGGAAAATCTTCATAACTCTCTCTATGAGCATCGGATTGGAATTTTTTAAAAAGTGGCTAGAAGTAGACAGAATTTAGTTTCCTGTTTATAAATTTGAGAACCAAATGAGCAAACAGTGACACGTGGAAAGTCGTACAAGTTAGCTCTACTGAACCAGTCCATAATTAAGTCATTGTGGGAGATTGGACATAACGTTGCCTTGAAGAATCCAAATCAAGTCAGACCTGTGGCATTCGAAAGAGGATTCAGAGGGCTATCGCAAGGAAAAATTTCAGATATTGAAGATCCAAAATCACAGAGATAATTCAGTTTTAATATCGAGATCCTCAAAATCAAGAAAAATGTGTGTATTTTTTTTCGAATTACATAAGTATTGTTTGAAAAAAAAATAGTTTGAAGTGATTCCAGACACATATTTTAAAATTTGTATCAGTATTGGGTTCTATCCTTCTCCACCAATGCTTTAAACTCACAGAACTTTGAGAATGTTTCACTCTTATTTTGCATGAAGAAGATCCAGCATCGACGAGAATAGTCATCAATAAATATAACGTAATACCTGTGTTTTGTTGTTGAAGCAACCAAGAAAGGTCCACACACGTCTGTGTGAATTCTCTCCAGGATCACCGAAGCACGGTTCTCCTTCTCATGAAAAGTGGTCTTCACAAACTTACCCATAGTACATCCCTTGCACTAATCTGACTACGCAAGAGTAGCCTTGTGAAGTCCAGTAGAAATATGCTACAAAATATTCAAGGTGCCATGGTGAAGATGGCCCAATCTCATGTGCCACAATTCACCCTCATCCCGGCTCACCACTTCTTCTACTTTGCCCATCATTTTAATGCAGCCATCTACCTCCAGCTTGTAGAGATTCTCAACTCAAATCCATATCCTCTTGGTTTGACCCGTTGTTTTATGTCGCAGGAAATATTTTCCCTTGCTGAAAACAACGTCATAACCTTTGTCTTCCAACATTGCGACCGAGACCAAGTTCTTCTTCACACCTGGGACGTGCATAACATATTTAAACAAAAATGGTTTACCTGACTCGCTCTCAAACGTAATGGTTCCAATTTTGGTCGCACTGTATCTACCATCTTCTCCCATCTCTATATGCATTTGGAGATCCTTCTCCTCCAAGTCACTAAACAAATCCTTATTTCCCATCATATGGAAAGACGCACCACTATCAAGATACCACACCGATCCCATTGAGCTTGAAACCAAGCATGCGATCAAAGATAAATAAAGTGAAAATTGTGAGGCTAAGGCCTCTCCAGCTGTAGCTCCAGTAGCCTTCTTGTTCTTCTTTTTCTGTGGGAAGTTAGTGGCGAGATGCCCATGTTCGTGAGAGTGAAAACACTTCACTTTGGACAAATCCAGCTTCTTGCCTTTAGCCTTGAATTTTGGATGGGATTTCTTCCCCTTCCCTTCCCTTGCTTTGGCAGCCAAAGTGCAATTCTCTTCATCATCATTCTTCGATGAAGAGCCATTCATGGTACTTCGCCTTATCTCCACCTGCACAAGATCTGACCAAAGTCGCTCCCAACCCGCCCAAGCTCACCAAGTCATCATCATCAACTGTAATCCCCACACTTCCTAGTTCATCCATATAATGGAAAAAATTCGTGATATATTTTGGAATATTGTCGTCCTTCTCCATTTTTATTTTTCTGAGCTTATCTTTCAACGTCAACTTCCTCTGGCCGCTGTTGCTTTGGAAAAGATCTGTCAAAGCATTCCACATTGAAAATGGAGTGGCTTTCCTGTGAAATCTTGACACAATATGGTCTGTCACACCTTCCAATAGAATTCCTCTTGTCTTTGCTACCTTCTTTTGCCATGCCTCAAGTCCTGCAACATCGTTAGAAGCCGGCTTAGGAACATCGATATCGATGAACTCCTTCAGTCCATTGTCTTCAAGCACTGCCTCCATCCTATCCTTCCAGGCTATGTAATTTGAGCTATCCTTAAGGGCATACTCCAATCGCAACCCATTGAAATACATTTCAATGAATAGTCAACTGTCGCACCAAGGAATTTCTGCAGCAAATTCGAATTGTCTACCAACACA
This sequence comes from Pinus albicaulis, assembly GCA_034641835.2. Classification (NCBI taxonomy): domain Eukaryota; kingdom Viridiplantae; phylum Streptophyta; class Pinopsida; order Pinales; family Pinaceae; genus Pinus; species Pinus albicaulis. The sequence continues at coordinate 787,911,215 of CM076576.1, forward strand.
AAACTCAACACTTATTCACAATTGCAATCTCTAGTGATCAATAATGCTCCGATACCATGTAGAAATTTATTAATACTGATGTATTACTGGATTCTCCTGATTTAAAAATATTTATCTTCTTGATAAATACAGAATCCTTCCACTGTTAAACTTGCGGAAATTTAAAACTCAATTGCAAACACATGTGAATAAATTCAATCGCACATAACATAGTTGTTTAACGGGAAATATTAAAGCTAAAGACCCCAACTATCATATATTATGTATATCAATGGAATCATGTAATAATCTCATACAAAGCTTATTACGTCAAGCTCTTAGTACAATCACCAATCATTACACACTGTGATGCAAAAATTTTCATCTCCATGCACCAATTTCTTGCCTCCTGACAACCTACCTCCACTGCGCAATCCTTGCTGAAGAAGACCCCTGAATGAATTTGAATTTGCCTTGCCTTGACTGCACAATCCTCATTGGAAACTCCAATATGTGTCATATGCATTGAATTCATCACTATAGTCACAACGGATAGTCCATCTCACCCTTTCACCTATCTCTCCACTGGGTCTCCACTAGAATTGACATGCATTGTAGTTAATTGTTATTTTGATTCAGTTGTTAGTGAGTTATCAGTTGTGAATTAATTAAATAATTAATTCACTTAACTCTCACTAGTGTATCTTTCAGTTAAACTAGATACAACTAGCTCAACTGAGTTTAACTCCATTAACTAAGTTAAACTAAATAAAAATTCCTATAACTACTCTTCCAACTCTGTCATAACTTTTCCACTTCAGTTCTAACTGATTCCTCCATGCATCAGCAACCAGTAAACCCTAGGAATTATGTAATTCCTTCAGCCCACAAATTTTCCAAATCTGTTTATTGAAATAAAGTGATCTAATAGAATAAGTTGATGTTTATTGTCGGATTATTATTAAGGGTTAATAATAATCGACATGCACCTATTTTGAGATTGACGATCTATAAATAGATTTCACTCAATATTCTAAAAATAGAATTTCATATATTTTACACATTTGACCAACCATCTACAAATAGCATCCTGAAACTTATAGAATATTCTCACCATGTCTAAAAATAGACATACACCTAAAAATAGCCTGCGGGCCCCACTTAGTGAAGGTGCTTATTTTTCACTAAGCTCATCATCTTGTTGAATCTCAACACTTATGGCTTTTTCTTTTGTCCGCAAAATTCCCTCCACAAGGGCCATAGTGGGTATCTTTCAATACCTCATAAATATCATCCTTAGACACATAGCGCCGGATCTGGTTATCTGCTCCTGTATGAAAAAGGTGCCTTGCCATCCAAGAATATCGGGCACTATGATGAATAATCTTCCATTGTTCCCTATATGAAAAATGAGGAGGCACTTTCCCTGTAGCAATATAGTTAGCAATATCTGCATACCATGAAGGTTTAGTAGACACTGCAAAAATATTTTCATCGGGAACAATATCTTCTACAGGTGTGCGTTCATCATTGTTATCCATTCTAGATAGGAAATCAGCTACTACATTATCTTTTTCTGGCTTATCTACTATTGTAATATCAAATTCTTGAAGAAATAGCAACCATCTTGTAATACGGCTAGGAGTAATAAGTTTATTCATCAAATACCTGATTGCTACGTGATTAATATGGACAACAGTAGAATACCCGGTGATGTAGTGCCGGAACTTATTGAAAACATAAATGATAGCTAGGAATTCCTTTTCTTTCATCGTATAATTTAATTCAACAGGAATTAATTTCTTGCTGACATAGCAAATTTCATACGGTATTTTGTCTACCTGTTGTCCTAAAACAACCCCTACTGTTGTCTGAGAAGCATTAGTATGTATGTGAAATGGTAATTCCCAATCAGGTCCTCGGAGGATTGGAGCCGTGCATACCAGCCCCTTAATTTTCATGAAAGTTGTCTCACAATCTTCAATTCACAAAAATTATGCATCTTTTGTTAGCAATTGAAATAGTGGGTGTGCTATTTTAGCAAAATTTTCTATAAAGCACCTATAGTAACCAACACAACCAATAAAGCTACGTACCTATGTGGACGTTTTGGGTACCAGAAAGTGTAATATTACCTCTACTTTAGCCGAATCAACTTGAATTGCAGCAAATGAGAGAAAATGTCCCAATACTACTCCTTCCCTCATCATATGGCATTTGAATGTAATCAGGGATACATGGGTCTATTTACATATTTTGAGTACTTTCTCTAAATTTTTCAATCCTTCCTCAAATGAGTTTCCATATGGAGTGAAATCATCCATATAGATTTCAATGCTATCATCGACCAAATCAGAAAATATTCCCTCTGGAAGGTAGCAGGAGCATTACACAGGCCAAACGGGAGGACCCTGTATGCAAAAGTTCCTCAAGGGCATGTAAAAGTTGTTTTATCCTGGTCTTTCAGGGCTATCTAGATCTGGTTGTATCCACTGAATCCATCTAGGAAGGAAAATAAATTCTTCCCAGCCAAGGTATCCAGGACTTGGTCAATGAATGGCAAAGGAAAATGGTATTTTTGTGTTGCCTTACTTAGTTCCCTATAATCTACACAGATCCACCATTTACCATTCTTTTTAAGAACAATAACTAGCAGGGATACCCATTGGCTATCTGAGATAGGGTAAATGAATCCTACATCCAATAATTCTTGCAATTATTCCTTGACAATGTTTTTGAGAGCAGGATTCATCCTCCGTTGAGGCTATCTTACAAGGCGGCAATCTTCCTTAATATAAATATGATGAGTGCATAAGTTAGCAAGGATACCCTTCATATCTATATAATCCTAGGCAAAAGCTTCCTGATGATCTTGAAGGAATTTCAAAAGCTGTTTTTTCTGAGATTCAGACAGGTTTGGGTTGATATTAAATGTTTTCCCTGGTTCAATCTCAATTGGAGTACTATCATGGGATGAGGTTATAGGAATGTCTTCAATGTCATCTTCTGGTTCAATGTTTTCCTATGTCTCACAACTCATAGAAAACTCTAGAATATGTCGAGTTGAATCGGAAATAGAACTGGAATCATTAATAAAAGCGTTAATGGCATCATCTTCAGTTTCTTTTTTAAGTTGAAGGGCCTGCCCAATAGTGAGGCCAAGTCTAACATATTCATTTTCAGGTTTAGGCTCTTCTACAAGTAGAGGTTTCTGACTGGGTAATGATCTCAAATGGGCTTGGTTTTGCAGGAGGATAAAGCTTGAGATTCTTTGTAATTGTCCCATTTGATATAATCATGTGCCTAGATCGGCACCCTATGTAGGAATCTGTAGTTGAAAGCCAGGGTCTTCCTAGGATCAATGGGTGACCACCTATTGAAGATTGGGTCTGTAATATAAGGAGGTCCACAGGGTAATGCCATGAGTCTACTGAAATGATCACATCCTCTAATTTCTCCACTGGTTTAATTGTCGATCTGTTTGCAAGCTCCAGGATAGTAGGGGTTGGTTTAATGTTTCCATGTCCCAATGTGTTCATTATTTTAGCAGTGATAATATTAATGGCCACTCCCAAATCTACCATTATGTTCGGGATTTCAATCCCATTAATCTGTACTGTTAGAATCGGTTTCCCAGGGTCTTCGTATTTTACAGGCACGATTTTTCCTAACATGATATCGGATAGTCTTCCCAGTACATGAATGGTTAATGGATCCTTAGGTTTCCTCCCTGGTTTCTTTAAGCAGTATTATTTCAGAGTTTTTGCGTATATAGGTACATCCCTCATAGCTTATAACAGGGGTATTTTAACAAAGAGATTCTGTAGTTCCCCTAGGAAGTCAAATTCTGCTTGAGGGTTTGGCTTACTCAAGGTCAATCTTTCAGGGTATGGAGGAGAAGTTAAATGACCTTGATTAGGAACAGCTTGGGGAGGTGTATGATTTATTATGTTTTGATTTTAATTCACCCTAACTGTTCTTTGTTCTGGTTCTGTATCTTCACCGTCAACTTGTTCTGTGATAATGGGTGAAGTAGGTGCATTCACTACCCGGCCAGACCGTAAATTTATTTCATTGAGCCCTACGGTAGAAATGCTGTAAGATGGAAGGTTCAGGGTGTCTGTTTGCTGGACCCCTTTATTATTTGGATTTGGGTACTAGGCTGGATAGGAAGCTGGGGTCTTATGGTTGGGTTTCCTGGGGGTGCATTGGAAGGCAACTGAAGTTGTTGTTGAGGCATAGGCTGAGGAAGCTGTCCAGTAGGAGAGGGTCCACACCAGGTCTGATTCCATGAAGGATTCAGACTAGCTTGAGGGACCCATTTTTGCCAAGGGGGATACTGATATTGAGACCACATGGCTGAAAATGGTGCAGATTAGGGACCCATATTAAAATTTTTAAAGTACTGAGATGGATCCTGAAACATACCTGGATTCATAGCCGATGGTTGAGGTTGCCATGGCTTCTTCTGCCCCATAAAGTATAGCTGGTCCACCACACTTTCTTCACTTGCTCCTTGAAAAATTGCTTTCAGCGTGGGCAAGGAAGGACATGAACTAATCGTGTGAGTCTATTCACAGATCGCATAGGCTTCCACCGTGTTCAGCGGGCATTCCTTCAAAGGGTGTTTCTTCCTTCACTGAGGGTAGAATATGGCCATGGTTTTTTCCAAATCCATCTTCTTATGTTTTTCTTGTAGAGTGTTCATCTGGGCTGATAGTGTGCTCAGAATTTTGGTTCTTAGATTGTCCAATATATTTCCAATATCTGCTTTTGTGACCCCTTCACCGGAAGTCTTTGATGACCGAATTCCCTGTCCACTTCTTGCAGCTCCTCGTGAACACTTGATACAGTAATCATAGATAGTTTCGAAGTTTTCTTTCGAAATATCCCCTTTTCCCACTATATTCAGAAGTTGCAGAGAGTCTTCCCTAAGCACTCTGAGAAGAATGATCTTCAGAATGTCCTTGTCTAGGTCACTATGTCCAGACCTCTGCAATATGTATTTAAATCATTCTACAAATTCCTCCATATTTTCATCCTCTTTCTTTGCAAATTTAAAGATTTCTTCCTTAATGTCACAGGACTTACAGTAATCTTGGTACTTCTCCAAGAAATCTTCTTTCATTCCTTCCTATGAGGTAATTGTACTCCCCCCTATACCCATGAACCATCTCAGGGTTGTCCCCTTTAGGGTAGCAAGAAATATCTTCAATTTCTGGGCATCAACAATCTAGTCATATCCACGACAAACAATATAAAACTAAAAAAGGAACATATCAGGGTCCTCAGAAGAGAGCCCATGAAAACTAAGCAAGGATGTTAAAGGGATGGGTCTCATTGGTGCATCACCTGTAACATTTCCAATGGTAAAATCAATGGAAGAACTTACAGGTGCCATAAATACCCTCCAATACTCACTTGGAATTCGATTGGTTCCGCAACTGGTATCTGGAGTGATTCAACCATAGAAGGTTGCACTGCGCTCCCCTGGTCCCTTGGTGACTCAAAGTCTTTCAAAAATTCCTTTACCAGATCAGAATCGTTCAGTTCAACAACACGAATTTTTATAGTGTTTCCTTGGTCTCTTGGGGATGAAAACCCTTTTAGAGGTTCTTCTTCCTAGTTAGAATTGCTTAGTTCCTCTGATCCCCTGCTTGTCACTTCTTCCTCCTCTGCTGCTGATAAGGATATCTCCTCCACTGATACCCTGTTTTTTAAATATTCTGCTGTAAAAAGAACACCTTCTGGTATCGTGTATGGCACTGGTTGCTCCACAGATTTCCCTTTGGACTTCGTCTAAAGCATAACCCTAATAGCAGCACGGGACGATGCCTCAGATCTAGATTTTTCAATAATTTCCAGAATGTATGTCTTCCTTCCCATATCCTTCCCTTTCTTTGGGGGTCTTCCTTTGGCCCTCTTACTTGGATCCATGTTCATAAAAATTGTGAATGGGGTTCATCAAAGAAAATCAAAAATCACTCAGGACACGAAGTAGGACATATAACTTCCTCCCCGGGACGAGAGAAGAGATTCAAAAAAACAAAACAAAAGGAAAAGAAAAATCGAAGTTTAGGACCTGAAGCAGGGTAATCACATACCCTCCTCAGGACGAGAAATTGGCCCAAAGAAAAGAAAATAAGAACGATAAACTAGAAACTATGCCCAGGAATTAGAGTAGGGTTTCAAAATACCTTCCCCAAGACGAGGGATTAATTTGAATGAAAAATAAATAGAACAGAGCAGAAAAAAACAACATACGATGCTCAGGACTTGGAGCAGGGTAATAACTGCCCTTCCCCCAAGACGAGAGATCAATTCTATAGAAAACAAATAAAATGCAGGAAAGAAAAACACAAAGCACTTACGCTCAAGACTTGGAGCAGGGCAATAAATTCCCTCCCCTAAGATGAGATATTGACCCTTAGATCTGTTGCAGATCCTGTTCTTGCACCTGCTAGCCTTGCTCGACAATGACGCCAAAATGTTGGTGTCTGGGTATGAAAAAAATTCAACCCTTTCTCCACATAAATTATCAACCCGAGGGCGTTATTTATTTCAAGACTAACGGAAAAGTATATGCAGATACAAGCACATGAATTGCTGTAGATCACATGTTTAACTCCATAACACACAGACCACTGGAACATCAATTAAATAAAATGCAAAATTTAAAGGGAATTCACATAAATTAAAAGTAAACTGTAAAAGAAGTAATGAAATCACACTAAATCATAAAACAATGAAAAAAGAAAGACGCAGCACTTGATCAGAACAGTGGGCCCAACTCGCTGATCAGGGTTGCGATAAAATCATGAACTATAGAAGAAACGACAAGCTGTTGTGCATTCAATTACTGATAAAAGAGGTTTGTTACAAGATCTATATGTAAAAGGGCTTAACCTCGATTCACAGCCTGCAGGCCTCTTTATACAAGTGTCCTGAAACCCCCGGTTCCGCTCAACAAATCCATAGTTACAAAAATACATCTTGTTACAATGGCAACCTAGTTGCCCAAAAAGAAACAGTGAAAAGGCCTGGAATGGCGCCGATACAAACAAGTCTGTTATGTTGTAACAACAAATGAGCAAAACGCTGGAGAAGATAGGCTTTTCCTTGTCTTACGGCTGCAACGTTCCTGTTTTAGCCAAACCTATAGAAATATCTGGGTCAATATGGAAAAAGGTAAAACCTCCATGACGAATACTTCATTAATCAAATATTCCATGAAAGATAAGGAAAATGGTTTTACCTCATACGTTTAAGAGTAATAATGACACAAAGAGATAGAAAGATAGGGTAAAATGGGAGAGGAAAGTATACAAATCCGGTACCCAAAAGTTGGAGCTTCCATCAATAAGATTCATAAGGTGTTCCATGTGTTGTGCCTGAAATATGGTTTGGGGCAGCAGATATTAGCTTCAACAGAGTTGCCACCCTTGGATGAGGAATGACATATCGTGTTGGTTCCTGAAGTCATTTTGGAGGTGCGAGAGAGGAAGCTTAGAAACAGGACCATCAGGGAGTTACTTTTTAGATGTAAGGACTTACAGGAGGAGGAGGCTACATGGAAAGGAGAGCAGGTGCTACAATACCCAACATTGTAGTTGCTTAAGTAAAAGAAAATTTTGGCGAGTAGGACTGTGATATCCCCTATTCCATCAATTGCTAAGCATAGCACAATTTTGTAATTTTTGGCATTGGAGACAATTTTGGGAATTTTGGGCTTATGATATGTGGGTAAGTGGGTCCCACACTCAAATAGAAAGGGAGGAAATACACACCAAGAGGGAAAATCAAACTCTTATTATAATGTGGGGGCCACCAAAGGAGGAAATTTGAACCTTAAGGAAGCGGGACAATTTTGTGGATTGTGGGGGCCACCAAAGGGGAGACTAGGGGCCCATGACTATACAAGGCAACGAGGAAGCATTTATCCTCGTATTTTGTCTATTATACTTTAGAATCACAAATGTGTTGTTCAACGCAAGAGAGTAGAGTGATATTAAGCACTAGGATTTCAAGTAAAATCTAGCCTAGTTTCGGAGAATTTCGAGTGTCTCCCTAGCTGGGGATTAGAGGAGTCCATCACAGGGCTACCATTGAGCTTCAGTTTCAGCAAGAATTTAGGGGTGAAATTTTTCTAGGTGTGGGGGTAGTAGCAGAGAGATCTCACACAAATTTTGGAGATAGAATTGAAGGGTTGAATTTCCAGGGTAGAAATCACTCATCTAGATAAGGAATTTGGGGAGAGATTTTGCAGAAGTGCTAGGTTAGGCTAAATTGGAGGGCCAAACTTACTCGTTTTTTACTGAGCGTAGAGGAGGATTGTGCAGGCCTCCGCAAACAAGTAGTGGGATGATTTGGGAGCTGATGAGGGCTGAATATTTGAGCCTTCCTGGGTGATTTTCAGTGGTTTTTTGGAGGATATTAGTATTTCAGATAGACGGATGTTCTAGCCTTCCATTTTAGTTAGATTTCCATCAGCTGGTCAGTTAGGAAACTCACACCTGTTGGGGGACAATTTTACCACTTGGTTTTAGCCCAAACCTTTTCCGAGATTTTGTGGGTTTTGAGAGAGCACACCGTGGCTAAAGTATTAATTTTTTTTAGCGATATTTAGGCTTGAAACCCTATTCTAGTAACCAACCAACAAAAATTGTTCACTGGAATTTACTAAAACAACTATTCAAAGCACTTTAGAACTTGGGACAACCATATATTTTTGGGTTTTTCTCAACTTGAATGGCAAGCCCAAGTTCTATATTTCAGCTCATTCTATATAAAAATTCTAGTTATTTAATAAAATGGCTTAGAATGTTTTGATGTTATCTCTTGTGTACAATTTTTGTGGCTGTGATTTATTTACTTTATTTTTCCTAGTACATTTCTTTGGTATTTGATATTAATTTACATTTAGGAATATTAGAGTGGTTTTAAAGCATGTTCTTGTCCAACTGCGGGAGCAAGAAATTGTGATGCCACCTCATTTTTGTGGTGTAGTTTTTTACAGAGGCGAGGGTTGAGGTAGAAGAGGACGTGGTAGAGGTCAGGGGACTGAACCTTTTTCTGATACTGAAGTAGAACACACCATAGAGTGTGTAATAAGGTAAGAAGAGCCCATAGAGAAAAAAGTAGAGACTGAATAGGGAGGAAAGGAGATGACATTGGAAGAGTTGTTTAGGTAGTAGAAGCTCATGATGGACATGCTAGGATAGTCAGCTAGCCTTCACTTGCAGAATCATGGGAAGCAAGACAACATTGGGAAAGGTGGATCCTGCTCTAGAGAGGATTTTTCTCATATTTCTTAGCAATCCTAAGTTCTATCTTTTTATCTCATTCTATGTACCCAATTCCAATTATTTAATAAAATATTTCAGTGTGTTTTGTGTGAAAATTCATTGAAATGCAGTAATTGGAAATTATTCTTCTAATTGGTTAATTATTAAGCAGTTTAATTGCTACAAAAAACTACAAATAATTCACAAATAAAAATTATGAGGCAGAAAAAAAATATGTAGAACAGAGAAATTAGATAAATCACACTCAGAAAATTGACACTGTTATTTTTGGACAATTTTCCTCGGAAAAACCCAATGTGGGAAAACCAGTGCAACATATCGAGGTTTTATTATTATGTAGAAATAAAAATTATGAGTATAATAAAATGGATTCCAAAATGGCGATCTTTTCTAAGAGAAATACTTGCAAAATCAATTGAGGGAATTTACCCTCCTTCACAAGCAATCCCGACTTATTCTAGCGACTCGAAATGGAAAACTTGGACCCTCTGTGCAACTTCTGCATCACCCCTGCGTAGTTACTCACACGCTCAGCCCAATCCTGCCTCGAATCTACCTCTGACTGATCGTTGCAACTCTGGAAATAATCCTTTGACGATTTGGAAAACAATTCTGGACTCTGACAACTAAATCCTCTTCCTAGTCAGCTAAATCTAACTGCCCTCTTGAGGCTACTTCGTAGTCCCTACACAACCTCCTAGAGAAATAATATGGCCTCCTCTCCTAACTCTTTGAAACTAGAAAATCCTCCAAAAATATGCTACTATGCCCCTCTGCCACATGTTACTTGATCACTGGCTCAATCTCACTATTGAATCACATGTTACTAGAAAATAGAACTGCATTGATCATTGAGTATTTGCGTTGGTGTGGTGTGTTTTCCATCAACCCCGTCAACCTCCTCTTATAATATCCATTTGAGACTTCATTGACCAAAATTAAATATTTATCGATGGGTGAGATCATATCTAATTTGATCCATGTAATTTTCTAGAGAATTCTCACCTTTCTCAATTAATTCTTATTAGTTAATCGATTTCCCTAAGTTAGACTTAGGCAATTTTTAATTATCGATCAATTAATTTAATTGAGTTATCTCTAGGTGTAATTTCCAGAAACGATTTATGGGTTTTGGAAAATTCACGTGTTTTAGCCTCTCTACAAATTTTGAGACTTGAAAAACATCTAATGCTACAAAAATTAACAATCCCTCTTAGCGAGGAAGGTGTTCTAGTGTTGCACTGCTACAACACCCTGTCTCTGCATCATCCTCCAATACACGCTATTGATGTTTGATAATTGTAGCCACCTGCCATTGTCCATCAACCATTGTGGTAGCTTTGATTCATCTGATATTAGCTGTTGTTTAAACATGCTACATTTGTGTTACTGTTAACACTACATTGTACAACTTGTCTTGTTTCCACCTCTGCATCTGCATTGCAACCCAACTAAGAGTCCCTCTCACTATTGTTGTTGCTACTACAACTGAGAAGTATCCAAATAATGTTGAAGCGAGTTCTCTATTATACCCATATGCTTTCTAAAAGAGATGAACTTATCTCTCCCTAGGGTTTTCATCAGTATATCTGCAACTTTCTCTTTTGTGGGAAAATATTGTAGCTGGAATGATCCATGCTACACACAATATCTAATGAAATGACATCGAATATGTATGTATTTTGACCTATCATGAAACACTGGATTTTCAGAGAGATTTTTGCAACTATGATTATTGTAGTAGACACTGGTCACCTCCATCCTTTTCCTATGCAAGTTCACCAACAACCTTTGAATCCATATAGATTCGCACATGGTTGTGCTAGTGGCCATCTAATCTGCTTCTGCAAAGCTCAATGCTATTGAATTTTTCTTCTTGATGCACCAGAAAACCATCCCTAATTCAACATTGAAGAAGTACCCATAACTACTTTTATTATCCTCTGAATTTCCTACCCAATCGACATATGTGAATCCACATAGTCTGACATCATTCCCTTGGGTATATTTCAACTCATACTCTATTGTGCCACAAAAATACTTCAAAATGTGCCTCTTTGTTTTCTAGTGCACTCTCTTTGGCTCCACCATAAACTGATTGAGTGTGTTGACATCGACGTAGATATCTGGCCTAGTGTTGACCAGATACATGAGAGAATAGATGAATTGTCTATACAAGGTGGGGTCAACATCCTTGTCTTTTGATGCATCAATATTCTTCCAATTGGTGATCATGGGCATAGACATGGGTCTACAATCCTGCATCCTAAATTTTTTCAGAATATTTGTAGCAGACCTCCCTTAACAAAGTAAGATATCCTTGTCCTTCTACGACACCTCCAAACCTAATAAATAGTACATCACACCAAACCCTTCATGTCAAACTCTATTGTGATGTTCCTCTTACAGTCCTTTATGAGCCCTAATGACCCTGTCAAGAAGAGATCATCCACATACAACACTAGGATGAGTAGCTCGTCTTCTACCATCGAGTATTAAATTTTGGGATCTATGTCACTCTTGACGAATCCCATTGTTGCAAGTAGCTACCTATCCTACTATACCACTCCCTGGGATCCTGCTTGAGCCTGTATAGATCTTTATTTAGCCTTCACACATGTGTGCACCTCTCATGTTTCTCGAACCCCTCTCATTGTTCTATGTATACCTCCTCCTCTATCACCCTGTTCAACAATGTTGTCTTAACCTCCATATGGTGAACCTAGCCCTATACTTCTCTGAACTTCCATATGTAGCATACTTGATATTATATATCCATCAACAGCCCACTACTGACATGTACTCAGGCCTCAACACTACTTCCAAAACATTATATATCATCTGACTAGATAGAAGTGTATCTGGAAACTAGGGAAAAGGTCTCCTTGTAATATATACCTTCCTTTTATGCATAACCCTTTACCATGAACCTAACCCTATAATTATCCACACTACCATATGTAGCATACTTGATATTATAGATCCATCAAAATCCCACTAATGACATGTACGCAAGCCTCAACACTACTTCCAAACCATCATTGGTCATGATAGAATTATACTATTCTACCATGGAATCCATCCACACTTGATGTTGCGTGGCCTCTTAATAGCTGGAAGGTTCTTCAACCTATGCCAATAATGCTTGGTACCTATGTATTTGTCTTACTTCTCTCTTGTTCATGCTAATATCTCCAATAAACACCTATGCATCTCTCAATGTTTGAAAAAATTCCTTACTCGTTTGAACACTAGTGATGGGAGGCTCAATCAACTCCCCATCCTACCTTTGTTCCTTCATTTGTTTCAAACTCACTAGGTCTCCTACACCTAAGGATATGCTGGTACTAGTAAAAATACTAGATCCTTGTGATTTTCCTTGCAGTTGCACCTATGGCCATACCAATGGATCTTCTGTTGGTTGGTTTTGATCACCTGCAGGTGTCTCGTGAGATATCTTGAAGGCTCCCTCCTCCTTAAAATTTATGACTCATATCACTACAATCTTACTATTGTTAGGAATGTAGATCATGTATGCCTTTTAGGTTTCTCTATACCCAACGAGGAACCCCTTCTTTGCAGTTTGATCCAATTTGGTGCGCTTCTCATCTAGAAGATGGTAGTAAGCTATGCTGTCGAAGAACCAGAACTGAATAACTTATGGCTTCTTTCCTGAGAAGAACTATTTTGGTGTTATCTTCCCCAATGCCCTATGAGGAACCATATTCTGAATAAACAATGTTGTATTACATGCCTCTTCCCACAAGAACTTGGGAAAATTCTAGTCATATAACATCGCTTTTGCAGCCCCAACTATAGATTGGTTTTTCCGCTTCACTACCCCATTCTATTGTGGATTGTATGGAGCTATCCACTCTCTTCTGATGTCCTCCTTCACATAGCAATATGTGAAGTACTTATCTATGTATTATCCACCATTATCTGGGTAGAGCACCTTGATCTTATTTCCTATCACATTCTCTACTACAGCCTTAAACTCCCTGAAGCAATTGAATACTTCATCCTTGTTCTTCAAGAAGTAGATCCAGGTTTTCCTAGAATGGAAATCAATAAAGGTGATGAAGTACCCAACCCCATTGAGAGTTTTAGTGGGCATAGGGCCACAAGTGTTTGATTGTATAAGTTTCAACATGTCATCTTCTATGTTGTCACTTCTTGGGAATGTTGTCTTAACATATTTCCCAAGCACGCACCCTTTACACACATCATCGTATTTTGTGCCAAGTTCTGGAACACATGTCACTGTCTCCCTGAGAATTTTGAGTTTCCTGTGTTGTAAATGTCCCATCTTCCTATGCCATAACTCATTCAAGTATTTCCCACTGTTAATATTATTGACTACTAGTGCCATTGGAAAATTGAGTTGCAACCTATATAACTTGTTGCTTAAAACTTCAATATGTTTCACCCTCTTCCAGTTCGGGTGTTTGATGAACACCTTCTTCCCTACGGAGTAGACATTATATCCCTTATCTTGTAGTTGGGATATTGAAATCAGGTTCATGCCCAATCCTAGCACATGAAGTACTTCTGTAATGTTGGTGCTTTCTCCTGACTCCCCCTAAATATCGATGGTACCTCTCCCCACTAGGGTACACTTGGTCCTATTTTCCATTTTTATTTAGAAGTCCATATGCTTTACATTGTATATATAGTAATATTCTCTAACCCCTGTCATGTAAGCTGATGCACCACTATATATATACTAGACACCATTTGAAGCTATGCCAGATAAGCAAGAAGTCTAAGCATTTTTTTCTTCCAATCTAGAAGACAATTTTGTTGCTCCCTAAATATTAAATATGTCTACGACTATACTAGAGAAATATGATGAATCTAATAAATACATCTTGAGTATAATTTCATGTGTTATTTCATTTCCTCTTTCGCTCGAATACAGTCAATGATCCTATTTCCCGAATTACTTTCCAGCTCTACCTCTGCCTACTTGAGCTCTACTATGAGAGATTAAAACTTTTCCTTCCACTTTGCAACTGGAAATCAAAATTTTTCTCTACTACTTGCACTCCCTGGCTAGGCCCTATGCAAACCTTGGAGAAATTGTGTTGTTTTTCCATCTAAACAACAAATTTCTCCCTCTTCATCTCTGAGCTACTGATCCGATCAAAATTGCTACGATACCATGTGAAAATACCTTGAAATTCAGTAACTAGAAATTATTCTTCTAACTGGTTAATTATTAAGTAGTTTATTTGCTACGACAAACAACAAATAATTCACACTGTAATTCTCCGCAAATACAAATTATGATGTGGAAACAAAATATGTGAAACTAAGAAGTTAGAATAATCACACACACAAAATTCACACTGTTATTTTTGGACAATTATCCCGAGAAAAACCCCATGCAGGAAACCGATGCAATAGATGAGGGTTTTATTATTATGTAACAACATAAATTCTAAGTACAATAAAATGGACGCAAAAATAGTGATCTCGTCTGAGAGAAATTTTTGAAAAGACAACTGAGGGAATTTAACCTTCTCCTTAAGCAATCTTGGCTTAGGATGGCCACTCGAATTGGAAAAATCAGACCGTTTACGCAACTTCTACGTCACCCTTGTGAAATTAGTCACACGCTCAACCCAATCCTGCCTTGAATCTACCTCTAACTGATTGTTGTTGCTTTGGAAATAATAATCTGACCCTATAGAAAATAATCTCAGAATTTGGAAATTAAATCCTCCTCCTACTCAGCTAAATCGAACTACCCCCTTAAGGTTATCGCACAGGCCCTGCGCAGCCTCCTGAAGAAATAATACAACCTCCTCTCTTTGTTAAAAAGTAACTAGGTTTGGTCTTCATAATGACATGTGTAATTTTGATTTTATGTAATTTATGAAAAGAAAGAAAAATAAAAGTATTGTAATGCTTGTCTCATGGGTTTCATTAGTAAGGAATTTTATTTTAGTAATGACTCCCATTGTGAGCCTTTAGGATTTTTCATCTAGTCATAAAATTCCAATTGAGTCTATGTCATGTAAAAAGGACCCTTCTTGGGCATGTTATATTTTGTATGAGTCATTAGATAAGTATGAAATCCCTCCAATACAAGCACAAGGAATCCCCCTTCAAGTCAGCTTCAAGAAATATAATAATACCTCTCCAAATGACACGTCGGCTGAGCTTACAATAATTTTTCCTTAATTATTGTTGGGTTGTTTAATAGGTAAACAAGCAAGAGTATTTATTATCAATCTGAGCTAGTAGGACTTGGAAGCAGCCCCAAAGTATATGGGTTTCAACTATGATCAAGTTAGAAGATGATTTATCAATGATTAAGGAAATGCATATTACAAATATAAATCTAAACTAAATAATTTCTAAATTCAGGTATGAAATCAACAGCAGAAGAAACTCCTAACTTAAGAGATTGTTTGTCCTTCTCTCACAAAACTACTTCATGAATTAGAAGTAAAAAACCACTAATTGAGCAATAGATTAAGATGCATGAAACAATAATAGAAGAGGCTCTTAAATAAATATATATTGGTTTTCCTTCATCGCAGATTCATTCATCAATAATACTATTGTTAGAAAACAAGAATTCAAAAAAGTGTTAAAAAGCATGAAAACATGAATTTTAGCTTAAGATCTTAATTGGATAGAAAGAATGTTTAACTTAAACATTTGATTGCCCTTTCATATGCAGAATAAGAATTATAATTAGATTCATCAGCTCTCATAAAACATCAACATAAATTTAATCAACAAGTTAAGCATAAAACAAACTAGTTCAAAAACTGCAACTACAAATAACTAGGAAGTGCACTTAGCTCGGTGTAGGGGCCTGCCACCCTTTCCTCGCACATTGAAAGTGCTTTCAGCTACTAAAAATTCATTCAAGCAATCAAAATATAACATAAACAAATTGAATATAACATATCTTCAATTAACTCTCCAAAGTCTCAGAAATAATAATGTTAAGTCATACAATTTCTACATATCAATGCCTTCAAAGTCTTAGGCTTAAATAGATAAAATATACAACAATTTCATCTAAAATTTCTCCTATATCCATGGCTATCCTTATCTTATCCAATCAGGTTGAATTCATCCATCAGATCCATAAAAATCTGGAAAATCCCATAAAATAAGAAATTTGACCTAGTTCCTAGCGATCCTCCATAAAAACAGGTCTTGTTTGACCGCCTTTGACTGGGCCTATTAAAGGTCGGTTTGAATGAACCAAAAGGTGTAAATTTAATATTAGTTCCCAATATTTCTATAAATATATCCGTCTCGAGCCCAAACGTCCTGCAAATATGCAAATCATGAGGCCATTACGGGAATTTCTGATCTGGTCCAAAAATGCACTTAAAATTCATTTTTTATAAAAACTTCTAGTAATTGAAAAAATTAATTTAAATACCTGTATATGCATTTATTGGTAAAAATAAGGTGAGTATTATGATGTATAGATGGATATTATAGCAAATAAACTGTATTTCATAAACAAAAAGAGATAAAAAATTGAGGGCCAACATCTCCCCCAAGTTGATATTCAAGCATTTCCTCATGCTTGCTTTTTCCTTTTGGACCTCCTGAGTTTTGATGTTGATCCTATTCCTAATCCTGAAGCTTCCTGTTGTGATGCATGTAAAAGAGAGTCTATACCTTTGCACTGTTCTTCTTCGTAGATTGAGGCTTTGACCTTTTGTTTCTCATATTTGGCCTTCTAAGAAATTTTCTCCTTAAGCCACCTGAATGCTTGTATGTAAAGAAGATTGTTTTTGGCTTTCAATTTTCCCATTTCTTCACTTAAATTCTCATTTTATTTAATCAAATTTTCATTATTTGTCTTATATTTTCATTTTCTCTTTTCAGGTGCCTTTCCATTATTTTGCTTACCTCCAGATTATCAGTTAACTCTCTGATCCTGCTAAGGTTTTGGTATTTTTCTTCCTCCTTTGTATTTTTTGCAATTGAAGTAGCCTCAACCTCATTATTTTCAAAATAAGAATCTCTTTCTACATGATTTTCATAAAACTCTTGCTGCAACCTCTCCATAATTTCATTGGCTTGTTTGGTCAAAGGAGATGTCTCAATGATTTGCACTTTTGGTTCTTTTTCTTTGTTGCTTCTATCTATTGAATTCCTCTTTCTATGTCTCCTAGAAATGGTCAAGAATTATGTTTCCCTCTCTACCCTGACTTTTTCCTGTTATTTCTTTGATCTGGTTCTTGGATAGAGAGGTGAATTCACTATCTTTCTTGTTTCCTGTACTGGTTTAAGTTTGTCTTCTATGGCTTGCTCTACAAACTTATTTTGAATCAGGAAATATTTCCAAATCATACCCTTAGTTTTCAAGTGGTAATCAAAAATGATTTTTATGAGTCCCTGATGATGAATTTTGGCTTCCTTGGGTTTGGTTTCATATTTCACACTTTCAATCATTCTCATCAAGTTTCTATAAAAGAATTGTGGCAAGTTGGTTCTTATGTCTCCCTTGATATGTTGTATCAACCTAATGTGGTATAGGTGTACTATTCTATGTCTGCTAGCACAAGTGAAGAAATTTTTAATTATCAGAACTAACTCAGCCCAAGGTTCATTGAACCATTTTCTGGGAATCCCCTTTGTCCTGTCAAAGGATCCCTTTCTGTTCTTATCCAAAAAGAAGGTTCAACCCTTGTCTTTAAAATGAAATCTTTTGTGATAAATTTCACCTGATAATGGCAACTCTAGGGCTTCAGAAATAGATTCTGGAGTTAAAGGAATGAGTAAACTTCCCACCATAGTTTGATCTTGTTTGCATTTGTTTATAAACCCCCTTGTAATATCTTCATTATGCCCTTTGAATTTCTGAAGGAAGCCTATCAAGCTTGATTGAAAAAGTTTTTCAACTATGTCTCTACCCCAATGTTCAATCTGAAAGTCTTTAGGCTCTATTCTTGATGTCATGTTTTCTGAAAACCATTTTATATACCCCTCTATTTTCATTAACTTCATTTTTTAAAAACAAAAATTCATGTACTAGATCTCATCATAGTAGTGAGGCTTACCTCTGTTTGCTGCCTTTGCCTAGTAAGTGAAACCAATCCTCTATTTTCTTTGGAAGAAGTGATCTTACTGCTTCAACAGACACTATATTTAATATAGAGAAGTTTATAAAAACATAAAAAATCATGTTTCTATTAATCTACTCTCCTTATTTGATCCTTTGTCTCTTAAAAAATAAAAATCCTCTGCCTCTATTTGTAGATTTTTTTATCCTTTTGTTTCTCTGTGTTTATATATATATATAATAATAATAATAATAATAATAAAAATAAACAAAAATAAATAAATAAATAAATAAATAAATAAACAAATTAAAAATAAAAAATAAAAAATTATACAACAGTGTCTTCTAATCCTTTAATTCCATTCAAAATCCTCTTTTTTTAAGGAAAAATATTATATACCTAATCTAAGCTCACTATTTATGCAAGAAAATTTTGAAAAATGGCTCACTATTTCATCAAAAATATCATAAAATGAGTTCACTGTATCTTCGAAATTCACCAAAATTTTCTCTCTGTTATGCAAAACAAAAATTATGACTTTGATTTTTAAACGAAACATTCACCATAAATATTGGTTCGAATTCTCTTACTGAGTGTGCAAATGAAATGAATTTACTACACAACACATTTAAAATGAATCCACTGTGCATTTAAAATCAAACATTCCACTCTCTGTTTGCATTCAAATTGAAATTGAAGACTGTATATGAAGACATTTTCCAAGTTTACTTGTTCTGCAATGATCTTCGTGATTTTTATTTTAGTTTGACTGGAGTTCCCGTGATTCAAGCAGTGCCAACTTATCAAAATCTCACTCAATATCTTAATCATTTACTCATTCAATTAAAAAAGTATTTCGTGTTGACTGGTGGTAGAGCGTTTATGAGCGTTGACAGTGACATAACGTAAGGCAATGACAAGTTTTAAAGTTGTGATAGAGGAACTCCATTTATAACTCACAATTTGTTCAACTATCCTGAGATTTACTCATACGAATAATCGTTGTTTTAAACAAGAAAATATGAGTTTGATTCTTACCTCGTTCTTCATAGGATTTTTGCCTCTTGACAGTGTACTTGCTTGACACATCTGTCGAATATGTTAGCTTAAAATCTCAGTCAACTCTCCTTATCTCTCAGTTCTTCTTACAGCTATATCTCCTGCTCTCTTTGTTGCATTAAATTTCCTATATTCTCCTCACAATTCTCCCTTGTCTTCTCTTGTTAATTTTTTTCTCACAGAGTTTCTTGGATGCGTGTTTTGATTACACAACATTCCTTCTCTCACTAAGTCTGCGAAAGGAAATGATGGTGGAAAACACAAAGTGTTTCAGTATCTTGAGGTCTTAGAATGGCGGAGGTTATTCTCTCAATAGTTTACATAGCATTTGTAATATCGCATTTTGAATTTGTTTGACTGTTCATCGACCACTTGACTGGTACCTCCGTGGCTTACCTTTCCTAATTGACTTGGTATGATGACTCCATGGTGTACATCTCGTCCTCAGCTTCACTTACTACAAAGTCCTTTTTCACGTTTCGTTCTTATGGTTTGTGCTAATCACTATGTCTGCATTCCATTATCCATTGAAATTCATCATGCCTCATCAAATATGCATCATCACTACTTCTCCATATCTCGTCCATCCATATCATATGCATCATTGTCATATATTGTTTTGTCATTTCATAGCATCATACTTAGGTTAGTTTGTTTTCATATGCATTTCCTTGCTTATATTATGATTGCACTTATGCTCCATTACCTTAGCTCATAATCATATTTTATGATTGCGCTTTTGCAATTTTGTTTGTTTGTTTTTGAAATTCAAATAGTGCGCTATCATATGTTTTAGACTTTAGGTTTTTTCTTTTATTTAATTTTAAAAATGACCAATGGAATGGTCATATTTTAAAACCAAATATTTACAATGAAACTAACCTCTTGTTTGTTTATTGTAGGTCCAACAAAGGTTTGATGTTAAGCCTTTTGTTTATGATCTTTTTGTTTAGAAAAATTAGGGTTACTATGATATGGTATGGTATGGATAGGAAATATGTAATAGATTATGGAATGTTTATTGAATAATTAAGATAACGATGTGGGTATGGATAAAAATAAGGATAATAACATAGGTGATGAAATGTAGGTGATAAAAATGCATAACCAGTACTAAATTAGCTTTAACAATTCTAGAATATTTTCAAAAAATTTGAAATTTTAAGAGCAATATTTTACTTACTGTACTTGTATTCCCTCAAACCATTTGATGGTCATGATGGTCGACATTGTCTTTTTTATCATGATGGCTCTTCCAGACTATGTAGAGACTTATTTATGCTTTGCATCTGATTATTGATTTGGAATGATGTCGTTCAGGTCCCTTTTGCATGTTAAATTTTGACATTTTAGGTCCCTACTGTCATGATCTTCAATATTGATGTAGCTCAGGTTCCGTCTGACATTTTGTATTTTCAGGTCCCTTTTGGCGTAATTTGCAATAATGTTTGAAAATTTCTTCTGTCGTAATGATACAGGTCCCTTCTGGATAATTTTCTCAAAAATAATTCAAGTCCCTTCTGTGTATGTTGAATGATGTATCAGGTCCATTTGTACTTGTAATTCATATTCCTTCTTCAATTCAGCTGCTTAAACTATTTACATACTTTTATTACACACCTTCCCCCAAGCTGATGTTAAGACTTCTCTTCAAGTATGACATGTCTCGAAGGGTAAATATGCAAAAATCATACTGAAGTAAAATGAAAACAAAAAGAGAATTCATATTGGCCAAACAAGTTAGTTTTCCGATATGAATTCAATTTTTCTATTATGTGAATTTCCTAGATTTTGACAACCAAAATCTTTTATTATTTTATTATTTATTCTTCTTCTTATTCTTCTGGAATTATGGGAGGCATATTTCTATGATGCCCCATTAGTTCCAGATCAGTATCTGTGGAGATTTTTCTCATAAAATCCTCTTTACTTATAGGCTTATTGTAAACTTTAAGCCTATGTCCATTAACGACAAATGAAATAGATGCTTTATGAATTGTTTTTATCTTTACATCTCCATTACCAAAGATTTCTTCAATCTCATATGGCCCAAGCCAATGAGTCGTAAACTTTTCTTTGAAATATTTAAACTTGGAGTCGAACAATAGTGCCCAATCTCCCTTATGAAACACTTTATTCTTTATTAATTTATCATGCCATTTGATTCTTTGTTCTTTCACAAGAGATGTGTGCTCTACTGCTTGCTGTCATATTTCATCAAGATGATTTAATTCCATAATTATTTGTTGTTGTGCATCAGATAATTCCATCCCTAATTCTGCTGCTAGCTTGAATGTATGTATTTGAAATTCTATGGGTAATAGGACTTCTTTTCCATACACCAACTAATATGGACTGAACCCAATTGTGTTTTTCCATGTTATCCTATATGCCCATAGTGCATCTCTCAATTTCTCTAACCATTCCTTTTTGTTCATTTGTACAGTCTTTGTCATGATGTTCTCTAGGACTTTGTTTGTTGAGTCCACTTGTCTGTTTGCTTGAGGAAGATATAGAGTTTATTTTCTGTGTTTGATCTTGTATTTCTCCGTAAGATCTCAAACAAGCTTTGATGTGAATTGTGTGCCTTGGTCAGTTACTATCTGTCTCAGAACTCCATACCTTACAAATATCTCTTCAAACAGAAATGAAACAATAGTATCTTCTGTTGCCCGTGCTACTGCCTTTGTCTCCACCCTCTTATTTACATAATCTTTACATACCAGGATGTATTTCTTTCCATTTGATGGAGGGTTGATTGGTCTCACAAAATCTAAAGCCCACTGTTCAAATGGTTCAATCAGTAATTGTGGCTTTAATGGCATTTCATCTGATGACATTAGTCTCCCAATTATTTGGTAGCTGTCACATCTCTTCACATAAGCCTTGGAGTCTTTGAAGATGGCCGAACAGTAGTAGCCAAGTTTCAACACTTTGTATGATGTCTGCTTGTCTACAAAATGACCACCACATGGCTCGTCATGACATGCTTTCAAAATATCAATAATCTCATCTTCTCTAACACAATTTCTAATCATTAGATCAACACTGGTATAAAAGAGATCTCCATTAACCCAACTATATCTGCACTTTCTCTAATTATTCTTCTTTTCTGTTTATTTGTGTAATGAGATGGTGGGATTCCAGATGATAAATAGTTGGTTATATCTGCAAACCATGGATTTTTGACATTTATAGCAAATAGATGTTCATCTGGAAAATTATCTGATACCTGATTTGGATCACCAGGTGAATGAAGTATTGATAGAAAGTCTGCAACTTGATTATCCCTACTAGGTCAATCTTGCACAGTAATGTTAAACTCTTGCATTAATAACATCCATCTAGTTAATCTGGCATTTGCGATTGATTTTTTCATTAAATATTTTATGGTTGAATGATCCATGTGGATGTATACTTGATAACATGTTATATAATTTCTAAATTTATTAATTGCATGTACCACAACTAACATTTCTTTTTATTAACAGCGTAGTTCAATTCTGAAGGTGTTAAGTTTTTGCTTATGAAATATATGGCATAATTGAATTGATTCTCTTTATGTCCTAGTGATGCTCCGATAGCAGTGTCAGATGCATAAGTTGAAATATGAAATGGAAAAGACCAATTAGGTCCCTGAAGAATGGGTGCAATTGAAAAATTTTCTTTTAATTCTTTAAATTCATTTTGTCAATTAAAGTTCCATTGGAATTCCACATCTTTCACAAGTAAATTGAATAATGGAAAAGCTATTTTACTGAAATTTTAAATAAATCTCCAATAGTAGCCTGCATAACCCAAGAAAATTCTAAATTATTTTTGTGTTGTGGGTGGTATCAAATTCACAATGACTTGAATTTTTGCTGGGTCCACCTTTATTCCTAAAGAAGAAATATGGTGTCCCAACACTATTCCCTCAGTTAACATCAGAATAGAAGAATAAAAAAAAGAAAAAAAAAAGAAAGAAAAAAGTCATTACTAAGTGATAGATTTGTCTCTATGCATATTTTCAACACTTTTTCGAGATTTTGTAAACAATCGTCAAAATTTACGCGATACACAGTGAAATCATCCATGTAAACTTCTATAGACTCATGGATCAAATCAACAAAGATTGCAAGGACTGGTCTCTGAAAGAGGTACATTACATAAACCAAAGGGTAATACATTGTATGCATATGTTCCCCATGGACATGTGAATGTTGTCTTATCCTAGTCTTACAATGCTACCTTTTGTTAGATCTAAGAGTTTTGTGATCCATAATTTAGAAAAAATGCTTTCGGATTAATCACATTGTTAGGATTAGGTTGACGTTTTGAACCAAAGAAAAGAAAAAGAAAATAATAAATTAATTAAAAATATAAATAAATAAATAAATAAATAAATATATATATATATATATATATATATATATATATATATATATAAGAAAAGAAAAATAATAAACGGAAACTACATGGTGAGGGTCGGGATCCAACTCTTACTCAACTTTCAACCATCATCACGGTTGAGATTCGTAGCATGTCGCTCAATTTCAATCGCCTCCCTTAATTCCAATTAAGGGAGGCGATCAAAATTGAGCGACATGCTACGAATCTCAACCTTGATGATGGTTGGAAGTTGAGTAAGAGTTGAATCCCGACCGTAGTTTTTGTTTATTAATTTTCTTTTCTTTTATTTCATATTTATTTATTTTTTAATTTTTAAAAAATATTTTTAATTAATTTAATTTAATTTAATTAATTAATTATTATTATTATTATTATTATTTATTTATTTTATTTTATTTTGTTTTTTTTATGTCACCCCCTTTTTATTTATATCTTTAATTCTCTTTCTTTTTATTTACTTTTGAATTATTAGACCCCTCATTACTTCACTCTTTTGATTTATTATTTTTAGATGTTATATACTTTAATTTAGTTATTAATATATATATATCTCAGTTATTAATTATCTGATTAATTGATTTGATCTTAATTTATTTATTAATTTAAGATCTTCTCCCATTCCTATCATATATTTTTATTGTAAACCCCCTTTTTAACATAATATATTTCATAAACCACTTTATTATAAAATTTTTATTTAATTAATGAATTTTAATTTATTTATTTTCAACTAACTAACTAATTCTCCAACGGCTAATTCTTAACAACAATCTTAACGGCTAGTTCTCAACGGCTATTTCTGGGTAATGATGCATCCCCTCTATTTATTCTTTGAGATAGATTGTCTCTCCACCTTGTCTTGAGGATGAGCCACATTAGCTGGTTCGAAACGTCGACCTAATCCTAACAATGTGATTAATCCAAAAGCATTTTTTCTAATGCTATCTTTATCTTATTGTACCCGCTAAATCCATCAAGAAATGAAAATAATTTCTTTCCAACTAATGAATCTAACACTTGATCAATAAATGGTAAAGGAAAATGATCTTTTAATGTAGCTTTATTGAGTTCTCTGTAATCTACACAAATTCTCCATTTCCTATTTTTCTTAGGTAAACTAGTTAAACTTCCACTTACTTGGATTGTAGGTGGATATTTCTTTCTTCTGCCAGATTTCTTATTACATAGCTCCTTTATTGTTTTTGCATATATCCGAATATCTTTAATTGCTTGCAACAAAGGAATTTTAACATATGTGTTCTTCAATTCATCTAGAATATTAAATTCAGGCAGAGATACTGGGATTTTCTGTTGTATTAATCTCTTTGGATATGGTGGAGTCCGATTCATAGTAGATTTACCTTTCTGAATTTGTTTTTCTGGTTGAGATTGTTGACTTTGTTCTCCTTGTTCAGTTTGCTCTTCTATTATCGAAGGAGAATGTTTATGTAACACTTTCCTAGACCTTAGGTCGACATCTTGTATGGGAAGAATAAAATAAGTAGGATAATATGTTTCCTCTTCCACATGGTATATTGGTCTATCCATCTTGTTACTTGGATTAGCTACTTGCTGAGCTGGAAATTGTGTTGGTCTAGGAGGTGGTTGGTTAGTAGACAGCTGAAGCTGTTGAGGTTGAGTTAGCATTGGTTGATTTTGGGGTGGAAGTGGCATTGGTTGATGTTGTTGTAATTGTTGGTATTGAGGAAATGGTTGTGGAGGGTATGGTTGTTGATATTGATATTGTTGAGGATACATATGCTGAGGTGGCTGGTTTCCATAACCATATCCCCTCCAACCTTGTGCAGGTTGATTTTGATATTGTTGTGGAGGCCAAGCCTGCCATGGCATTGGTGTATTCCATGAATTTTGAGGATATTGAAAATTTTGGGGGTTTTGTTGAGGGAACTGTTGAGGCATCCTTGGTTTCCAAGGTCTCCTTGGTGCCATATAGTAGAGAGAATCTACTCCTTGCACTTATTCTCCTTGCAATTCTTTTAATTTGGGACAACTTTCTGTGTCATGATTTTCTGTGCAAATTCCACAGACTTGTATACCTTGCAAAGGACATTCCATGAGTGGATGTTTTTGCCTACACTTTGGACATAAAATTGCTAATATTTCATCTTGTTCTTCTTTATTTTTCTTAGCTTCTAAGACATAACTTGTGTTCCCAAAGTGCTCAAGAGATTTGTTTTGAAATTTTCTAGTAAACTTCCTATCTATGCTCTTGTTACTGCACTTGTTGTAGATTTGGAAGCTCTTGATGAAATATATCTCTTTCCACTCTTTTATCTTCCCCTAGAGTATTTCTAAAAAAGTTCAACAATTTCTTCAAATGGTAAATTGGAGATATCTCTTTTTCCCATCACATTAAGGATGTCTAAATATTCATCTTTGATACCCTTAAGAAAGATTGTATGGATGGTGTCGGGACTTAGAGAATGATGTTTGGATTTTTGTAAATTGTAAATAAATATTTCCAAATATTCTTCCAAAATTTCGTCTTATTTTTGTGTCATTCTAAAAATGTCTTCTTTTGAGTCTCTAGCCCTGCAGTAAGCTTGATACTTTTTAAGAAAAAAATTATTCATTTCATCCCAAGAAGCAATTGTATGTTCTCCTAAACCCATAAACCATTTCAAGGCTGCTTCTTTCAGAGTAGCAAGAAAAAGTCGAAGCTTGTGTGTGGCATCCGTATATCCATAAGTTATACACAAGATATCAAACTCGAACATGAATGCATCAGGATCTTCTGTTGACATTCCATAGAAATTAGGCAATACGGAAGGTGGAATTTTTTTCATTTTTATTTTTTCTCCTAATATTTCTCTTACATCTAATATTTGAAATGCAAAAGTAGTTTCCTGATCATTGTTATTTTATTGCTAATTTCCTTGTATTCTTCTATTTTTATTTTCTCTTATTGCTTATTCTTCTATCCTTCTAAGTGATTCTGCTCTTCTGTCTTCCTATGGATTTCTTTCTTCCTCTCATTTTCTTCTCCATTCCCTTTGTTGTATTTCATATTCAAGCCTTTGTTCAGGATTCATGTTTAGGCTATTTGATCCTTCTCCTTCTTTATCCATTTCTTGTTTAGAGATATGTAGTGTTTCAATATGAGGTTGATTTTTTATTTCTTCCACTACTTTGAATTGTTCAAGGATAGATTTCTCTAGTTGTTCAAGAATTGGTTTTCTTGTATATTTTTGCTTCCCTAAGGAAGGAGGTTCTTTAGGTGATAGTTTTAGTTTTACCTGCAAGGCTAACAAGATTTGTCTGTCAACTAAAGTTAATCTTTGTCCTGATCTCTGTTTTTCCTCTAACTCTTCTATAGTAGGTCTTCCAGTAAATAGTGTTGTTAGTCCTGTGGATGAATGAGTTCTTTGGGGGTTTTGTTTCACAAATCTACCCTTCTGATCTCTATCTCTGGGCATAATAAAACATTACTTAAAAGAAAAACAATGTTTTTGTTGTTTTTAATGTTTATATATATATTTTTTATTTTTATCTTCCTAATTGACTGTTTTGAAATATGTTTCCCTGGAAACGACACCAAAATGTTGGGTTTTTTAATAGGTAAACAAACAAAAGTATTTATTATCAACCCAAACTAGTAGGACTTAGAAGCAT
This sequence comes from Pinus albicaulis, assembly GCA_034641835.2. Classification (NCBI taxonomy): domain Eukaryota; kingdom Viridiplantae; phylum Streptophyta; class Pinopsida; order Pinales; family Pinaceae; genus Pinus; species Pinus albicaulis. The sequence goes on from CM076576.1 coordinate 787,938,633, forward strand.
CCCCAAAGTATATGGGTTTCAACTATGATCAAGTTAGAAGATGATTTATCAATGATTAAAGAAATGCATATTACAAATATAAATCTAACCAAAATAATTTCTAAATTCAAGTATGTAATCAGTAGCAAAAGAATCTCCTAACTTAAGAGATTTGTTTTTCCTTCTCTCACAAAATTACTTCATGAATTAGAAATAAAAAACCACTAATTGAGAAATATATTAATATGCATGAAACAATAATTGAAGAGGCTCTTAACTAAAGATATCCTGGTTTTCCTTCATCACAGATTCATTCATCAATAATACTATTGTTAGAAAACAGGAATTCATAAAAGCATTAAAAAGCATGAAAATATGAATTCTAGCTTAAGATCTTAATCAGATAGAAAGAATGTTTAATTTAAAATTTTTATTTCCCTTTCATATGCAGAATAAGAATGATAATTAGATTCATCACTTCTCATAAAACATCAACATAAATTTAATAAACAAGTTAAGCATAAAACAAACTAGTTCAAAAACTGCAACTACAAATAACTAGGAAGTGCAATTAGCTCGGTTTGGGGGCCTTCCACCCTTGCCTCGCACACTGAAAGTGCTTTCAGCTACTAAAAATTCAGTCAATTAATCAACATATAACAACAACAAATTGAATAGAACAAATATTCAATTAACTCTCCAAAGTCTCAGAAATAATAATGTTAAGTCATACAATTTCTACATATCAATACCTTTAAATTCTGAGGCTTAAATAGATAAAATATACAAAAAAATCATCTAAAATGTCTCCTATAGCCATGGCTATCTTATATTATCCAATCAGGTCGAATTCATCCATCAAATCCATCAAAATCTGGAAAATCCCATAAAATAAGAAATTTGACCTAGTTCCTAGCGATCCTCCATAAAAATAGGTCATGTTTGACCGCCTTTGACCGGGCCTATTAAAGCACAATTTGACTTAACCAAAAAGTGTACATTTAACCTTAGTTCCAAATATTTCTATAAATACATCCATCTCGAGCCCAAGTGTCCTCCAAATATGCAAACCATGAGGCCATTACTGGAATTTCTAATCTGGTCCAAAAATGCACTTAAAATTCAATTTTTATAAAAACTTCTAAGAATTGAAAAAATTAATTTAAATACCTGTATATGAATTTATTGGTCAAAATAATGTGAATATGATGGTGTATAGATGGATAGTATGGAAATTAAAGTGTATTTCATAAACAAAAAGAGATAAAAAACGAGGGCCAACAATTATGATGGCAAACATGTATAAATAGGGCAGCTCGACACAATTTTAGGTAGATAAATTCAGGCATGTAAAAAACTGCAGAAAAATTTTGAGGATCACTTAGAAGGAATCCATATAGCCAAAAAATAGAAGGGAGGTAGTGTGAGGTCTGTTTGGGACTATTTTAAGGTTATTCATCACTCATACGTTAAAGGACATAGGATTGTTTCTGTTGCAGCAGAGGTCGAGGCATTGCAGGAAGGTCAAAGCAAGAGGAGGTAAGGGTATATCGATATCCGAGTTTCCAAGGAGAAGATCTCCCACTAAAGTGAAGGGAATCAAGTCATAAAAAGAGGGTCTTATTTGTATGTTAGGGTTTCTGAATTAGGATTATATACCTAATTCTAGGAGGTCGAAAGTCTAAAGTAAAAAGGAAGCCGAAGTTGAGGAGGAGCCGAAAAGAAGAAATGAGAAGGTTGATTATCGTTGACTAAGGATCTCATCAAGGGAGCTTTTGTCTTAGTCTTGGAGTGGGAGGTAGGTCAAGGGTCTTGGTCTTGGTATTAATCACTTGGAATCTCTATAAAAAGAAGAATTTGTTCGTGTTTTCCTCTCAAAGAGGGATAACCTATATTTTTTGTCACTTGTCTCTTTATGGTTTATGCATTGGTAGTTGTTTGATGAAGAAAAACACTAATAACCTAAGTAAGTGTTGAAGCCTCGAAAATCGTTGCTTCAAACATTGGGGGAAAACCACCCTGTCCGGACCTTAGGACAACTCCTTTTCCATTTGGTGTGGTGGCTCCGACTGGATTTATAGGACCAGTTTCCTAATAATAAATGGATTGGTGATGGAGTTTTTGTGTAAGTGCATAAATGGAACTAACTAATTGAGATAATATATCTAATTTAATCTATAACTTACAAATAATTCTAAAACTAACCCAGGTATTAAATATGAATACAACTTAAAGATTGTTTCATTTAAACAAATAACCATGAAAATGTATTATTGTTCAATTTAAAGATGCAGTATCATAAATGATAACTCTGTTTAAGAAATTAAACAGAGTTAGAATAGCACATCACATTCATAATTCTTATATATCATTTGCACATACTATGATAGATGAATACTTCTATATCTTCAGAAATGATATGATAAAGAAATATTTGAGAAACAAGCATATATAAATGATAGAAAATTTCAAAGAGAATACTTCATTACATAAAGAAAATAACAGTAAATCGATAGAAATACCATATTCATTAAGATATTTTCTTGATGCAATTCGATATCTAGATCCTGCGCTTTAACTTAGAAAAGTCTTCAAGGTACAGAAGTGAAACTCTCAAAAATAATTCACCATGAAATCACAGAAAGTGATCCTTTATAAAAATAAGATAGTCAATGGAGTACAGAAATGTATTATCCAAAGCCAAAATATTGCAAATTCAGGACCCCTTTCTAAATGCTTGAAAGGGGTTTAAATAGGAAATTAACAAAACATATTAACTATAACTTATGCTAGAAAAAATCATTGGACATCCGAGAAAAAGACTTGCAATATCAAATAAAACAGATTCACTGAATTTCTTCTGTATTCAATGTGCTGAGGTGGCAAATTTTAAGCATATATTTAACTTCGGTTGGATGACTCATCCTCGAATGCAACTGACTAGTGTATGTGGCATCAGATAGCTCTGGAATGATGTAATTTATGGCATTAGAAAGGCATTTGATTGCCATATGATGACTTTGTGGTTTGATCAAATATGTCCATAGAAAATCCCATGTAATTTCCTGGATTTTGTTGATCTTTTGATTCTTGTTCATTAATTCCTGCTTCCTTCTAGTATCAGTTTCTTTCACCTTTGGCAATTTTCCTGGAGTACAATCTGAAATTAAATTAGTAGCATAAAAAATATCATTAACTAATTGTGTTAGATTTTTCATTATGGCTCTAGCCCTTGATGTAGCACATTCTTCTTTAATCAACTGTGTATCCCATTCAGAAAACAAAATTTCTTTATGCCTTTCTTTGATCTTGGGAAGATTTGCACTCTTTCCTTGTTCTGAGTCCTGCCATGAAATAAATTCTGAAATATTATCATCTGCATTTTAAAATTCAATTCTGGTGCTGACTGATTCATCGATAAGAGATGATGTTATTTCACATAAAGGTTCAGGTTATGCGATTATTTGACACAGATCATCCAACTTCTGAGACAATAGCTTACTTGTTTCCAGAGCTTCTGTTTTAAATTGGTCAATTTTAGGATAATCCTTAAATTTATCCAATCTTGCTTGAAATATTTTTTCTTGCTCTGCTTTTGCAGTTTTCTCATTTTGTAGCAAGGTCTGTAATTTGGATACTTCTTGAGATAACTGTTTTTGTTTATTCAAATATTTTTGATCAAGCTTCTTCTTTTCAATACTCAGTTGTTCTTCCAATTTTCTGGCTCTGAGTCTTTCTTCTTCCAACTCCTGCTCCAACTGCAATATCTTTTGTTGATCACCTGTTGTTTTCTCCTCTAGCAATGCTATCTGTAAGTTTTTTTTCTTTATCATTTGATTGACTTCAGCAGCTTTATCTATAGTGGCTGCACTATAGGAACCTGCATATTGTGATAGTTTGGTAAGATACTCTGAAGGATTTACCTCAGTATTCTTCCTTACAACATTCATTAATTCAACTTGTGAATTTGCAAGTGATCCTTGCTCTATCTTCCTTATTTTCCTTTGTTTTCTGACAACAGCCCTATGCTTAGGACTATAAAAGATATCCAGAGGAGGTACGTCTTCAACTCTTAATACAATTTCTTCTGATGGATGTTCAAGAATAATCTCCATATCCTGATTGTTCAGATTATCAACCTGAGGATTATTTTGTTCCCCTATTTGCTGAGCGAATTGTTCATACTGTTGTAGAAAATGGGAAGTAATAATCACTTCAGTAGAATTTCCCTCTTTCTGTGTGATATTTTCTCTTTCAGGTTGATCATCAGGCTCATTACTTGTATCTTCTTTTGTAGACTGCACATTAGCCTTGTTTCCAGTATTCTCCTTTTCTGTCTACACATCAGGCTTGTTACCTGTTCTTTCCTTCTCAGTCTGCATATCAATTTTGCTGGTAGACACTTCTTTTTCTGCTTTGCGGGTTGTATCTTCCTTTTTCTTTTGTTCTATTTCCATACTTTCATTTTCTTGCAAAGGAATCCTCAGCTGGTCAAGGGGAATTTTAAGTAATCTCTGGCTTCTGAACTGCATAAATTTGTTGATATCTTCTGCTTGAAACTTGGATTTAGCTAGATCATATACTCGAGAAAATTTCTCAATTGAGACAAATAAATCATCAAAGACATCAGGCTCATGCTCAAACTTAGAAATTTGGACCAAAGTTGTGAAATCAAGAGCCACTTTATTTGGATCATATTGTCTGTCGAGAACGGTTGCAAGCTTAAGATCTCGTATCTTAAGGACTTATTTTTCAGCATGCTTAAAATCATTAAGGGTATGGGTTCCACAATGGAAAGGAAAAGTAGGCCACATCAATTTTTTGGAATTCTTTAAACACCTAGACATCCCTCTTTCTGTCAACTGGTAAGAAATTTCTTGAGCTAAAATTTTGTCAGGGACATATAGAGGTAGGACATGAGGTTCAACAATGCTTCCAAAAACCCTAATATAGGTAAACTTTTCTTCTCCAAACCAATTTCCGATTAGGGATATATTAAGTTTTTCCTTTTCAGAGAGCCGGGGAGGAAATTGGTTAAAAATGGTCTGGTAAATTGGTAACATGAAGCCATGGAAAATTCTATATACATGGTTCTTGAAGTGAGCCTTCCACAAAATTTTATGGTAAATGTGAATCGGGATAGGTTCCTGTGAAGTCCATTTCCAACCCAGAATAGGGAATTCATAATTAAAACACAGAGCATATAAGATATAGGCACATAAATGAAATGGGGGAGTATTTCCATTATTTTTATTCTTTCTATAGTCCAGAATCTTATTTTCTATTTTAACATGAATACATTTACACTTTGTGCCGATGCGATATAAGACTTATGATTGATCGGATCAGAATAAATTCAATGTTACTTTTGTTCATTTGCATTTGAAATATGTGATATGCGATGCATTACTTTTAAACAATAAATATTTTTATTGTTTTATTTAAAATAATTAGATTTCCTCAAAATATTTTATTTCTATCTAAAAGAAAGGGGACCTATTTCTAAAATAAAATTTATTCTAAAATTTTGAAATGGGGAGGGTTGTTGTACCATACAACAGTAAGATAATATCCTAATCTAAAGAAGTAAAAAACACTCACAAGTAGTTACTAATAGAAGAGAAATCATTTAATCTTTATGTCCTATGTTTATCAACATGGTATCAGTGCTAAGGTGACTGAGTCAAGGAAGGGTATCTTACCAAGGGACACTCAAGGATCAAATCTCAAGGAAGGCATCAAAGTGAAGATCATCTTGAAGTCAAAAGAAGCACAATAAACCTAGATCAAAGAAGTCTACAAATAAGTATTGGGATCATCATCAAGAATGAGAAGACCAAAAATCCACATCTACTCAAGTTAAAGTGTTTTGAATACTATTAATCCAAAGGAATCTAAATCAAAAGGAAATGTCATCTATATGATAAAAAAAAGTAAAATGACTACAATAGTATTAAATGCACTACTTTAGGAGTGGGGTAACTTTACTTAAATTTATATGGGAAGAAAGAAGCTACTCCATTCCATGATATATGGTCATTATGAAAAATTGAATAATCTAGACCAAAGGCCAAATTTGATGTGGGAACATGTGAGGAAAATCAATTGTATGCTACCATGACAAGAAGAAAGGGACAATTTGGAAAGTTTGGTCCTTGGAAAAAGAAAAATAACATGGCTAAAATCCAATCCTATGGATGTTAAGAATATGGACACTACAAAAGAGATTGTCCTAAGATCAAGAAGGACAATAAAAAAACAAGAAGAGAAGAATCTCATATTGCCGAAGAAATGGAGGAAGTTGAAAAGAAGAAATCCAAGATAGAGGAAGTAAGAGATCTCTACTATGATTGAGATAGTATTCCTCACCTAAGTTATTTTCAAATTCCTAAGTCCTTTGTTGTAAGATATGGTTATCATGATTCACTAAATGGAATAATGCATCAAGGCATTATAGAGGCATTGAAAGCAAGATCTCAGGACATCCTCATAGAAAATCATGAAAGACGGTTAGAATATGTGGAAGTCAAGTATATAGCTCTTGGGAATCTCATTAAAAACACAATTAGCAAGGTCATCTAGTAGAAGGTTCATCATACATATGTCAGATGAAAAAATCTATTGATAGGGGATACTTTAGATCCTCAAGATTCTCTAATGGAATATTCATTGAAAGGTTCACCGATCATGAAGGGAAGAAAGTGTTTCATAAAGAATTCCAAATTTGTGGAATTCATGGGATGATGGTATGATGACATCAAAGTGTAGCATATTAAGGGATTGAATCTCTTTCAATCAAGGAAATAGTTGCAAGAAGTATGGATGACCCAAAAAAAAAATGAGGTATGTATGCTTACATTTTAAATTATGGAAGTTATGTCATATGGTTGCAGGTAACATGGATCAATGCTCTATCTTGGGAGAATGATCAAAATTAAGGTTCTCCTCCCTCAAAGGGATGCATGAATGCATGGGTCACACATTCACTAGTTCAAATCAACATAAAATGTCCTTATATGAAATATGAGGTGGTTGAATACAATTGAGGAACTTTGATTGGAAGCTCTTGGGAATCAAATGTGTGAAGAAAGGAAGGAAGAGATCATGGAATATGAAACCATGGTAAAGGAAATCAACGCCTGAAAGACCAAGAATATTTTACTAGGATATATCCATGGGATATATGAAGATTCTGATGGAGTTTAAAAAATAAATAGACCCTTGAAAATATATATCTATGGGAGATGTGTCGATACGTTTGTAGGATGTTGATAGGTTTATGCAAGGCTGCCAAGGGAATATCTATGGATGTCTTCTAACATCGATGCACATGTAGTAGGATGAAAGATCCTTGAGAAAACATAGAATGAATAAAGAAACATGGATTAAAGGAAGACCAGATTGGACTGATGGATCACTTTTCGATGCCAGACATGGTTGACTCATGGATGAAAGTGATGGATGGTCGGAGCCCTATGTAGAAGCCTCAAACATGAAGACTCCTAGATAACAAATATAAGTTCGTGACATCGTGAGGAGGATTTATTCAAGTAGTTGATTGTCCCATCATCTCCTCCTTAGGAGTTGTTGTAGGTCCCTAATTAAGAGGGAGCCTGGAAAAAAGTTTCTTACTTGGAAGAAACTTGAAAATTCCTAAGCCAAGAGGGAGTTTAGGTACATTCCTTCTGAAGGAATGAGTACATTCCTTTATTGGAATGTGTATGTCCTCCCTAATTAATAGGGAGAGATAGAAAAATCATTCTTTTCTTTACCTGGGAAGAAAAATGGAGGATTGGGTAAGAATATAACATTTGATGCTCTTTGAGGATGTATTGTAGGTTTTAACCCTGTACAAAAATTGTTTGCAAACAAATTCTTAAAAATAGAAAATAAACAATAGCGAGAGCATAAAACATAAAACATATATACACAGAGATTTTTCTCCTAAATCCCAAATCGAGACTATCAAATTGATTTTTCATTATATTCCTTTTAGTGTTACAACACATATATATATGCATGCCGAAGCATTCATAAACCCTAGTCCATTAACCCTGGATTAGAACATAGTCGTAGTTCCATTGACCGGATCTACAAAATACCAGGGGACGAAAACCATCATGCCCCAAAAGCATGTGCAAACCCATGCACAAAACCGTAGGAAAGTCCACCCACCTAAAATAGGGTCCAAAAAAAATTTCTGGGATTGCTGCCCCCATGCTACGCCCAGTGCAATGAACATGGGGGACTACCCCCCCCTGCACGTGTGTCTATTCATGGAAATAATATAACACATACCCAACATTATCCCACTTTTTGTTTTATTTCCGTAGGGGGGCACAAGAGATCTTAATCATTAGTCCAGCCCTGCAACACCCATTGTTTCTCTACACCAAGAGAACTTATGAGTGCTCACAGACTTCGTCAATGCATCTGCAACATTATTCAAAGTGTCCACCTTTACCAACAACACATTTTTATCCTCAACCATATCTCTCACAAAGTTATATTGAACATCAATTTGCTTTGTATTTGAATGATAAGCAGGGATATTAGCCAAGAAAATTTCACTTTGGCTATCACATTTTATCCTTATAGCTCGTTGCACCAACCCCATACTTGAACAAAATCTCTGTTATAAAAATTATTCCTTGCTTGCATGAGTGGCTACTATGTATTTTGCCTTTGTAGTTGAAAGATCCACTACAAACTATCTTTTACTCATCCAACTGATTTCACCTCCAAATAGGCTAAACACATACCCACTTGTAGATCTTCTTAGGTCCAGATCTCCAGCCCAGTCTGCATAAACAAAACCACGGATGTCCAAAATTCTGTCTAATCCTGGTCTTCCCTGGTAGCACAAACCATAATCACTAGTGCCATGCAGATATTTGAAAACCTGCTTCATTGTTGTCCAATGCTCCTTCCCTGGTTTTGACATAAACCTGCTCAATACTCCCACTACATGTGCAATGTATGGTCTAGTACAGACCATTGTAGACATCAGGCTACCCACTGCACTTGCATATGGAACACGGGACATATCCTCCTCTTCTTCTTGTGTCTTGGGACACTGTTCAACAAATAGCTTTACACCTACAGGAATAGGAACCTTCACTAGTTTACTATCTTCCATATTGAACCTAGCAATATTTTCTCGACATAATTCCTCTGGTTTAACTAGAGCTTCCTCTTTGCCCAATCCCTCTTAATTTCCATGCCCAAAATATATTTTGCAACACCAATATCCTTCATGTTGAATTTGGAGAACAATTGGGCCTTAAAATCTTGGATAATTTCTTTGTCATTTCCAACAAACAAAATATCATCCACATACAAGACCAAATAAATAACACGGTCACCAATTAATTTAAAATACATATAGTGATCCACTTTGCTTCTGGTGAAGCCAATTCCCCATATATAGTATAAAATTTTTGATACCACATCCTTGGTGATTGTTTTAACCCATATAGAGACTTCTTTAACCTGCATACTAGTTATTTCTTACCCTTCACAGTAAATCCTTCAGGTTGCTTCATGTATATCTCCTCTTCCATATCCCCGTGAAGAAATGTTGTCTTCACATCCATCTATTCTACCTCGAAATCAAATGCAACAGGAAAATATAAAATTAATCTAATAGAAGTAACCTTGGCAATAGGAGAAAAAATATCACCAAAATCAATTCTCAGCACTTGGGAATAACCTTTTGCTACCAACCGAGCTTTTTATTTCTCCACCTTGCCTTCTACATTCATATTCTTCTTAAACACCCATTTTCTCCTAATGGGCTTCCTTCCAGTCGGCAACTCCACCAGATCCCATGCCTCATTTTTGTGCAAGGATGCCATTTCTTCAACCATGGCCTCCTTCCAGAGTTTTCCATCCTCTGAATCCACTACCTCCTTGATAGTTCTGGGATCATCATCATTGATATTTAAAGAAAAATTTGAATAGAAATTAGATGGACTATACCTTTCTCGCTACCTTATTTCCCGAACTGATCTTCTCACAAATGGAGTTTGTGGCTCTTCCTCATCTGAATCTTGTTCTGTTGTAGAGTCTGATTCATCCTCCTTTAGCTCACACTCTATCTTCTCAGGTTCCTTTGGTAGGACTTCATGTTTTACAACATATTTCACCTCTCTAAACACCACATCTCGGCTATACACAACCTTCCTTGTTTTTGGGTTCCAAAGCTTGTAACCTTTTAAACCATGCTTATACCTAGTAAAGATGCACCTTTCATATTTATTATCTGACTTGGTCCTTTTCTCCTTTGGAAGATGTACATATGAATCACATCCAAATACCCTCAGATGTGAAAGAGAGGGTTTCTTACCAGTCCATACCTCACGTGGAGTCTTATCCTCTAACGTTGATGAAGGTGATCTGTTAACCAGGTAACATGCAGTCTCCACTACCTATTCCCAGAATTCTTGTCCTAACTCGGTACCACTGATCATGCTTCTTGTCTTTTCCATTAGCATTTTGTTCATTGTTTCTGAAAATCCATTTTTCTGAGGTGTGTATGGAGTAGTCTTATGTCATTCTATACCACACTTCTTACAGAACTTTTCAAATTCATTCTTGCAAATCTCTCCACTATTATCCATCCTCAGCACCTTTATCTTCTTCTATGTCTGGTTTTCTACCAAAGCCTTAAGTTCTTTAAATCTGTCAAAGACTTTAGATTTCTTCCTCAAGAAATATATCCATGTATTCCTTGAGAAGTCATCTATGGATGAAACATAGTACACATAATTTCCTAGTGATGGAACTGACACAGGTCCAAACACATCACTGTGCACAAGCTCTATTATCTTGTTTTCCCTTTTAGCACCAGAAGAAAAACTCACCTGATTTCGCTTCCCATAAACACAATTTTCACAGAAATCTAAATCTAGAGAGAAATTAGACACACCTTCTACCATACCATTGCCATGCAGTATTTGAAGGCCCTTCTCTCCAATATATCCAAGCCTTTGATGCCATAGCATAGTCTTTTCTCCAGAGACCACTAGGATTTCCACCCCACTTTCAAGAACCACAGAATTTTTGCACCCATCATAACAGTGCTACCCTAAAGCTTTTACAGAGTTCCAATTTGAACTCCCCGCATTAATACTAATGCTCCCCAAACGATCTTGCAGGTATCTTTCTCGAACACTATTTTTACACCTACATCATCCGTCTTGCTTACAAAAATCAGATTTCTAGCTAATGAAAGAATATGCAGAACACCAGGAAGTGTTATAATCCTTCCACCTTGCAGCTTTAGTTTTACTTGTCCACGTCCATTGATTATAGACTTCCTATCATCCCCTAAGAATACATCACCGCCATCATACTCTTCATTTCGCAGAACCACTCCCTATGGGAAATGAAGTGAAAGGATGCACCTGAGTCAATCAACCATGCCTCATGATCTACAGGTGTATTTTAAGAAGAATCTAAATACACATCCCCACCTTCATCTGAGGTGGTTTTTGCCTCTACGGAAGGAGCACCATCAGATCCATTTCCTTTCTCAGGAGCTTTAGATCTGCAATATTTTGTGAAGTGCCCTTCCTTTCCGCATTTCCAGCACACCTTTACAAGATTTACCAGAGATTTAGATCTCCCACACAAAAAATTACTTTTGTTTATGTTCTGGGACCTTCCTTGTACATATAAGGCATCTCCATTCTGGCCCTGCATATTTCTTCGTCTCATTTCCTCCGACGACAAGGCTGAGACAGTTTCATCAAAATTCAAGGTAGCAAATTGCAATAACCAGACTGTCCCATGAATCTGGTAGAGAAAACAACAAACTTATGCACTTATATTCATCTGATATTTTAATATCAGCAAATGCAACTGACTTACCACAATATTGAAGGTGTTCAGATGCTCTATCACCAAGTCTCCATCCTTCCTCCTCAGGTTATACAACGTTTTTCGCAGGAACAATTTATTCACCAGAGACTTAGATTGGTATAAAATCCCTAACTTTACCCACAAAGTCTTCATCGTAGCTTCCCAGATACATTCAAAAATAATGAATATGAGATACACAACTGTATGGTGCTCTTTTCCTTCCGATCCAACTTCGCTCAGTCTTCATCTAACATTGTCGTTGGTTTAGTACCCGGATCTACCGTGATTCACTGATATTTATCCACCAGCAGATCCTCCATCTTGAGCTTCCACAACTCAAAAATCTAATCATTAAATTTCTCGATCTCTATCTTTCCTCTACTCACAATCTTCTTTCACCGCAAGAATCGATCCCGCATATCTCCTACTGAATAGGGTCTACCACAGGCCTGAGAAAAAAACCCCTCGGTAGCAAAGGCGTCCCCTTGAAGTCGAAAAAACTATGATACCAAATGTAGATTTTAACCCTGTACATAAATTATTTGCAAACGAATTCTTAAAAACAGAAAATAAACTATAGCGAGAGCATAAAATAAAAAACAGATATACACAGAGATTTTTCCCTTGGATCCCAAATCGGTACTACCAGCTTAATTTTTCATTATAATCATTTTAGTGTTACAACAAATATATATATACATGCATAAGCATTCATAAACCCTAATCCATTATTCCTCGATTATAACATAACCATAGTTCCCTTGACCGGATCTACAAAATACCAAGGGTTGAAAACCATCATGCCCCAAAACCATGTGCAATCCATGCACAAAACCATAGGTAGATCCGCCCACCTAAAATAGGGTCAAAATAAATTTCATGGGGCACTGCCCCAGACCCTGTGCATGGGGCTACCCGCCCCCTACAAACCCCTTGACAGGGGGGGCTGTCGCCCCCCCACTACGCTCGGCGCAATGAACAGAGGTGCTATTGCCCCCCCGCACGTGCGAATATTCGTGGAAAGAATATAACATATACCCTATATGTATTAGGGCATCCAAGGTAAGAGTAATCATTGAGGACCGATATTCTTTGAGGACTGGGAATCCAAGATAAGAATAGTATTGGTGGAACACTTCCTGAGAACCAAGGTGGGGTATGTTATGAGAGAGATAATGATGAGGGTGTATATAAATCATTGGTCTTGCCATTATTATGCTTACATCTTGTGGAGAGATAGAGTTTTTAGTCAATTCCTTGCTATGTGACAATGCTAGGTTATATGATGTTATACATATGGGTTACTAATCTAATTCTTCTTATGAGAAATTTTTTAGATTGAGAATGACTATTACCATTATGCTAGGTTATATGATGTTATACATATGGGTTACTAATCTAATTCTTCTTATGAGAAATTTTTTAGATTGAGAATGACTTATGAATACCTCCCTAGTTAAGAGGGAGTGTTGAAAAGAAACTAAGTTCGGTCTTCATAATGACATGTGTAATTGTGATTTTATGTAATTGACGAACATAAAGAAAAATAAAATTATTGTAATGCTTGTCTCATGGATTTCATGGGCAAGGAATTTTAATTTAGTAATGGCTCCCATTGTGAGCCTTTAGGATTTTCCATCTAGTCATAAATGTCAAATTGAGTCTATGTCATGTATGAAGGACCCTTCTTGGGCATGTTATATTTTGTATGAGTCATTAGATAAGTATGAAATCCTTTCAAGACAAGCACACAACATCCTCCTATTGAAAAGTCAACAAGAAATGTATGTCTAATTTAATTTTCCCTTAATTAAATTGGACAAAATATTGTAATATTATCGCATAATCACTTGTAATAGTTAATTGAGTGTGATAGAATAAGTTAGCTCATGAAATTTGAGTTGAGGGTGGTTGGTGAGGCATGTAGAGTGATTCTATTTGTTTTAGAGTCCAATTTGCAGTTAGTGTATTATTTTAATGCACGAGAAATGCGTTAACTCAATTAAGTGAGTTAAAGTCAGTTTAACCAGTTGTAACTGATTGTTTCATTAGTGAGAGGTCAAGTGAATTAAATCATATTTAATTCACACACAGTGATATGTCAAGTCACTGATGATTTAATATTAATAGTTGCATGCATTTCAGTTTTGATGAAGACCCAATTGAGACAAAGGTTAAAGTGATGTTATCTATCAGCTGTATTATTTTTAAATTTTCAGCGCGCAATTAGATACCCATAGGATTTCCCATGATGTATTGCGTAGTTTTGGAAGGTTGAATTTCCTAATTAATAGGGATCAATTTTTCTTATAATTGTGCAAGCAAGGTAGGCTGAGCAGAGGCAGAAAATTGGCTAATTGTTGATCGATTTTTTTTAGACCAGTGTGAGACAGTTGGTAGAGTGCGACAGACTCTTGTGAGAAGAGTGAATTTTATTGTTTCTTGATTCCTTGGTTGATTATAAAATAAATATAGAGGGGTTTTGAGTAGCAAGCTTTCCCCAGGAAAAATATTTGTATTGTGTGATTGATTTGCTTCTTTCTCCGACTTGGTGTGATTGTGTGATCATGTTTATTTTCCACAAATATTGTAGAAGGATTCAGTATCTTTTTTTAGTATATTACATGATCGGATTGAATCCATTGGTATACATATTGTTTGTATAATTTGTACATGGTATCAGAGCGCCAAAAATCACTATAGTGGAGGATAAATTGAGTTTGTGCTGAAAGAACATTCAAATTTAAAAAAAATTTCTTTTGTGCGACAAGCAGATCAAGATGGATTTCAATGGATTAAGATTGGAATATGAAATCAAGGGTAGTTCTAATTATATTGCATGGAAAGACCAAATGGAGGCAGTTCTGGAGGACAAATGGTTGAAATAATTTATCGACACTGATATTCCAAGGCCCACAGCAGCAGACGCCGCTCTTCTTGATGGTTGGAAAAATAAGGTTGCAAAGGTGAGGAGGATCTTATTAGAGGGAGTTAAAGATCACATTGTATTGAGTCTCCATGAAAGGTGACTCCATATGAAATGTGGATGGCCTTGAAAAATCTGTTTCAGAACAACAGTGACCACAGAAAATTGGCACTGAAGTAAAAGCTCAGGAAAATCAAAATGGAGAAAGGCGAAACTATTCTGAAGTATTTGACCAAGTTCATCCAATGTTAAGATGAGCTTTGAAGTGTCAGGATTACTGTAGCGGATGATGACTTGGTGAGCCTAGCACTTCTAGGCCTTCCCAAGATCTGGCATAGTTATCAGGACTTTGTCAATGGGAGGGAGAAGCTAGCAGATTGG
The DNA here is from genome assembly GCA_034641835.2 of Pinus albicaulis. Lineage (NCBI taxonomy): Eukaryota > Viridiplantae > Streptophyta > Pinopsida > Pinales > Pinaceae > Pinus > Pinus albicaulis. The sequence continues at coordinate 787,953,784 of CM076576.1, forward strand.
GAGCAATTTTGGTTGGATTTGGTACAAGTAGAATTCAGGAAGAATCCAGGGATGGATCCTCATCTAAGACAAATGATGAGGAAAATTGTGCCTTTGCTAGTAAGGCATAGAAGGGGAAGGGAAAGAAATCCTATTCCAAATTTGAGACTGGCGAAGAAGGCAAGAAGCGTGACATTTCCAGAGAGAAATGTTTTCATTGTCACAAGCATGGAAATTATGCCACTAATTGTCCACATAAGAAGAAGAACAACAATAAGGCTTTGGGATCTACAACGGGTGATGCTTTGGCTTCACATTTTGAGTTTGACTTCTCACTCATCGCATGCATGGTGTCTAGTGTGATGGGATCAGTGTGGTACTTGGATAGTGGTGCATATTTCTACATGATGGGAGAAAAAGAAATATTTAGTAGCTTGGAGGAGAAGGATCTTCATATGCACATCGATATGGGTGATGATGGGAGGTATAGCGCTACTGGGATTGGTACAGTTACTTTCTAGAGACAGTTAAGTAAAACTTTCCTATTAAAATATGTCATGCATGTACCAAGCTTGAAAAATAATTTAGTTTCAGTTTCTATGTTGGAGGAAGAGGATATGATGTGGTTTTCAATGAAGGGACAACACTCCTTCGTCACAAAGCCACAGGACAGGTTAAGAAGGTTTGGGTTCGTGTGCAGAACCTCTACAAACTTGATGTAGATGGTTGTGCAGCATTGATGAGTAAAGCAGACAGAGTGGTGAGGAGGGGTGAGGGTGAGTTATGGCACATAAGATTGGGCCATCTACACCACATTGATTTAAAGGTCATGGAACATATTTCTACGGGGCTTCCAACGGGTACTCTTGCACAAATATACACATGCAAGGGATGTACCATGGGGAATTATACAAAGGCCAATTTTCATGAGAAGGAGAACCAAAAAGCAGAAATCCTTGAGAGATTTCACTTAGATGTGTGTGGACCATTCTCTACAGCTTCTACAAAAAAGTACAATTATTATTTGATTTCTGTTGATGATTTTTCTAGAAAGTGTTGGATCTACTTCATGCTGAAGAAAGATAAGATGATCTCAAAATTTTGTGAGCTCAAAGCACTGGTTCAGAAAGATACAAGGAAGTAGGTGAAGTCTCTAAGGATAGATAATGATGGTGAGTACATCTCCAATGAATTCAATAACTTCTATCGCAAAGAAGGAATTCATAGAGAGTTGATTGCACCTCATAACCCATAACAAAATGGGGTTGCAAAAAGAAAGAACAAAATAATTGTGGGTGCGGCACTAACTATGTTACATGATCAGGGCCTACAGTTGCAAATGTGGGCAGAGGCATGCAACACAACAATATTTATGCAAAACCGTAGTCCTCATCAGATACTTGGCATGAGTACGCTAGAGGAGGCTTTTTCTGGTAATAAATTTGATTTTTCATATTTTAAAATTTTTGGCTCATCTGTCTATTGCCATGTGACCAAAGATTCTAGAAATAAGCTAGAACCAAAACTAGAGATTGGGATATTTTTGGGGTACAATGATACTCCCCACAACTTTCGGGTGTATTTGACGAATAACAAGATGGTATTTGTCAAACAGGATGTAACATTTGATGAGGAGAAAGCCATGTGATTGTCCCTTGAGAGGGAGCTTGATTTGCATGCAGATGAGGAACTCTTGGTTCCAAAGGATGAACCTCAAGATGTGGAGCAGCCACATGAGGAGGATCATGGAGTGGTAGAAACCACTCATGCATAGCCATCCACTAGACATGGTAGGAGGTGCACCATAGAAGCTGACATATTGAGACTTGATGCGGTAGAACATGTAGGAGCACCTACATCACAACGCAGATAGAGACAGTCACCAAAGAGGTATAATGGATACATGGCTCATATGAGAAAGTGTATTGTGACAGAACCATCCTATTTTGAGGAAGGAGTGCAGCAACCAACCTGGGTTGACACCATGGTTAAGGAGTATGACTCGATCGTTAGGAACAGTGCATGGGAAGTTGTCCCAAGACCAGTCGGGAAGTCATTGATTGAATCTAGATGGATCTATAAGGTGAAGCAAGCATAATATGGGAGTGTGGAGAAGTACAAGGCTATATTTGTAGCTTGTGGATTCTCACAGGATGAGGGGATTGACCATGAGGATAATTTTGCACCAGTTTCAGGGTACTCATCGATAGATCTATCCTTGCACTCTTAGCACAGATGGGTTGGCAAATACATCAACTGGATGTGAAGACTACATTTCTCAATGGAGTAATTGAGGAAGAAGTGTACAGTGAGCAACCAGGAGGTTTTGAGACTTTTGACAGGGAGTCGCATGTGTGCAGACTCAAGAGAGCACTGTATGGGCTGAAGCAAGCACCTCGTGCTCGGTACACCAGGATTGACAACTATTTCACCAGGTTGGGCTTCCTGAAGAGTGAAGCGGATGCGAACCTATACACAATTGTGGTTGACGGTAAGATTCTGGTTATTGTAATTTATGTAGATGATCTTATTCTAATAGGTGATGAGCAACTCAAACTTCTTCCAAAGAGGATCTTGCAAGAGAGTTTGAGATGAAGTACATGGGACTCGTTCACTGCGTCCTTGGTTTGGAGATATGGCAGCGGGATGGGGAGTTATTTGTTTCTCAAGGCAAGTATGCTAAAGAGATTTTGATGAAATTCTACATACAGAGTTGTAAACCCAAGGAGACTCCTCTTCTAGGAAATTGGAGGAAAGAGGATGATACTTCAAGTGACGTAGTGGATGCTATTGTTTATAGGAAGCTTGTGGGTTCACTCATGTACTTGTTGAACACATGACCAGACATATGCTACGTAGTTAACCAACTTAGTCAAGCTATGGTTATGCTGACCAAGCTCTTTTGGAAGGCGGGGAAGCATGTATTGAGATATCTCAGGGGCACTACAGAGTATGTATTATGGTAAAAACGGATATAGGGAGTGAAACTTCAAGGCTTCACTGGTGCAGATTGGGCAGACAATCCATCAGAAAGGAAGAGCACATCAAGAGGGATATTTAGCATAGGATTGACAATAGTTTCTTGGTACAATAGGAAACAGATATAAGTTGCACTATGTTAAGCCAAGGAAAAGTACATGGAAGCCAATCAGATGACATGTGAGGCCATCTGGATGAGGAAGATACTTGTTGGTTTGTTTGGTCATCAGATGGATCTGACGGCAATACATTGTGATAACCAGAGTTGCATAAAACTCTCGGTTAATCCAGTATTCCATGATAGGTCCATGCATATTGACATCTGGTACCACCATCTCAGGGATTGTGTTCAGAGATGCGTTATTTTAGTTCAATACATTCCCACAGAGGATTAAGATGCATATATTCTAATAAAGGTGCTCGCCAAGAGAAAATTCGAATACCACAGAGGCAGGATCAGGGTAGCTGATAATCCCTTTCTTGTTGAGAGGAAGTGTTGAAAAGTCATCAAGAAATGTATATCTAATTTAATATTCCTTTAATTAAATTAGACAATAAATTGTAATCTTATCTCATAATCACTTGTAATAGTTAATTGAGTGTGATAGACTTAGTTAGCTCATGAAATTCGAGTGAGGGTGGTTGGTGAGGGATGTAGAGTGATTCTATTTGTTTTAGAGTCCAAGTTGTAGTTATTGTATTAGTTTAATGCATGTTAAATCATTTAACTCAATTAAGTGAGTTAAAGTCAATCTAACTAGTTTTAACTGATTGTTGCACTAGTGAGAGGTCAAGTGAATTAAATCAGATTTAATTCACATGCAGTGATATGTCAAGTGACTAACGATTTACTATTAATATTTGCATGCATGTCATTTCCGATGAAGACCCAGTTGAGATAGAGGTTAAAGGGATGTTATTTATTAGTTGTATTATTAGTAAATTTTCGGTGCACAATTAGACAACCATAGGATTTCCCATGATGTTTTGCACAGTTTTGGAAGGTTTAATTTCCTAATTAATAGGGATCAATTGTTCTTAGAATTGCACAAGAAAGGCAGGCTAAGCAGAGGCAGAAAATTCGATAATCGGTGGTCGATTTTGTCTGGATCAGTTTGAGACAGTGGGTAGAGTGCGACAGACTCTTGTGAGAAGAGTGAATTATATTGTTTCATGATTCCCTGGTTGATTATACAATAAATATAGAGGGGTTTTGAGCAACATATTTCCTAGGAAAAATATTGTGTGATTGATTTTCTTATTTCTCTTACTTTGTTTGATTGTGCAATCGTGTTTATTTTCCACAAGTATTGTAGAAGGATTTGGTATCTTGTTTTAGTGTATTACATGATCGGATTGAATCCATTGGTATACATATTTTTTGTATAATTTCTACACCTCCTTCAAGTTAGCTTTAATAAATATAACAATACCTCTCCAGATGACATGTCGACTGAGCTTACAGTCATGTCAGCTTAATTATGATAGAAAACAAGTATAACTAGGGTAGCTTGGCATAATTTCAGGAAAAAAACTTCAGACAAGTACATAACTGTAGAAAAATTGTGGGGATCACTTAGAAGGAAGTCGTATAGCCAGCAAAAGGAAGGGAGGAAGTGTGAGGTCTATTTGGGATTTTTTTAAGGTTATTCATCTTCATACATGCAAGGAAAGAGGATTTTTTCTATTGCAGTAGAGGTCGAGGCATTGCAAGAAGGTCAAATCAAGAGGAGATAAGGGTATATATCTAGCCAATTTTCCAAGGAGAAAGTCGAGTTTCCAAGGATAACATCTCCCACTAAAGAGATGGGAATCAAGTCATAATAAGAGGGTTTTATATATGTGTTATGGTTTATGGATTAGGATTTAAAACCTAATTCTAGGAGGTCAAAAGTATGAAGAAAAATGAAAGCCAAAGTTGAAGAAGAGCCAAAAATAATAAAGGATAAGGCTGACTATCGTTGAATACGTAAAAGAATATCCTAATTTAAAGAAGTAAAAATCACTCACAAGAAGTTACTAATAGAATAGAAATCACTTAATATCTATGCCCTAGATTTCTCAACACTCTTGACTCTTACGGAACTGGAAACTCCTCTGGAAATATGATAATTTTCCCCTCTACTACCTTCTACTCGATCACTAGCTTGGTCTCATTGTTGAATCACCCACGATTGGAAAATTGAACTACCTTTATCACTGAGTATCTGCACTGGTGTGGTGTGTTTTCCATCAACCCCATCGACCTCCTCTTATAATCTCGAGTATAGTCACAATTGATAGTCAATCACACCCTTTCACCTATCTCTGCACTGGGTCTGCACTGGATCTGACATGCAAGTAGTTAATTGTTGTATTTCTTCAGTTGCATGTGAGGCACTGCTTGTGAATTAATTAAATAATTAATTCACTGATCTCTCACTAGTGTATCATGAGTTACAACTAACACAACCAAGTTTAACTCACTTAACTGAGTTAAACTAAATAACAACTCTCATAACTAATCTTGCAACTCTGTTACAACTCTGCCACAATCATTTACAATGAATTCCACCATGCATGAGTCACCAACCAATCTTGGAATGCGTAATTCCTTCAGCTAACTGGTTTGCCACATCAGCTAACTGAAATCAAGTGCTTCAAGAGAACAATTTATTATTTATTGTTTGATTATCATTAAGGGCTAATAATAATCGACATGCATTCTATTTTTAGATATGTGATCTATAAATAGACTTCACCTATATCTCTAAAAATAGAAACTCATATAAATATATAATTTTCTCAACCATCTAGAATCAGCATCCTGCAATTTTAGAATACGCTCACCATTCTAAGAATAGACATACACCTAAAAATAGCCTGCGGGCCCCACCCAGTGAAGGTGCTTAATTTTCACTAGGATCATCATCTTTTTGAATCTCAACACTCCCTCTCAACAAGAAAGGAATTATCCTTCACCCCGATCCTACCTCTATGGTATTCAAATTTGCTCATGTTAAGTGCCTCCGTCAGAATATCTGCATCCTGATCTTTCATAGGAATGTACTGGAGAAACATGATCTTTCGCTACACACAATCTTTGATATGATGATACCGGATGTCTATATGCTTAGATATATCATGAAACACGGGATTAACCAAGCGTTTAATGCAACTTTGATTATCACAATGAATCATTGTAGGATCTAAATGAGAACCAAACAAACCAACCAGGATCTTCCTCATCCAGATAGCCTCACATGTAGCTTGACTTGCTCCCATGTATTCCGCTTCCATTGAACTGAGTGCCATGGATCTCTGTTTCCTACTATACCCTCCTGATGTGCTCTTTCTGTCCGTTGGGCTGCCTGTCCAATCTGCATCCGTGAAGCCATGCAACTTCACCTCATCCATCTGTCTGTACCATAAGCCATACTCAGATGTGCCCCTGAGATATCTCAGGACATGCTTGCCTGCCTTCCAAAAGAGCTTGGTAGGCTTAACCATCGCTTGACTAAGCTGGTTCACCACATAGCATATTTCCGGTCTTGTATTAACTAAATACATGAGTGGACCCACCAACTGTCGATAAAAAGTGGCATCCACTACCTATGCTGATGTAGCACCATTTTTCATCCAATTTCCTAGAAGAGGAGTATCCATGGGATTGTAGTCCTCCATGTGAAACTTACCAAGTATCTCCCGAGCATACTTGCCTTGAGACACAAACAGTTCACCATCTCGCTGCCATATTTCCAATCCAAGGAAATAATGAAGAAGGCCCATATCCTTCATCTCAAACTCCTTTGCAAGGTCTTCCTTGCATGATTGTATCAACTGCTCATCATCAGTCATTATTTAATCATCAAAATAAAGAAAAATAAGTAAAAGCTTGCCCTCCACCACAATCTAGTATAGGTTTTCATCCGCCTCACTCTTGGTGAAGCCAAGTCCAGTACAACGCTCTTTTAAGTCTGCACACATGTGAATCACTAATGAAGATATCAAATCCCTCAGGTTGCTCAATGTACACTTCTTCCTCAATTATCCCATTAAGGAACACAGTCTTCACATCCATCTGATGAATTTCCAACCCATCTGCGCTGAGAGAGCAAGGATGGTCCTTATGGAAGAATACGGTGCAACAGGTGCAAAGGTTTCTTCATAATCAATCCCCTTGATCTGTGAGAAGCCTTGGGCAACAAATCTTGGCTTATACTTCTTGACACTCCCATCAACAACTTTCTTTACCTTGTAGATCCATCTCAAACCTACCATTGAATTATCAACCGGCCTTGGAACAATCTCCCAAGCATTGTTTCTGACAATGGAGTCATACTCCTCCACCATGGCATCTACCCATGTGGGCTCCTGCGCTACTTCCTGAAAGGAAGATGGCTCTGTCACGATAATATTGCTCATGAGAGCCATGTATCTAGTGAATCGGTCAGGTGACTATCTCTATTTGCGCTGTGAAGTAGGGACTCCTACATCCTCTGCCGCATCAGGCTTCAGCCTCTTAGATTTTGTGGTACGCTTTCTGCCTGTTCTGATGTTTGGCTCTGTGTGAGTGGACTCCTCTACTCCATGAATCTCCTCCTGTGGATTATCCACATCTAGAGGCTCATCTTTGGGAACCAGAAGTTTCTCCTATGCATGCAAGTGTAGCTCCCTCTCAAGCGACAACTTCATGGCTTTCTCCTCATTTAATTTTATATCCCATCACATCACAGTCATTCGATTGTTTTGAAAATACACACAATAATTATGGGGTGTTTATGTGTACCCCACAAATATCCCAACTTCAGCAGTCGGCTCCAGCTCCTTCCTGGCGTTCTTGGTCACATGAACATAAACAGATGAGCCAAAAATATTTAAATGAGAAACATCTGGCTTCTTACCAGTAAAAGATTCTTCAGGTGTATTCATGACAGGTACTCTATGAGGACAATGGTTTTGCACATAAACCGCAGTGTTGCGTGCTTCCGCCCATAAGTGCATCGATAGGCCCTGATCATGTAGCATAGCTCGTGCAACACCCACAATCGTTATGTTCTTCCTCTTCGCGACCCCATTCTACTGTTGGTTATGAGGTGCTATCAGTTCTCTTCAAATTCTTTCTTTGTTGCAAAAGTCTTTGAATTCGTTCGAGATATATTCACCACCATTATCACTCCATAGAGCCTTCACTTGATTCCTCGAATCCTTCTCCACCAATGCTTTAAACTCATAGAACTTTGAGAATGTTTTATCCTTCTTCTGCATGAAGAAGATCCAACATCTACGAGAATAGTCATCAACAAAAATAACATAATACCTATGTTTTGTTGTTGAAGCAACCGAGAATGGTCCACGCACATCTATGTGAATTCTCTCCAGGATCACCGAAGCACGAATCTCCTTCTCATGAAAGGTGGTCTTCAAAAAATTACCCATTGTACATCCCTTTCACTGATCTAATTGCGCAAGTGTACCCTTGGGAAGTCTAGTAGAAATCTGCTGCAAAATCTTCAGGGCGCCATGGTGAAGATGGCCCAATCTCCTGTGCCATAATTTTCCCTCATCCCGGCTCACCACTTCTTCTACTTTTCCCACCATTGCAGTGCGGCCATCTACCTCCAGCTTGGAGATATTCTTAACTTGGATCCTTATCTTCTTGGTTTGACCCATTGTTTTATGTCGCAGAAAAGCTTTTCCATCGCTAAAAACAACGTCATAACCTCTTTCCTTCAACATCGCAACTGAGACCAAGTTCTTCTTTAGACTTGGAACATGCATGACATATTTCAACAGAAATGGTTTACTTGACTCCCTCTCAAAGGTAATGGTACCAATGTTGGATGCACTGTATCGTCCATCATCGCCCATCTCTATATGCATTTGGAGATATTTCTCCTCCAAGTCACTGAAAAGCTCCTTATCTCCCGTCATGTGGAAGTAAGCACCACTATCAAGATACCACACCAATCCCATTGTGCTTGAAACGAAGCACGCAATCAAAGAGAAATCAAGTTCAAATTGCGAGGCAAGGGCCTCACCAACTGCAACTCCAGTAGCCTTCTTGTTCTTCTTTTTCTGTGGGCAGTTAGTGACAAGATGCCCATGTTCGTGACAGTGAAAACACTTCACCTTGGACAAATCCATCTTCTTGCCTTTAGCCTCAGATTTTGATTGGAATTTATTCCCCTTGCCTTTCCTTAATTTGGTAGCCAAAGCAAAATCCTCTTCATCATCATGCTTTGATGAAGATCCATCCCTGGTATTCTGCCTTATCTCCTCCTGCACTAGATCCGACCAAAGTCGCTCCCAATCAGGTAGTTTCTCCCATCCATTGACAGAGTCTTCATGAATGTGCCAACTCTTCAGAAGACCAGGGAGATCCAATTCCCACACTCCACAGCTCATACCGAAATTGGAAAAAATTCGTGAGATACTTTGGAATATTGTCTCCCTTCTCCATTTTTATTTTTGAGTTTATCTTTTAGCACCAACTTCCTATGGTCACTGTTTCTTTGGAAAATATTTATCAAAGCCTTCCACATTGCAAATGGAGTGGATTTCCTGTGAAGGCTTCACACAATATCATCTTTCACACCTTCCCACAGAATCATTCTCGTCTTCGCTACTTTCTTTCGCCAGGTGTCAAGTAATGCAACATCTATTGAAGTGGGCTTAGGAATATCAATGTTGATGAAATCCTTCAAGCCATTATCTTCAAGCACTGCCTCCATCCTATCCTTCCATTCAATGTAGTTAGAGCTTCCCTTGAGTGGATACTCCAACCACAAACCATTGAAAGCCATTTCGATGTCTACTCAACTGTCGCACCAAGAAATTCCTGCAGCAAATTTGAATTGTTTCACCAACACAACTCAGCACTGCTTCACTATTGCAATCTTCAGTGATTAACACTGCTCTGATACCATGTATAAATTTCTCAATACTGTATGTATTGTGAGACTCTCCTGATCTAGAAATTTTAATTTCACTGTTAAATACAACATCCGTCCAATAATTCTTTGTGGAAATTAAATCGCCAATTGCAAAACACATGAAGAAAAATCAATCACACATAACAAGATGTTTTACCGAGAAAGCTTAAAGCTAAAAACCCCAACTATCATATATTATGTATATCAATGGAACATGAAAAAATCTCATACATCTCATACAAAGCTCAGCTCATAGATCTCTCAGTACAATATACAATCGTCTCACACTGCCATACAAAAATATGTTCACACATGCACCAATTTACTGCACCCTAACAACCTGCCTCCACTGCGCAATCCCTGATGAAGAAGATCCCTGAATGAATGCAATATTTCTTTCCTTGACTGCGCAATCCTCATTGGCATCTCCAATGTGTGTGTAGATGCACTTAATGCATAACTATAGTCACAACTGATGGTCAATCACACCTTTTCACCTATCTCTCCACTGGGTCTCCACTGGATCTGACATGCAAGTAGTTAACTGTTGTATTTATTCAATTGTATGTGAGACACTGCTTGTGAATTAATTAAATAATTAATTCATTGATCACTCACTAGTGTATCATGAGTTACAACTATCACAACTGAGTTTAACTCACTTAACTGAGTTAAACTAAATAACAACTCCCATAACTACTCTTCCAACTCTGTTACAACTCTGCCACAATCAGTTACAACGAAGTACACCATGCATGAGTCACCAACCAACCTTGGAATGTGTAATTCCTTCAGCTAACTAGTTTTCCACATCAGTTAATTGAAATCAAGTGCTTCGAGAGAATAAGTTTTTATTTATTGTCTGATTATCATTAAGGGCTAATAATAATCGACATGCATTCTATTTTTAGATATGCGATCTATAAATAGACTTCGCCCATATCTCTAAAAATAGAAACTCATCTAAAGATAGAATTTTCTCAACCATCTAGAATTAGCATCCTTCCAATGTTAGAATATGCTCACCATTCTAAAAATATACATATGCCTAAAAATAGCCTGTGGTCCCCACCTAGTGAAGGTGCTTAATTTTCACTAGGATCATCATCTTGTTGAATCTCAACAATCTCTAAGTCGATCCATGTGAGTTTCTAGAGAATTCTCACCTTTCTCAATTAATTCCTACTAATTAATTAGCTTCCCTAAGTTAGAGAGGCAAGTTTTAATTATCGATCAATTGATTTAACTGAGCTATCTTTGTGTGAAATTTCTAGAAACAATTTTTGGGTTTTGGAGAACTCATGTGTTTTAGCCTCTCCACAAAGTTTGAGACTAGAACACCATTCGATGCTAAAAAACTAACATTTTGGTGGTATCTCTTGTTTACGGATTCTATGGTTGTGATTTATTTACTTTTTTTTTCCTAGTACATTGCTTTGGTATTTGTTGCTAATTTCCATTTAGGAATATTACAAAACACACCATTGTATTTTCACAAAATCTTGTGATTTTTAATTTTGAGTTCGTTGTCCTCTATTACACTAGTTACTTAGATCATAAATAAGGCACACCCTTTTGGATTGCATTTCTTCATTTGTAGTGCTAAATTTTTTCTTAGTAAGACAATAATTATTATCCCTCCAATACCTTTTCCTCTTCTTCTTCATTGAGGCATACTAACGATTTACCATAACAATCAACTTTGGTCCTATTGTGGCTCATTTGCATTTTCTGTTATTTAATTTTCAAAATACAAAAAAATCATACATGATAAAATGAAAATCCTTCATTTGTATGAAAGTCATTTTATAATTCATATATTTGATCAATTAATATGGTTTCGAAGCATGTGAAGGTGGGAATGAAAGTTTCAAATAATACATGTGCAAGTTGGAAAGCAAGATTAAAGCATGTTCCATTTGATGAAGATCAGCGGGAACCCATGGGAACAAACAACCTACAGGTTAGCCGGAGAGGTGCCTTCGCAGTTGACCCCGTTGACTAATGGCAGATCAAAAATCAATGGTTCTCGTTCACTGCGGGGGCAACACTCCGCGGAAAGCTTCGTACCCCCGAGCGCTCCTGCAGTGACGTATGCATCTAGTTGGCGGTAAATCACCTGTCATTGTCATATGTACCATTATTTGTCCATTTAAGCATTAATTAAAAATTAATGTTTGAAATCTGCTCCACTTATGTAAAGGATTCAAGTCTTTATTTTGTCTATCAGTCTTTGATTCTCAGTCATCCGCGAAGTCATTATGGTCATTTCATTTGCTTATTTTCACATACCATTGTTCGCTACCCTGCATCATTCCATGGCTAAACAACCTTCCTTGTCCAACTCTTTAAGCCGCATCCCTCTCATGGATACTGAGCAAGATATTCGGGACACCATCTGCCCCATTGAACATTTACCCTTTTACCATCAAGTTATCTTGAATGAGAAAAATTCCCCGATCTATTCAGCTATGGCTAATTCTGGTGTTCATTCTGCATGTATCCCAAAAACATATCTGTTTCGCAAATTTGTGCATTGGTTAGTGTCTGCGTTGTATCTTGATAAATGCTTTGTGATGAATTTCTTAGTTGAAAATTTTCTTCAAGTTTCATCTCAGTTAATTTGCCAAGCCCTGTGTTATCTTGAGTCTGAGTCTTATGTTCAATTCACTAATGAGTCATTGGTAGCATTTTATGATAACCGTGCAAGACAGGAGTTTAACCAGGTCATCTCCTTATTGAAGCCGAAATTGGAGCAATTTGTAGCAGATGATAAATGATTCTGATTAGATAATTTTGAAGCAGAGGTCAGACCAGTGTTACAATTTTTGTCAAAGATTCTTGGAAAAGAAGATTCCTCTCAGGTTGACAGGTTAGTGTTGGGATTGTTTGCCATGATGATGTAGTCTAAAGTAGTGTTGGATATTCCCTCTTATTGGCAAGAGGTTTTTAATACTCATATTATGAGCTTATCCCTCACCGGGTCCTTCAAGTTCTCCTCACTTATCACTTATCTATTTCTGTATCAAAATGTAGAGGAATTTTTACATTTGGGATTGAATATAAGGGATGCAAATGAGAAAAGGCAATCAGTATTTTTCTGGACTGATGTAGTAAGAAATGAACCAGATGAGGGAGGGATATTTTTTGCTACCTCTTTTATGCCAGTTGCTTATAAGGTTTTAAATGGTGTTCCTCCTCCTTTTTTCCTTCCCAAAGCTTAGGAGTGTCTCTAATTAAGTAATGCTTGTAAATTTGGGGATTGGTTTGTATATGAGGATTATTCGAAGATTAGGTTATATGGAGTGGGAGTAGAACCTTATATATTGCCAAATTTTTTCCCTATGAGGTTGTTTGCATTGGAATTCATTAGACAACATCTGAACATAGATCAAGTTCATTTTGTTCCCATGAAGAAGGGTCATTTGTTTAAATTGTCTATGTCTATGGGTCCATTTGTAGTAAATAAGAGGCAAGAATTTAATGTCTCAGTTCTTCTTACTGCTATATCTCATGCTCTCTTTGTTGCATTAAATTTCCTCTATTCTCCTCACAACTCTCCCTTGTCTTCTCTTGTTAATTTGTCTCTCACATAGTTTCTTGGATGCGTGTTTTGATTACAAAGCATTCCTTCTCTCACTAAGCCTGGGAAAGGAAATGATGGTGGAAAACAAAAAGTGTTTCAGTATCTTGAGGTCTTAGAATGGTGTAGGTTATTCTCTCAATAGTTTACATAGAATTTGTAATATCGCATTTTGAATTTGTTTGACTGTTCATCGACCACTTGACTAGTGCCTCCGTGGCTTACCTTTCCTAACTGATTTGGTATGATGACTCCATGGTGTACATCTTGTCCTCGGCTTCACTTACTACACAGTCCTTTTTCATGTTTAGTTCTTATAGTTTGTGCTAATCACTATGTCTGCATTCCATTATCCATTGAAATGCATCATCCCTCATCAAATATGCATCATCACACTTCTGTTCCACCATTGTTCATGCATCACTACTTCTCCATATCCCGTCCATCCATATCATATGCATCATTGTCATATATTGTTTTGTCATTTCATAGCATCATACTTAGGTTAGTTTATTTTCATATGCATTTCCTTGTTTATATTATGATTGCACTTATGCTCCATTACCTTAGCTCATAATCATATTTTATGATTGTGCTTTTGCATATTTTTTTTTGTTTTTGAAATTCAAATAGTGCGCTATCATATGTTTTAGAATTTAGGGTTTTTCTTTTATTTAATTTTAAAAATGACCAATGGAATGGTAATATTTTAAAACCAAATATTTACAATGAAACTAACCTCTTGTTTTTTTATTGTATGTCCAACAAAGGTTTGATGTTAAGCCTTTTGTTTATGATCTTTTTGTTTAGAAAAAATAGGGTTACTATGATATGGTATGGTATGGATAGGAAATATGTAATAGATTATGGAATGTTTATTGAATAATTAGGATAACGATGTGGGTATGGATAAAAATAAGGATAATAACATAGGTGATGAAATGTAGGTGATAAAAATGCATAACTAGTACTAAATTAGCTTTAACAATTCTAGAATATTTTCAAAAAATTTGAAATTTTAAGAGCAGTATTTTACTTACTGTGCTTGTATTCCCTCAAACCATTTGATGGTCATGATGGTCAACATTGTCTTTGTTATCATGATGGCTCTTCCAGACTATGTAGAGACTTATTTATGCTTTGCATCTGATTATTGATTTGGAATGATGTTGTTCAGGTTCCTTTTGCATGTTAGATTTTGACATTTTAGGTCCCTACTGTCATGATCTTCAATATTGACGTAGCGCAGGTTCGTTCTGACATTTTGTACTTTTAGGTCCCTTTTGGCGTAATTTGCAATAATGTTTGAAAATTTCTTCTGTCGTAATGATACAGGTCCCTTCTGGATAATTTTCTCAATAATAATTCAAGTCCCTTCTGTGTATGTTGAATGATGTATCAGGTCCATTTGTACTTGTAATTCATGTTCCTTCTTCAATTCAGTTTCTTAAACTATTTACATACTTTTATTACACGCCTTCCCCCAAGATGATGTTAAGACTTGTCTTCAAGTATGACATGTATCGAAGGGTAAATCTGCAAAAATCATACTGAAGTAAAATGAAAACAAAAAGAGAATTCATATTGGCCAAACAAGTTGGTTTTCCGATATGAATTCAATTTTTTTATTGTGTGAATTTCCTAGATTTTCACAGCCAAAATCTTTTATTATTTATTATTTATAATTTATTTTTCTTCTTCTTCTTCTGGAATTATGGGATACATATTGCTATGATGCCCCATTAGTTCCAGATCAGTATCTGTGGAGATTTTTCTCATAAAATCCTCTTTACTTATAGGCTTATTGTAAATTTTAAGCCTATGTCCATTAATGACAAATGAAATAGATGCTTCATCAATTATTTTTATCTTTACATCTCCATTACCAAAGATTTCTTCAATCTCATATGGCCAAAGCCAATGAGTCGTAAACTTTTCTTTGAAATCTTTAAACTTGGAGTCGAACAATAGTTCCCAATCTCCCTTATGAAACACTTTATTCTTTATTAATTGATCATGCCATTTGATTATTTGTTATTTCACAAGAGATGTGTGCTCTATTGCTTGCTGTCATATTTCATCCAGATGATTTAATTCCATAATTATTTGTTGTTGTGCCTAGGATAATTCCATCCCAAATTCTGTTGCTAGCTTGAATGTATGTATTTGAAATTCTATGGGTAATAGGACTTCTTTTCCATACACCAACTGATATGGACTGAACCCAATTGTGTTTTTCCATGTTATCCTATATGCCCATAGTGCATCTCTCAATTTCTCTAACTAGTCCTTTCTGTTCATGTGTACAGTCTTTGTCATGATGTTCTCTAGGACTTTGTTTGTTGAGTCCACTTGTCTGTTTGCTTGAGGATGATATAGAGTTTATTTTCTGTGTTTGATCTTGTATTTCTATGGAAGATCTCAAACAAGCTTTGATGTGAATTGTGTGCCTTGGTCAGTTACTATCTGTCTCAGAACTCCATACCTTACAAATATCTCTTCAAACAGAAATGACACAATAGTATCTTATGTTTCTCGTGCTACTGCCTTTGTCTCCACCCACTTAGTTACATAATCTGTACATACCAGGGTGTATTTCTTTCCATTTGATGGAGGGTTGATTGGTCCCACAAAATTTAAAGCCCACTGTTCAAATGGTTCAATCAGTACTTGTGGCTTTAATGGAATTTCATCTGATGACATTAGTCTCCTAACTCTTTGGTAGCTGTCACATCTCTTCACATAAGCCTTGGAGTCTTTGAAGATGGCTGACTAGTAGTAGCCAAGTTTCAACACTTTGTATGATTTCCGCTTGTCTATAAAATGACCACCACATGGCTCGTCATGACATGCTTTCAAAATATCAATAATCTCATCTTCTCTAACACAATTTC
Source organism: Pinus albicaulis (assembly GCA_034641835.2). Classification (NCBI taxonomy): domain Eukaryota; kingdom Viridiplantae; phylum Streptophyta; class Pinopsida; order Pinales; family Pinaceae; genus Pinus; species Pinus albicaulis. The sequence continues at coordinate 787,970,133 of CM076576.1, forward strand.
TAATCATTAGATCAACACCAGTATAAAAGAGATCTCCATTAACCCAACTATATCTAGCACTTTCTCTAATTATTCTTCTTTTTTGTTTATTTTTGTAATGAGATGGTGGGATTCCAAATGATAAATAGTTGGCTATATCTGCAAACCATGGATTTTTGACATTTATAGCAAATAGATGTTCATCTGGAAAATTATCTGATACTGGATTTGGATCACCAGGTGAATGAGTATTGATAGAAATTCTGCAACTTGATTATCCTTACTAGGTCAATCTTGCACAGTAATGTTAAATTCTTGCATTAATAACAACCATCTAGTTAATCTGGCATTTGCGATTGATTTTTTCATTAAATATTTTATGGTTGAATGATCCATGTGGATGTATACTTGATAACATGTTATATAATTTCTAAATTTATTAATTGCATGTACCACAACTAACATTTCTTTTTATTAACAGCGTAGTTCAATTCTGAAGGTGTTAAGTTTTTGCTTATGAAATATATGGCATAATTGAATTGATTCTCTTTATGTCCTAGTGATGCTCCGATAGCAGTGTCAGATGCATAAGTTGAAATATGAAATGGAAAAGACCAATTAGGTCCCTGAAGAATGGGTGCAATTGAAAAATTTTCTTTTAATTCTTTAAATTCATTTTGTCAATTAAAGTTCCATTGGAATTCCACATCTTTCACAAGTAAATTGAATAATGGAAAAGCTATTTTACTGAAATTTTAAATAAATCTCCAATAGTAGCCTGCATAACCCAAGAAAATTCTAAATTATTTTTGTGTTGTGGGTGGTATCAAATTCACAATGACTTGAATTTTTGCTGGGTCCACCTTTATTCCTAAAGAAGAAATATGGTGTCCCAACACTATTCCCTCAGTTAACATCAGAATAGAAGAATAAAAAAAAGAAAAAAAAAAGAAAGAAAAAAGTCATTACTAAGTGATAGATTTGTCTCTATGCATATTTTCAACACTTTTTCGAGATTTTGTAAACAATCGTCAAAATTTACGCGATACACAGTGAAATCATCCATGTAAACTTCTATAGACTCATGGATCAAATCAACAAAGATTGCAAGGACTGGTCTCTGAAAGAGGTACATTACATAAACCAAAGGGTAATACATTGTATGCATATGTTCCCCATGGACATGTGAATGTTGTCTTATCCTAGTCTTACAATGCTACCTTTTGTTAGATCTAAGAGTTTTGTGATCCATAATTTAGAAAAAATGCTTTCGGATTAATCACATTGTTAGGATTAGGTTGACGTTTTGAACCAAAGAAAAGAAAAAGAAAATAATAAATTAATTAAAAATATAAATAAATAAATAAATAAATAAATATATATATATATATATATATATATATATATATATATATATAAGAAAAGAAAAATAATAAACGGAAACTACATGGTGAGGGTCGGGATCCAACTCTTACTCAACTTTCAACCATCATCACGGTTGAGATTCGTAGCATGTCGCTCAATTTCAATCGCCTCCCTTAATTCCAATTAAGGGAGGCGATCAAAATTGGCTGACCCATCTTACGAATGCTAAGTGATGATGGTTGAAGTCAACCACGTATTAATTTTCTTTTCTTTTATTTCATATTTATTTATTTTTTAATTTTTAAAAAATATTTTTAATTAATTTAATTTAATTTAATTAATTAATTATTATTATTATTATTATTATTTATTTATTTTATTTTATTTTGTTTTTTTTATGTCACCCCCTTTTTATTTATATCTTTAATTCTCTTTCTTTTTATTTACTTTTGAATTATTAGACCCCTCATTACTTCACTCTTTTGATTTATTATTTTTAGATGTTATATACTTTAATTTAGTTATTAATATATATATATCTCAGTTATTAATTATCTGATTAATTGATTTGATCTTAATTTATTTATTAATTTAAGATCTTCTCCCATTCCTATCATATATTTTTATTGTAAACCCCCTTTTTAACATAATATATTTCATAAACCACTTTATTATAAAATTTTTATTTAATTAATGAATTTTAATTTATTTATTTTCAACTAACTAACTAATTCTCCAACGGCTAATTCTTAACAACAATCTTAACGGCTAGTTCTCAACGGCTATTTCTGGGTAATGATGCATCCCCTCTATTTATTCTTTGAGATAGATTGTCTCTCCACCTTGTCTTGAGGATGAGCCACATTAGCTGGTTCGAAACGTCGACCTAATCCTAACAATGTGATTAATCCAAAAGCATTTTTTCTAATGCTATCTTTATCTTATTGTACCCGCTAAATCCATCAAGAAATGAAAATAATTTCTTTCCAACTAATGAATCTAACACTTGATCAATAAATGGTAAAGGAAAATGATCTTTTAATGTAGCTTTATTTAGTTCTCTGTAATCTACACAAATTCTCCATTTCCTATTTTTCTTAGGTAAACTAGTTAAACTTCCACTTACTTGGAATGTAGGTGGATATTTCTTTCTTCTACCAGATTTCTTATTGCATAACTCCTTTATTGTTTTTGCATATATCCGAATATCTTTAATTGCTTGCAACAAAGGAATTTTAACATGTGTTCTTCAATTCATCCGGAATATTAAATTCAGGCAGAGATACTGGGATTTTCTGTTGTATTAATCTCTCTAGATATGGTGGAGTCTGAGTCATAATAGATTTACCTTTCTGAATTTGTTGTTCTGGTTGAGATTGTTGACTCTGTTCTCCTTGTTCAGTTTGTTCTTCTATTATCGAAGGATAATGTTTCTATAACACTTTCCTAGACCTTAGGTGGACATCTTGTATGGGAAGAATAAAATAAGTAGGATAATATGTTTCCTCTTCCACATGGTATACTGGTCTATCCATATTGTTACTTGGATTAGCTACTGGCTGAGCTGGAAATTGTGTTGGTATAGGAGGTGGTTGGTTCGTAGACAACTGAAGCTGCTGAGGTTGAGTTAGAATTGGTTGATTTTGGGGTGGAAGTGGCATTGGTTGATGTTGTTGTAATTGTTGGTATTGAGGAAATGGTTGTGGAGGGAATGGTTGTTGATATTGATATTGTTGAGGATACATATGCTGAGGTGGTTGGTTTCCATAACCATATCCCCTCAAACCTTGTGCAGGTTGATTTTGATATTGTTGTGGAGGCCAAGCCTGCCATGGCATTGGTGTATTCCATGAATTTTGAGGATATTGAAAATTTTGGGGGTTTTGTTGATGGAACTGTTGAGGCATCCTTGGTTTCCAAGGTCTCCTTGGTGCCATATAGTAGAGAGAATCTACTCCTTGCACTTCTTCTCCTTGAAATTATTTTAATTTGGAACAACTTTCTATTTCATGATTTTCTGTGCAAAGTCCACACACTTGTATACCTTGCAAAGGACATTCCCTGAGTGGATGTTTTTTCCTACACTTTGGACATAAAATTGCTAATATTTCATCTTGTTCTTCTTTATTTTTCTTAGTGTTGGGTGTGGAGCCTGATTTTCTTCCTGATTCAGAGATCCTTGTTTTAGGTGGATGTATACCCCAGGAAAATTGTACACCCTTGCACGCGGGGTGGGGGGGGTGCGGGGGGGACTTGTCCCCCCCGCGGGGTTCGAGGGCCGGCGGGGGTTTCGGGGGCAACGCCCCCGAAGCCAAAAATAGATGTAAAATTGCCTTTTAAAAGTATAGTAATTTCTAGTCAATCTAGGCTGTTCATTAGGCGGATGATCTGGCTGTAGAAGTTATGCTTAGTTTAGGGTTTTTTTCCCAAGAAGGCAACCCCTCGATTTTATGAGGGAATTTTATTGCGGCTGTGTAATGTATGTGTATTCTCTGAGCGGGAAACAAATAGGGAGACTGTGAGAGAGATCAGAGGATATTACAGCGGATCTGCTGTAGGTTTTATCTCTTCATTTTTCTGGATAATAGAAAGGAAGGACTGGCTGTTCGAGGTGGACGTAGCCCAAACTGGGCGAACCACGTATATCTGTGTCTCTCTGGTTTTATATGTTTTGTGTGCTTGTATTTTCTGCATATTTTATGTGTTGCATTGCTCTGTAATATTTAATTTTCTAACAACTGGTATCAGGGCCGAAGGTATATTTGGCTGATAAACTCGTAGGAAATAAGGGTTCCTGGTTCGAGTGGGAGCAATGGCGGAAGATGCTAAGTTTAGGGTCGAGAAATTTAACGGCCAAAACCTCCCGCTGTGGAAGATGTAGATGGAAGATTATCTGTATCAGAAATATTTGTACCTACCATTGAGCGGAAAAGCAAAGAATTTGGAGGCCATGACATACGCGGAATGGAACATTCTCAATAGAAAGGCACTCGAAACAGTACGGTTGTGCCTTGCGGCGTCATTCGCCTTCAATATTTCGAAGGAAACAACAACAGAGGGTTTGATGCAGACGTTGGCGAAACTATATGAAAAACCCTCGGGGTCAAACAAGGTATTTCTTATGAAACGACTATTTAATATGAAGATGTCGGAAGGTGGATCTGTTGCAGACCATTTAAATGATTTTAATACAGTTACCAGTTAGTTAAGTTCCGTAGGGGTAAACTTTGATGATGAAGTTAAAGCTCTGTTATTCTTGTGCTCATTGCCAAAGAGTTGGAATGGTTTAGTAATGGCCATTAGTAACTCTGTCTTTGGATCTAGTACTTTAAATTTTGATGATGTTGTCGGTGCTATCCTTAGCGAGGAAATGCGACGGAAAAGCTCCGGTGAGACATCGAGTAATGCTTTGAGTGCAGAGTCTAGGGGAAGAAGAATGGAAAGAGGAAAGAGCTCGGGATATTGCAGTAAATCAAGGAAAGGCAGATCCAAGTCTAGATCAGGGATAGTGTGTTGGAAATGCGGAAAGAAAGGACACCTAAAGAAATACTGTAGATCTCGGAAGGGAAAAGAAGGAGATGCAGAACAAGAAAATAATCATGAAGAAAATGTGACAGGTGATGTGTTACAATATGCTTTGATTCTTTCTTTCGAAAATGTTATTGATTCTTGGGTTGTAGATTTAGGGGCTTCATTCCATGCCACACCTGATAAAAAATATTTTCATGACTATGTTCAAGGAGATTTTGGACAAGTTCGTTTGGGTGATGATAAACCTTGTAAAATTGTTGGAATGGGTAAGGTTCTTGTAAAAAAACTGAATGGAAACCAATGGCTATTAAAGGAGGTAAGGCATGTTCCATATCTAAAGAAAAATATGATTTCAACAGGGCAGTTAGGCGGTGAAGGTTGTGTGACAAATTTCACAGATAAAGCTTGGAAGGTCACCAAAGGAGCCCTGGTAATAGGAAAAGGTGAAAAGGTTGGTACATTGTATTTATGCAATGGTATTTCAAATTTTGTTAATGCTTTAACTTCCAAAGGAGCAGATGCAACATTATGGCATCATAGGCTCAAACATATGAGTGAGAAGGGGATGAAGATTCTTCACTCAAGAAATTTGTTTCCAGGTTTGAAGAATGTTGATTTGGATTTATGTGAGAATTACATTTATGGAAAACAAAAGAGAGTTAGATTTCTTAGAGTTGGGAAAGAAAAGAAGAGTGAAAAATTGGAGCTTGTGCATACAGATGTATGGGGACCTGCTCAGGTATCATCTCTCGATGGCTCTCGCTATTATGTTACGTTTATTGATGATGCAACTAGAAAAAATTTGATTTATTGTATTTAAAATAAATCTGATGTATTTGATACTTTCAAGAGATGGAAAACTTTGGTTGAGATTGAGACAGGAAAGAAGTTAAAGTGTCTCAGATCAGAAAATGGAGGTGAATATTGCAGCAAAGAGTTTGATAGGTACTATTTAGAGCATGGAATTCATAGAGAGAAGACAGTTCCAAGAACACCACAAGAAAATGGTGTGTCAGAAAGGATGAATAGAACAATCATGGAGCGTGCAAGGTGCATGAGATTGCATGCAAGATTGCCTTTACAATTTTGGGCAGATGTTGTAGATACTGTTGTTTATCTAATAAACAGAGGGCCTTCAAGTTCCTCGGATGGTGGTATTCCAGAGGAAGCATGGACAGGTAAAAAGGTAAAATACTCCTTTTTAAAGCCATTTGGTTGTGAGGCCTTTGTCCATATTAATAAAGAAAATAGAACAAAGCTTGAGGCAAAATCAAAGAAATGTACCTTTATTGGATATGGTGCTAATGATTTTGGTTATCGCTTATATGATTATGAAAATCACAAAATCATTAGGAGCATAGATGTAATATTCAATGAAAAGGTCTTGTATAAGAATCAGTTGTAGGAAAAGAAACAGGAAAAAGAAAGCAAGGAATACATGGTTCTTGATAAGATAACTGAAAATTAAAGGTTCCTGAAAATGATAATAATCAACAACCACAGTAGCAGCAACCACCACAACAACAACAGGCACCTCAAACACTTGAAAGTGGTGTTAGAAGATCTACCAGGATAAGTAGACCCCCTGAACGATACTCTGCTTCATTATATTATTTATTGCTGACTGATTCTGGTGAACCTGAATGTTATGAAGAAGCGATGAAGGTTGAAAGAAGGAAGAAGTGGGAGCTATCCATGGAAGAAGAGATGGACTCCTTAATGCATAACCAGACTTGGGACTTAGTCAGGTTGCCTGCAGGTAAAACTACATTGCAGAATAAATGGGTTTACAGGATGAAGGAAGAAGATGGAGGAAAACAGAGGTACAAAGCTAGACTTGTGGTGAAGGGGTTTGCACAGAATAAAGGTATTGATTTTGATGAAATATTTTCTCCTGTTTTTAAGATGACTTCAATTAGAACTATCTTAAGTCTTGTAGCAGCGGAAGATTTACATCTTGAACAGTTAGATGTAAAGACAAAATTTCTCCATGGAGATTTGGAGGAAGAGATATACATGTAGCAACCAGAAGGATATGAGGTAAAAGGGAAAGAAAAATTGGTGTGCAGGTTAAATAAGAGCTTGTATGGCTTAAAACAGGCTCCAAGGTAGTGGTATCTAAAATTTGACAAGTTTATGTCTGAACAAGGTTATACTAGATGTCACTTTGATCATTGTGTTTATCTAAAAAGGAAAAATGATGGCAGCTATATTATATTGTTATTGTATGTAGATGACATGCTTGTTGCAGGATCTAACATGCAGGAAATAAATGTGCTCAAAAGAAAATTGGCAAATTCATTTGCAATGAAGGATTTGGGAGTTGTAAGCAGGTACATGAATAATCCAGGAAAAGAACATTGGATGGCAGTAAAATGGATTCTCAAATATTTGAGAGGTACCACAAATCAAGCATTATGCTTTGGTGGTTAAAACATTTCTCTACGGGGATATGTTGATGCAGATATGGTAGGTGACAGAGATAATAAGAGGAGCACTACAGGATATGTATTTACTGTAGGTGGAACAGTTGTCAGTTGGGTTTCAAAAATCCAAAGTGTTGTTGCACTTTCAACAACATAAGCAGAGTATGTTGCTGCTACAGAGGCTAGTAAAGAAATGATTTGGTTACAAAGGATTATGGGTGAATAGGGTAAGAAGCATGATATGGGCACGTTATACAGTGATAGCCAAATTTCCATTCATCTTGCAAAGAACTCAACATTTCATTCCAGGACTAAACACATACATCTCAAGTACCATTTCATATGGTTAGTATTGGAAGATGGAGAGTTGAAGCTGGAAAAGATACACACTAGCCAGAATCCTGCAGATATGCTAACAAAAGCTGTAACCAGGGAGAAACTGAAAATGTTCTCAGTTTCAATTGGTCTTCAAGGATGATGATGAATGTGAGGAACAACCAGGTCCAAAGAGGAGTCATTTTCTAGCAAATGAAGTAGTGGTGGAGTTGCTACAATCAGTCTCCAAGTGGGAGATTGTTGGGTGTGGAGCCTGATTTTCTTCCTGATTCAGAGATCCTTGTTTTAGCTGGATGTATACCCCAGGAAAATTGTACACCCTTGCATGCAGGGGGGGGGTGGTGGTTCAGGGGGGACTTGTCCCCCCCGCGGGGGTTTCGGGGTCAGCGCCCCTGAAGCCAAAAATAGATGTAAAATTGCCTTGTAAAAGTATAGTAATTTCTAGTCAATCTGGGTCGTTCATTAGGCGGATGATCTGACGGTAGAAGTTATGTTTAGTTTAGGGTTTTTTTCCCTAGAAGTCAACCCCTCTCTTTTATGAGGGTATTGTATTGCAGCTGTGTAATGTATGTGTATTCTCTGAGCGGGAAATAGATAGGGAGACTATGAGAGAGAACAAAGGATATTACAGCGGATCTGCTATAGGTTTTGTCTCTTCATTTTGCTGGATAATAGAAAGGAAGGACTGGCTGTTCGGGGTGGACGTAGCCCAAACTGGGTGAACCATGTATATCTGTGTCTCTTTGGTTTTATATGTTTTGTGTGCTTGTATTTTCCGCATATTTTATGTGTTGCATTTCTCTGTAGTATTTAATTTTCTAGCACTTAGCTTTTAAGACATCACTTGTGTTCCCAAAGTGCTCAAGAGATCTGTTTTGAAATTTTCTAGTAAACTTCCTATCTATGCTCTTGTTACTACACTTGTTGTAGATTTGGAAGCTCTTGATGAAATATATCTCTTTCCACTCTTTTCTCTTCCCCTAGAGTATTTCTGACAAAGTTCAGCAATTTCTTCAAATGGTAAATTTGAGATATCTCCTTTTCCCATCACATTAAGGATGTCTAAATATTCATCTTTGATACCCTTAATAAAGATTGTATGGATGGTGTCAGGACTTAGAGAATGATGTTTGGATTTCTGTAAATTGTAAATAAATATTTCCAAATATTCTTCCAAACTTTTGTCTTATTTTTGTGTCATTCTAAAAATGTCTTCTTTTGAGTCTCTAGCCCTGCAGTAAGCTTGATACTTTTTAAGAAAAAAATTATTCATTTCATCCCAAGAATCAATTGTATGTTCTCCTAAACCCATAAACCATTTCAAGGCTGCTTCTTTCAGAGTAGCAAGAAAAAGTCGAAGCTTGTGTGTGTCATCCGTATATCCATAAGTTATACACAAGATATCAAACTCGAACATGAATGCATCAGGATCTTCTGTTGACATTCCATAGAAATTAGGCAATACAGAAGGTGGAATTTTTTTCATTTTTATTTTTTCTCCTAATATTTCTGTTGCATCTAATATTGGAAATTCAAAAGTAGTTTCCTGATCATTTTTATTTTATTTCTCATTTCCTTGTATTCTTCTATTTTGATTTTCTCTTCTTGCTTCTTCTTATATCCTTCTAAGTGATTTTTCTCTTTTGTCTTCCTCTGGCTTTCTTTCTTCCTCTCGTTTTCTTCTCCATTCCCTTTGTTGTCTTTCATATTCAAGCCTTTGTTCAGGATTCATGTTTACCCTATTTGATCCTTCTCCTTCTTTAGCCATTTCTTGTTCAGAGATATGTAGTGTTTCAATATGAGGTTGATTTTTCATTTCTTCCACTACTTTGAATTGTTCAAGGACAGGTTTGAACAACTGATTTTCTTGTATCCTTTTGTTTCCCTAAGGAAGGAGGTTCTTTAGGTGATAGTTTTCTTTTTACCTCCAAGGCTAACAAGATTTGTCTGTCAACTAAAGTTAATCTTTTTCCTAATCTCTGTTTTTCCTCTAACTCTTCTATAGTAGGTCCTCCAGCAACTAGTGTTGTTAGTCTTGTGGATGAATGAGTTGTTTGTGGGTTTCGTTTCACAAATCTACCCTTCTGATCTCTATCTCTAGGAATAATAAAACATTAATTAAAATAAAAGCTATGTTTTTGTTGTTTTTAATGTTTTTATATATATATTTTTTCTTTTTATCTTCCTAATTGACTGTTTTGAAATATGTTTCCCTGGAAACGACACCAAAATTTTGGGTTGTTTAATAGGTAAACAAACACAAGTATTTATTATGAACCCAAACTAGTAGGACTTAGAAGCATCCCCAAAGTATATGGGTTTCAGCTATGATCAAGTTAGAAGATGATTTATCAATGATTAAGGAAATGCATATTACAAATATAAATCTAACCAAAATAATTTCTAAATTCAAGTATGTAATCAGTAGCAAAAGAATCTCCTAACTTAAGAGATTCGTTTGTCCTTCTCTCACAAAATTACTTCACGAATTAGAAATAAAAAACCACTAATTGAGAAATATATTAATATGCATGAAACAATAATTGAAGAGGCTCTTAACTAAAGAGATCCTGGTTTTCCTTCATCACAGATTCATTCATCAATAAAGTATTGTTAGAAAATAGGAATTCATAAAAGCATTAAAAAGCATGAAAAGATGAATTCTAGCTTAACATCTTAATCAGATAGAAAGAATGTTTAACTTAAACATTTTATTTTCCTTTCATATGAAAAATAAGAATGATAATTAGATTCATCGGTTCTCATAAAACATCAACATAAATTTAATCAAAAAGTTAAGCATAAAACAAACTAGTTCAAAAACTGCAACTGCAAATAACTAGGAAGTGCAATTAGCTCGGTTTGGGGGCCTTCCACCCTTTCCTCGCACAATGAAAGTGATTTCAGCTAATAAAAATTCAGTCAATTAATCAACATATAACAACAACAAATTGAATAGAACAGATCTTCAATTAACTCTCCAAAGTCTCATAAATAATAATGTTAAGTCATACAATTTCTACATATCAATACCTTTAAATTCCGAGGCTTAGATAGATAAAATATACAAAAAAATCATCTAAAATGTCTCCTATAGCCATGGCTATCCTTATCTTATCCAATCAAGTCGAATTCATCCATCAAAATCTGGAAAATCCCATAAAATAAGAAATTTGACCTAGTTCCTAGCGATCCTCCATAAAAACAGGTCATGTTTGACCGCCTTTGACTGGGCCTATTAAAGCATAGTTTGACTTAACCAAAAAGTGTAGAATTAACCTTAGTTCGAAATATTTCTATAAATATATCCATCTCGAGCCCAAGTATCCTGCAAATATGCAAACCATGAGGCCATTACTGGAATTTCTGATCTTGTCCAAAAATGCACTTAAAATTCATTTTTTATAAAAACTTCTAAGAATTGAAAAACTTAATTTAAATACCTATATATGAATTTATTGGTCAAAATAATGTGAATATGATGGTGTATAGATGGATAGTATGGAAAATAAAGTGTATTTCATAAACAAAAAGAGAAATAGGATTGTTTCTGTTGCAGCAGAGGTCGAGGCATTGCAGAAAGGTCAAAGCAAGAGGAGGTAAGGGTATATCGATATCCAAGTTTCCAAGGAGAATATATCCCACTAAAGTGAAGGGAATCAAGTCATAAAAAGAGGGTCTTATTTGTTTGTTAGGATTTCCGAATTAGGATTATATACCTAATTCTAGGAGGCCGAAAGTCTAAAGTAAAAGGGAAGTCGAAGTTGAAGAAGATCCGAAAAGAAGAAATGAGAAGGTTGATTATCGTTGACTAAGGATCTCATCAAGGGAACTTTTGTCTTAGTCTTGGAGTGGAAAGTAGGTCAAGGGTCTTGGTCTTGGTATTAATCACTTGGAATCTCTATAAAAAGAAGAATTTGTTTGTGTTTTCCTCTCAAAGAATGATAACCTATATTTTTTGTCGCTTGTCTCTTTATGGTTTATGCATTGGTAGTTGTTTGATGAAGAAAAACACTAATAACCTAAGTAAGTGTTGAAGCCTCGAAAATCGTTGCTTAAAACATTGGGGGAAAGCCACCCAATCCGGACCTTAGGACAACTCCTTTTCCATTTGGTGTGGTGGCTCTGACTGGATTTACAGGACTAATTTCCTAATAATAAATGGATTGGTGATGGAGTGTTTGTGTAAGTGGATAAATGGAACTAACTAACTGAGATAATCTATCTAATTTAATCTATAACTTACAAATAATTCTAAAACTAACCCGGGTATTAAATATGAATACAACTTAAAGATTGTTTCAATTAAACAAATAACCATGAAAATGTATTATTGTTCAATAGAAAGATGCAATATCATATAATGATAACTTTTTTTAAGAAATTAAACAGAGTTAGAATAGCACATCACATTCATAATTCTTATATATCATTTGCACATACTATGATGGATGAATACTTCTATATCTTCAGAAATGATATGATAAAGAAATATTTGAGAAACAAGAATATATAAATGATAGCAAATTTCAAAGAAAATACTTCATTACATAAAGAAAATAACAGTAAATCGTTAGGAATACCAGATTCATTAAGATATTTTCTTGATGCAATTCGATATCCAGATCCTGTGCTTTAACTTAGAAAAGTCTTCAAGTTACATAAATGCAACTCTAAAAAATAATTCACCATGAAATCACAGAAAGTGATCCTTTATAAAAATAAGATAGTTAATGGAGTACAAAAATGTATTATCCGAAGCCAAAATATTACAAATTCAGGACCCCTTTCTAAATGCTTGAAATGGGTTTAAATAGGAAATTAACAAAACAAATTAACTATAAATTATGCTAGAAACTATCATTGGAAATCCGGGAAAAAGACTCGCAATATCAAATAAAACAGATTCACTGAATTTCTTCTGTATTCAATGTGCTGAGGTGGTATATTTTAAGCATATCTTTAACTTCGGTTGGATGATTCATCCTCGAATGCAACTGACTAGTGTATGTGGCATCAGATATCTGGAATGATGTAATTTATGGCATTAGAAAGGCATTTGATTGCCATATGATGAATTTGTGGTTTGATAAAATATGTCCATAGGACATCCCATGTAATTTCCTGTATTTTTCTGATCTTTTGATTCTTGTTCATTAATTCCTGCTTCCATCTGGTATCAGTTTCTTTCACCTTTGGCAATTTTCATGGAGTACAATCTGAAATTAAATTAGCAGCATATAAACTATCATTAACTAATTGTGTCAGATTGTTCATTATGGCTCTGGCCCTTGATGTAGCACGTTCTTATTTAATCAACTGTGTATCCCATTCAGCAAACAAAATTTCCTTATGCCTTTCTTCGATCCTGGGAAGATTTGCACTCTTTCCTTGTTCTGAGTCCTGCCATGAAATAAATTCTGAAATCTTATCATCTGCATTTTAAAATTCAATTATGGTGCTGACTAATTCATCGATAAGAGATGATGTTATTTCACATAAAGGTTCATCTTGTGCGATTATTTGACACAGATCATCCAACTACTGAGACAATAGCTTACTTTTTTCCAGAGCTTCTGTTTTAAATTGGTCAATTTTAGGATAATCCTTAAATTTATCCAATCTTGCTTGAAATATTTTTTCTTGCTCTGCTTTCGTAGTTTTCTCATTTTGCAGCAAGGTCTATAATTTGGATACTTCTTGAGATAACTATTGTTGTTTGTTCAAAGCTTTTTGATCAAGCTTCTTCTTTTCAATACGCAGTTTTTCTTCCAACTGTTTGGCTCTGAGTCTTTCTTCTTCCAACTCATGCTCCAACTGCAATATCTTTTGTTGATCACCTATTGTTTTCTCCTCTAGCAATGCTATCTGTAAGTATTTTTGCTTTATCATTTGATTGACTTCAGCAGCTTTATCTATAGTGGTTGCACTATAGGCACTTGCATATTGTGATAGTTTGGTAAGATCCTCTGAAGGATTTACCTCAGTATTCTTCCATACAACGTTCATTAATTCAACTTGTGAATTTGCAAGTGATCCTTGATCTATCTTCCTTATTTTCCTTTTTTTTTTCTGACAACAGCCCTATGCTTAAGACTATAAAAGATATCTAGACGAGGTATGTCTTCAACTCTTAATACAATTTCTTCTTATTGATGTTTAGGAATAATCTAAATAACCTGATTGTTCAGATTATCAACTTGAGGATTATTTTGTTCCCCTATTTGCTGAGCAAATTGTTCATACTGTTGTAGCAAATGAGAAATAATAATCACTTCAGTAGAATTTCCCTCTTTCTGCGTGATCTTTTCTCTTTCAGGTTGATCATTGAGCTTATTACCTATATCTTCTTTTTTAGACTGTACATTAGCCTTGTTGCCAGTATTCTCCTTTTCTGTCTGCACATCAGGCTTGTTACCTGTTCTTTCCTTCTCAGTCTGCATATCAATTTTGCTGGTAGACACTTCTTTTTATTCTTTGCTGGTTGTATCTTCCTTTTTCTTTTGTTCTATTTCCATACTCTCATTTTCTTGCAAAGGAATCCTCAGCTAGTCAAGGGGAATTTTAAGTAATATCTGGCTTCCGAACAGCATAAATTTGTTGATATCTTCTGCTTGAAACTTGGATTTAGCTAGATCACATACTCGGTAAAATTTCTCAATTGAGACAAATAAATCATCAAAGACATCAGGCTCATGCTCAAAATTATCAATTTGGACCAAAGTTGTGAAATCAAGAGCCACTTTATTTGGATCATATTGTCTGTCGCGAACTGTTGCAAGCTTAAGATCTCATATCTTAAGGACTTATTTTTCAGCATGCTTAAAATCATTAAGGGTATGTGTTCCACAATGGAAAGGAAAGTAGGCTAGATCAATTTTTTGGAATTCTTTAGACACTTGGACATCCCTCTTTCTATCAACTGGTAAGAAATTTCTTGAGCTAAAATTTTTTCAGGGACATATAGAGGTAGGACCTGAGGTTCAACAATGCTTCCCAAAACCCTAATATAGGTAAAATTTTCTTCTCCAAACCAATTTCCGATTAGGGATATATCAAGCTTTTCCTTTTTAGAGCGCCGGGGAGGAAATTTGTTAAAAATGGTCTGGTAAATTGGTAACATGAAGTCATGGAAAATTCTATATACATGGTTCTTGAAATGAGCCTTCCTCAAAATTTTATGGTAAATGTGAATCAGGATAGGTTCCTGTGAAGTCCATTTCCAACCCAGAATAGGGAATTCGGAATTAAAACACAGAGCATCTAAGATATAGGCACAAAAATGAAATGGGGGAGTATTTCCACTATTTTTATTCTTTCTATAGTCCAGAATATTATTTTCTATTTTTTTGGATAAAATAACTGACCAATCCATTATAACAAATCCTACAACAGCCTCAATCAGGGGTACCATTTGAATAGAAAACCATGCGGAATTATTACTCCCAAAAATTCTGCACATCATTGCAGTAGCGTAACAATATGGAGGTGCGAGAGACTCTACATAATACATACCTGAGGCATCCTGGTTATGTTTGTCTGGAGCTTGTCTCCATTCTCTAATTGGGTTTGATTCAATTTAATTTCTTGATGTAAAATCTGCTATGAAGGCTTTGTTGTAGGTCTTTTGAGGATCTGGTAGATGGTACATTGCTTTGATGTCTTCTGCTCTAAAAGACCCAAATATCTTCCCCCCACCTGTCATGAATGTTCTGTTTCTGATGGTGGTGTTGTCTATTACCCATCGTATTATATCATAATATGGGAATACACTTGCTTGAGCTGCAATTCTATGAAGAAAAGAATTTGCAAGTTCTTTAAGGGGATTAACGTCTGAATCTGATTCTTCATCTGGCACTATTGCCTTTACCTATGTGACTGTAGGGTCTTATTTTTCAAGCAAATTATGGACGTCTTCCCAAAAAATCTTCCTGAGACCCTGGAATGTGGTATCTGTAACTAGCCTTATCTTGGCTCGTTTTTCTTTTGGCATTGTGGTAATGGCAACAATCTTTGCGGTGGCAACAGTTCTTGATTTCTTAAGCTTCTTAGAAATCGCAGCTGAGACCAAGTTCTTCTTCAGACTTGGAACATGCATAACATTTTTCAACATAAATGGTTTACCTAACTCCCTCTCAAAGGTAATGGTACCAATGTTGGTTGCACTGTATCGTCCATCGTCGCCCATCTCTATATGCATTTGGAGATCTTTCTCCTCCAAGTCGCTGAAAAGCTCCTTATCTCCCGTCATGTGGAAGTAAGCACCACTATCAAGATACCACACCAATCCCATTGTGCTTGAAACCAATCACGCAATCAAAGAGAAATCAAGTTCAAATTGCAAGGCAAGGGCCTCACCAACTGCAATTCTAGTAGCCTTCTTGTTCTTCTTTTTCTGTGGGCAGTTAGTGGCGAGATGCCCATGTTCGTGACAGTGAAAACGCTTCACCTTCGACAAATCCAGCTTCTTGCCTTTAGCCTCAGATTTTGAGTGGAATTTCTTTCCCTTCCCTTTCCTTAATTTGGTAGACAAAGCAAAATCCTCTTCATCATCATGCTTTGATGAAGATCCATCCCTGGTATTCTACCTTATCTCCTCCTGCACTAGATTCGACCAAAGTCGCTCCTAATCAGGCAGTTTCTCCCATCCATTGACAGAGTCTTCATAAATGTGCCAAATCTTCGGAAGCCCAGGGAGAGCCAATTCCCACACTCCCTAGCTCATCCCGAAATTGGACAAACTTCGTGAGATACTTTGGAATATTGTCACCATTCTCCATTTTGATTTCTGAGTTTATCTTTCAGCACCAACTTCCTATGGTCACTGCTGCTTTGGAAAAGATCTGTCAAAGCCTTCCACATTGCAAATGGAGTGGCTTTCCCGTGAAGGCTTCACACAATATCATATTTCACACCTTCCCACAGAATCATTCTCGTCTTCGCTATTTTCTTTTGCCAGGCATCAAGTAATGCAACATTTGTCGAAGTGGGCTTAGGAATATCAATGTCGATGAACTCCTTCAGGCCATTATCTTCAGGCACTGCCTCCATCCTATCCTTCCATTCAATGTATTTAGAGCTTCCCTCAAGTGCATACTCCAACCACAAACCATTGAAAGCCATTTCTATGTCTACTCAACTGTCGCACCAAGAAATTCCTGCAGCAAATTCGAATTGTTCCACCAACAAAACTCAGCACTACTTCACTATTGCAATCTTCAGTGATTAACACTGCTTTGATACCATGTAGAAATTTCTCAATAATTTATGTATTGTGAGACTCTCCTGATCTAAAAATTTTAATTTCACTGTTAAATACAAAATCCGTCCACCAATTCTTTGTGGAAATTAAATCGCCAATTGCAAAACACATGAAGAAAAATCAATCTCACATAACAAGATGTTTTACCGGGAAAGATTAAAGCTAAAAACCCCAACTCTCATATATTATGTATATCAATGGAACATGAAACAATCTCATACATCTCATACAAATCTCATCTCATAGATCTCTCAGTACAATATACAATCGTCTCACACTGCCATACAAAAATATGTTCACACATGCACCAATTTACTGCACCCTGACAACTTGCCTCCACTGCGCAATCCCCGATGAAGAAGATCCCTGAATGAATGCAATCTTTCCTTCCTTGACTGCACAATCCTCATTGGCATCTCCAATGTGTGTGTAGATGCACTTAATGCATCACTATAGTCACAATTGATGGTCAATCACACCCTTTCACCTATCTCTCCACTGGGTCTCCACTGGATCTGACATGCAAGTAGTTAACTGTTGTATTTATTCAGTTGCATGTGAGACACTGCTTGTGAATTAATTAAATAATTAATTCACTGATCTCTCACTAGTGTATCATGAGTTACAACTATCACAACTGAGTTTAACTCACTTAACTGAGTTAAACTAAATAACAACTCCTATAACTACTCTTCTAACTCTGTTACAAATCTGCCACAATCAGTTACAACAAAGTCCACCATGCATGAGTCACCAACCAACCTTAGAATGCGTAATTCCTTTAGCTAACTGGTTTTCCACATCAGTTAATTGAAATCAAGTGCTTCGAGAGAATAAGTTTTTATTTATTGTCTGATTATCATTAAGGGCTAATAATAATCGACATGCATTCTATTTTTAGATATGCGATCTATAAATAGACTTCGCCCATATCTCTAAAAATAGAAACTCATCTAAAGATATAATTTTCTCAACCATCTAGAATCAGAATCCTGCCAATGTTAGAATATGCTCACCATTCTAAAAATATACATACACCTAAAAATAGCTTGTGGTCCCCACCTAGTGAAGGTGTTTAATTTTCACTAGGATCATCGTCTTGTTTAATCTCAACAATCTCTAAGTCGATCCATGTGAGTTTCTAGAGAATTCTCACCTTTCTCAATTAATTCCTACTAATTCATTAGCTTCCCTAAGTTAGAGAGGCAAGTTTTAATTATCGATCAATTGATTTAACTGAGCTATCTTTGTGTGAAATTTCTAGAAACAATTTTTGGGTTTTGGAGAACTCGTGTGTTTTAGCCTCTCCACAAAGTTTGAGACTAGAACACCATTCGATGCTAAAAAACCAACATTTTGGTGGTATCTCTTGTTTACGGATTCTATGGTTGTGATTTATTTACTTTTTTGTTCCTAGTACATTGCTTTGGTATTTGTTGCTAATTTCCATTTAGGAATATTACAAAACACACCATTGTATTTTAAAAAAATCTTGTGATTTTTAATTTTGAGTTCGTTGTCCTCTATTACACTAGTTACTTAGATCATAAATAAGGCACACCCTTTTGGATTGCATTTCTTCATTTGTAGTGCTAAATTTTTCCTTAGTAAGACAATAATTTTTATCCCTCCAATACCTTTTCCTCTTCTTCGTCATTGAGGCATTCTAACGATTTACCATAACAATCAATTTTGGTCCTTTTGTGGCTCATTTGCATTTTCTGTTATTTAATTTTCAAAATACAAAAAAATCATACATGATAAAATGAAAATCCTTCATCTGTATGAAATTCATTTTATAATTTATATATTTGATCAGTTAATATGGTTTTGAAGCATGTGAAGGTAGGACTGAAAGTTCCAAATAATACATGTGCAAGTTGGTGAGTAGGATTAAAGCATGTTCCATTTGATGAAGATCAGCGGGAACCCATGGGCACAAACAACCTACAGGTTAGCCGGAGAGGTGCCTCCGTAGTTGACTCCAATGACTAATGGCAGATCAAAAATCAACGGTTCTCGTTCACTACGGGGGCAGCACTCCGGGGAAAGCTTCATACCCTCGAGCGCTCCCGCAGTGACGTATGCATCCAGTTGGCGGTAAATCACCTATCATTGTCATATGTGCCAGTATTTTTCCGTTTAAGCATTAATTCAAAATTAATGTTTGAAATCCACTCCACTTATGTAAAGGATTCAAGTCTTTATTTTGTCTATCAGTCTCTGATTCTCAGTCATTCTGGTCATTTCATTTTCTTATTTTCACATACCATTGTCCGCCACCCTGCATCATTCCATGGCTAAAAAACCTTCCTTGTCCAACTCTTCAAGCCGCAACCGTCTCATGGATACTGAGCAAGATATTCAGGACACCATCTGCCCCATTGAACATTTACCCTTTTACCATCAAGTTATCTTGAATGAGAAAAATTCCCCGATCTATTCATCTATGGCTAATTCTGGTGTTCTTTTTGCATGTATCCCCAAAACATATCTATTTCCTAAATTTTTGCATTGGTTAGTGTCTACGTTGTATCTCGATAAATGCTTTGTGATGAATTTTTTAGTTGAAAATGTTCTTCAAGTTTCATCCCAGTTAATTCGCCAAGCCCTGTGTTATCTTGAGTCTGAGTCTTATGTTCAATTCACTAAAGAGTCATTGGTAGCATTTTATGATAACCTTGCAGGACAAGAGTTTAACCAGGTCATCTCCTTATTGAAGCCGAATTTGGAACAATTTGTAGCAAATGATAAATAATTCTAATTAGATAATTTTGAAGCAGAGGTCAGACCAATGTTACAATTTTTGTCAAAGATTCTTGGAAAAGAGGATTCCTGTCAAGTTGACAAGTTAGTGTTGGGATTGTTTGCCATGATGATGTAGTCTAAAGTAGTGTTGGATATTCCCTCTTATTGGCAAGAAGTTGTTAATACTCATCTTATGAGCTTATCCCTCACCGGGTCCTTCAAGTTCCCCTCACTTATCACTTATCTATTTCTATATCAAAATGTAGAGGAATTTTTACATTTGGGATTGAATATAAGGGATGAAAATAAGAAAAGGAAATCAGTAGTTTTCTGGACTGATGTAGTAAGAAATGAACCATATGAGGGAGGGATATTTGATTTTGCTACCTCTTTTATGGCAGTTTCTTATAAGGTTTTAAATGTTGTTCCTCCTCCTTGTTTCCTTCCCAAAGCTCAGGAGTGTCTCTAATTAAGTAATGTTTGTAAATTTGGGGATTGGTTTGTATATGAGGATTATTCGGAGATTAGGTTATATGGAGTGGGAGTAGAACCTTATAGATTGCCAAATTTGGTCCCTATGAGGTTGTTTGCATTGGAATTCATTAGACAACATCTGAACATAGATCAAGTTCATTTTGTTCCCATGAAGAAGGGTCATTTGTTTAAACTGCCTATTTCTGTGGGTCCATTTATAGTAACTATGAGGCAAGAATTTAATGTCTCAATTCTTCTTACTGCTATATCTCCTACTCTCTTTGTTGCATTAAATTTCCTCTATTCTCCTCACAACTCTCCCTTGTCTTCTCTTGTTAATTTTTTTCTCACAGAGTTTCTTGGATGCCTGTTTTGATTACAAAGCATTCCTTCTCTCACTAAGCTTGCGAAAGGAAATGATGGTGGAAAACAAAAAGTGTTTCAGTATCTTGAGGTCTTAGAATGGCGGAGGTTATTCTCTCAATAGTTTACATAGCGTTTGTAATATCACATTTTGAATTTTTTTGGCCGTTCATCGACCACTTTATTGGTGCCTCCGTGGCTTACCTTTCCTAACTGATTTGGTATGTCACTCCACGGTGTACATCTCGTCCTCGGCTTCACTTAATACACAGTCATTTTTCACGTTTCGTTCTTATGGTTTGTGCTAATCACTATGTCTTCATTCCATTATCCATTGAAATACATCATGTCTCATCAAATATGCATCATCACACTTTTGTTCCACCACTGTTCATGCATCACTACTTCTCCATATCCCGTCCATCCATATCATATGCATCATTGTCATATATTGTTTTGTCATTTCATAGCATCATACTTAGGTTAGTTTGTTTTCATATGAATTTCCTTGTTTATATTATGATTGCACTTATGCTCCATTACCTTTGCTCATAATCATATTTTATGATTGTGCTTTTGCATCTTTTTTTTTTTTTTGAAATTCAAATAGTGTGCTATCATATGTTTTAGACTTTAGGGCTTTTCTTTTATTTAATTTTAAAAATGACCAATGGAATGGTCATATTTTAAAACCAAATATTTACAATGAAACTAACCTCTTGTTTGTTTATTGTAGGTCCAGCAAAGGTTTGATGCTAAGCCTTTTGTTTATGATCTTTTTGTTTAGAAAAATTAGGGTTACTATGATATGGTATGGTATGGATAGGAAATATGTAATAGATTATGGAATGTTTATTGAATAATTAGGATAACGATGTGGGTATGGATAAAAATAAGGATAATAACATAAGTGATGAAATGTAGGTGATAAAAATGCATAACTAGTACCAAATTAGCTTTAACAATTCTAGAATATTTTCAAAAAATTTGAAATTTTAAGAGCAATATTTTACTTACTGTACTTGTATTCCCTCAAACCATTTGATGGTCATGATGGTCAACATTGTCTTTGTTATCATGATGGCTCTTCCAGACTATGTAGAGACTTATTTATGCTTTGCATCTGATTATTGATATGGAATGATGTTGTTCAGGTCCCTTTTGCATGTTAAATTTTTACATTTTAGGTCCCTACTGTCATGATATTCAATATTGTGCTTCAGGTTCCTTAAAATTTTGTATTTTCGGAGCCCCTTTTAGCGTAATTTGCAATAATGTTTGAAAATTTTCTTCGACGTAATGATACGAGAATCATACATTTGGATAATTTTCTCAATAATAATTCAAGTCCCTTCTGTGTATGTTGAATGATGTATCAGGTCCATTTGTACTTGTAATTCATATTCCTTCTTCAATTTAGCTGCTTAAACTATTTACATACTTTTATTACATGCCTTCCCCCAAGCTGATGTTAAGACTTGTCTTCAAGTATGACATGTCTCGAAGGGTAAATCTGAAAAAATCATACTGAAGTAAAATGAAAACAAAAAGAGAATTCATATTGGCCAAACAAGTTGGTTTTCCGATATGAATTCAATTTTTTTATTGTGTGAATTTCCGAGATTTTGACAACCAAAATATTTTATTATTTATTATTTATAATTTATTCTTCTTCTTCTTATTCTGGAATTATGGGAGGCATATTGATATGATGCCCCATTAGTTCCATATCGTTATGTGTGGATATTTTTCTCATAAAATTCTCTTTACTTATAGGCTTATTGTAAATTTTAAGCCTATGTCCATTAACGACAAATGAAATAGATGCTTCATCAATTGTTTTTATCTTTACATCTCCATTACCAAAGATTTCTTCAATCTCATATGGCCAAAGCCAATGAGTCGTAAACTTTTCTTTGAAATCTTTAAACTTGGAGTCGAACAATAGTGCCCAATATCCCTTATGAAACAATTTATTCTTTATTAATTGATCATGCCATTTGATTCTTTGTTCTTTCACAAGAGATGTGTGCTCTACTGCTTGATGTCATATTTCATCCAGATGATTTAATTGCATAATTATTTGTTGTTGTGCCTAAGATAATTCCGTCTGAAATTTTGTTGCTAGCTTGAATGTATGTATTTGAAATTCTATGGGTAATAGGACTTCTTTTCCATACACCAACTGATATGGACTGAACCCGATTGTGTTTTTCCATGTTATCCTATATGCCCATAGTGCATCTCTCAATTTCTCTAACCAGTCCTTTCTGTTCATTTGTACAGTCTTTGTCATGATGTTCTCTAGGAATTTGTTTGTTGAGTCCACTTGTCTGTTTGCTTGAGGATGATATAGAGTTTATTTTCTGTGTTTGATCTTGTATTTCTCTGTAAGATCTCAAACAAGTTTTGATGTGAATTGTGTGCCTTGGTCAGTTACTATCTGTCTCAGAACTCCATACCTTACAAATATCTCTTCAAACAGAAATGACACAATAGTATCTTTTGTTGCCCATGCTACTGCCTTTGTCTCCACCCACTTAGTTACATAATCTTTACATACCAGGATGTATTTCTTTCCATTTTATGGAGGGTTGATTGGTCCCACAAAATCTAAATCCCCATTTGATGGAGGGTTGATGAAATTGGTCTCCCAATTCTTTGGTAGTTGTCACATCTCTTCACATAAGCCTTGGAGTCTTTGAAGATGGCTGACCAGTAGTAGCCAAGTTTCAGCACTTTGTATGATGTCCACTTGTCTAAAAAATGACCACCACATGGCTCATCATGACATGCTTTAAAAATATCAATAATATCATCTTCTCTAACACAATTTCTAATCATTAGATCAACACCAGTATAAAAGAGATCTCCATTAACCCAACTATATCTAGCACTTTCTCTAATTATTCTTCTTTTCTGTTTATTTGTGTAATGAGATGGTGGGATTCCAGATGATAAATAGTTGGCTATATCTGCAAACCATTGATTTTTGACATTTATAGCAAATAGATGTTCATCTGGAAAATTATCTGATACTGGATTTGGATCACCAGGTGAATGAAGTATTGATAGAAAGTCTGCAACTTGATTTTCCTTACCAGGTCAATCTTGCACAGTAATGTTAAATTCTTGCATTAATAACAACCATCTAGTTAATCTGGCATTTGCGATTGATTTTTTCATTAAATATTTTATGGCTGAATGATCCATGTGGATGTATACTTGATAACATGTTATATAATTTCTAAATTTGTTAATTTCATGTACTACAACTAACATTTATTTTTTTGTAACAACGTAGTTTAATTCTGAAGGTGTTAAGTTTTTGCTTATGAAACATATGGCATAATTGAATTGATTCTCTTTATTTCCTAGTGATGCTCCGATAGCAATGTCAGATGCATCAGTTGAAATATGAAATGGCAAAGACCAATTAGGTCCCCGAAGAATGGGTGAAATTGAAAAGTTTTCTTTTAATTCTTCAAATTCATTTTGACAATTAATTGTCCATTGGAATTCCACATCTTTCGCAATTAAATTGAATAATGGAAAAGCTATTTTACCGAAATTTTCAATAAATCTCCTATAGTAGCTTGCATAACCCAAGAAACTTCTAACTTCTTTTTGTGTTGTGGGTGGTATCAAATTCACAATGACTTGAATTTTTGCTGGGTCCACCTTGATTCTTGAAGAAGAAATATGGTGTCCAACCACTATTCCCTCAGTTAACATCAGAACAAAAGAATTAAAAAAAGAAAGAAAAAAAGAAAGAAAAAAGTCATTACTGAGTGATAGATTTGTCTCTATGCATATTTTCAACACTTTTTCGAGATTTTGTAAACAATCGTCAAATTTTCCACCATACACAGTGAAATCATCCATGTAAACTTCTACACACTCATGGATCAAATTAGAAAATATTGCAAGGACTACTCTCTGAAAGGTAGCAGGTACATTACATAAACCAAAGGGTAATCCATTGTATGCATATGTTCCCCATGGACATGTGAATGTTGAATTATCTTGGTATTACAATGCTACCTTTTGTTAGATCTAAGACTTTTGTGATCCATAATGTAGAAAAAATGCTTTCGGATTAATCACATTGTTAGGATTAGGTTGACG
Organism: Pinus albicaulis; assembly: GCA_034641835.2. NCBI lineage: Eukaryota > Viridiplantae > Streptophyta > Pinopsida > Pinales > Pinaceae > Pinus > Pinus albicaulis. Next base: position 787,994,745 of record CM076576.1, read on the forward strand.
TTTCGAACCAAAGAAAAGAAAAATAAATTAATAAATTAATTAAAAATATTTTTAAATAAATAAATAAATAAATAAATAAATAAATAAATAAATAAATATATATATATATATATATATATATATATATATATATATATATATATATATATATATAAAATAAAAGAAAAATAATAAACGGAAACTATCTGGTGAGGGTCGGGATCCAACTCTTACTCAACTTCCAACCATCATCACGATTGAGATTCGTAGCATGTCGCTTAATTTCGATCACCTCCCTTAATTGGAATTAAGGGAGGCGATCGAAATTGAGCGACATGCTACGAATCTCAACCGTGATGATGGTTGGAAGTTGAGTAAGAATTGGATCCCGACCCTCACCAGATAGTTTCCGTTTATTATTTTTCTTTTCTTTTATTTCATATTTATTAATTTACTTATTTATTTATTTTTATTTTATTTATTTTTTAATTTTTAAAAAATATTTTTAATTAATTTTATTTTTCTTTTCTTTATTTATTATTATTATTTATTTATTTTGTTTTATTTTGTTTTTTTAATGTAACCCCATTTTTATTTATATCTTTAATTCTCTTTATTTTTATTTACTTTTGAATTATTAGACCCCTCATTACTTCACTCTTTTTATTTATTATTTTTAGATGTTATATACTTTAATTTAGTTTTTAATATATCTATATCTCAATTATTAATTATTAATTATCTGATTAATTGATTTGATCTTAATTGATTTATTAATTTAAGACATTCTCCCATTCCTATCATATATTTTTATTATAAACCCTCTTTTTAACATAATATATTTCATAAACCCCTTTATTATAAAAAAAATATTTAATTAATGAATTTTAATTAATTTATTTCGACTCACTAACTAATTCTCCAACGGCTAATTCTTAACAGAAATCTTAACGGTTAGTTCTCAACGGCTATTTCTGGGTAATGATGCATCCCCTCTATTTATTCTTTGAGATAGATTGTCTCTCCACCTTGTCTTGAGTATGACCCACATTAGCTAGTTCAAAACGTCGACCTAATCCTAACAATGTGATTAATCTGAAAGCATTTTTTCTAATGCTATCTTTATCTTATTGTACCTACTAAATCCATCGAGAAATGAAAATAGTTTCTTTCCAACTAATGAATCTAACACTTGATCAATAAATGGTTAAGGAAAATGATCTTTTAATGTAGCTTTATTGAGTTCTCTGTAATCTACACAAATTCTCCATTTCCTATTTTTCTTAGGTAAACTAGTTAAACTTCCACTTACTTGGAATGTAGGTGGATATTTCTTTCTTCTACCAGATTTCTTATTGCATAACTCCTTTATTGTTTTTGCATATATCCGAATATCTTTAATTGCTTGCAACAAAGGAATTTTAACATGTGTTCTTCAATTCATCCGGAATATTAAATTCAGGCAGAGATACTGGGATTTTCTGTTGTATTAATCTCTCTGGATATGGTGGAGTCTGAGTCATAATAGATTTACCTTTCTGAATTTGTTGTTCTGGTTGAGATTGTTGACTCTGTTCTCCTTGTTCAGTTTGTTCTTCTATTATCGAAGGATAATGTTCCTATAACACTTTCCTAGACCTTAGGTGGACATCTTGTATGGGAAGAATAAAATAAGTAGGATAATATGTTTCCTCTTCCACATGGTATACTGGTCTATCCATATTGTTACTTGGATTAGCTACTGGCTGAGCTGGAAATTGTGTTGGTATAGGAGGTGGTTGGTTCGTAGACAACTGAAGCTGCTGAGGTTGAGTTAGAATTGGTTGATTTTGGGGTGGAAGTGGCATTGGTTGATGTTGTTGTAATTGTTGGTATTGAGGAAATGGTTGTGGAGGGAATGGTTGTTGATATTGATATTGTTGAGGATACATATGCTGAGGTGGTTGGTTTCCATAACCATATCCCCTCAAACCTTGTGCAGGTTGATTTTGATATTGTTGTGGAGGCCAAGCCTGCCATGGCATTGGTGTATTCCATGAATTTTGAGGATATTGAAAATTTTGGGGGTTTTGTTGATGGAACTGTTGAGGCATCCTTGGTTTCAAAGGTCTCCTTGGTGCCATATAGTAGAGAGAATCTACTCCTTGCACTTCTTCTCCTTGCAATTCTTTTAATTTGGGACAACTTTCTGTTTCATGATTTTCTGTGCAAAGTCCACACACTTGTATACCTTGCAAAGGACATTCCCTGAGTGGATGTTTTTGCCTACACTTTGGACATAAAATTGCTAATATTTCATCATATTCTTCTTTATTTTTCTTAGCTTTTAAGACATCATTTGTGTTCCCAAAGTGCTCAAGAGATCTGTTTTGAATTTTTCTAGTAAACTTCCTATCTATGCTCTTGTTACTGCACTTGTTGTAGATTTGGAAGCTCTTGATGAAATATATCTCTTTCCACTCTTTGCTCTTCCCCTAGAGTATTTCTGACAAAGTTCAACAATTTCTTCAAATGGTAAATTGGAGATATCTCCTTTTCCCATCACATTAAGGATGTATAAATATTCATATTTGATACCCTTAAGAAATATTGTATGGATGGTGTCGAGACTTAGAGAATGATGTTTATATTTCTGTAAATTGTAAATAAATATTTCCAAATATTCTTCCAAACATTCGTCTTATTTTTGTGTCATTCTAAAAATGTCTTCTTTTGAGTCTCTAGCCCTGCAGTAAGCTTGATACTTTCTCAGAAAAAAATTATTCATTTCATCCCAAGAAGTAATTGTATGTTCTCCTAAACCCATAAAAAATTTCAAGGCTGCTTCTTTTAGAGTAGCAAGAAAAAGTCGAAGCTTGTGTGTGTCATCCGTATATCCATAAGTTCTATACAAGATATCAAACTCGAACATGAATGCATCAGGATCTTCTGTTGACATTCCATAGAAATTAGGAAATACAAAAGGTGGAATTTTTTTCATTTTTATTTTTTCTCCTAATATTTATGTTGCATCTCATATTGGAAATTCAAAAGTAGTTTCCTGATCATTGTTATTTTATTGCTCATTTCCTTGTATTCTTATATTTTGATTTTCTCTTCTTGCTTCTTCTTCTATCCTTCTAAGTGATTCTTCTCTTCTGTCTTCCTCTGGCTTTCTTTCTTCCTCTCGTTTTCTTCTCCATTCCCTTTGTTTTCTTTCATATTCAAGCCTTTGTTCAGGATTCATGTTTAGCCTATTTGATCCTTCTCCTTCTTTAGCCATTTCTTGTTTAGAGATATGTAGTGTTTCAATATGAGGTTGATTTTTATTTCTTCCACTACTTTGAATTGTTCAAGGACAGGTTTCTCTAGTTGTTCAACAACTGGTTTTCTTGTATCTTTTTGTTTCCCTAAGGAAGGAGGTTCTTTAGGTGATAGTTTTCTTTTTACCTCCAAGGCTAACAAGATTTGTTTGTAAACTAAAGTTAATCTTTGTCCTGATATATGTTTTTCCTCTAACTCTTCTATAGTAGGTCTTCCAACAACTAGTGTTGTTTTTTTTTTTTTTTTTTTTCCAGGTGGTTCACTTTCCTATGTGCCCGCACACACGTACTGGCTACATCCACGGTCTTAATAAATCACAGTACATCCTCCCAGGGAGATGTACTGTCAGGCCTAACACTGAGGCCTAACCCCACGGGTGTCAACGAGATTTGATCCTCGGACCTCCCAATCGGGGAGTACTTCAAGCGGGGACTCCACCGATTGAGCTAACCCTTGGGGCTAACAACTAGTGTTGTTAGTCCTGTGGATGAATGAGTTGTTTGGGGGTTTTGTTTCACAAATCTACCCTTATGATCTCTATTTATAGGCATAAGAAAACATTTCCTAAAAGAAAAACTATGTTTTTGTTGTTTTTTGTGATTGTATATATATATATATATATATATATATTTGTCTTCCTATTTGACCGTTTTGAATATTCTTCCCCGACAACAACGCCAAAATGTTGGGTTGTTTAACAAATGTAAACCTAATGTTAATAATTTTAATATAACTGACTAGTAGGACTTAGAAGAATCCCCAAAGTATATGGGTTTCAGCTATGATCAAGTTAGAATATTATTTATCAATGATTAAGGAAATGCATATTACAAATATAAATCTAACCAAAATAATTTCTAAATTCAATTATGTAATTAGTAGCAAAAGAATCTCCTAACATAAGAGATTTGTTTGTCCTTCTCTCACAAAATTACTTCATGAATTAGAAATAAAAAACCACTAATTGAGAAATATATTAATATGCATGAAACAATAATTGAAGAGGCTCTTAACTAAAGAGATCCTAGTTTTCCTTCATCACAGATTCATTCATCAATAATACTATTTTTAGAAAACAGGAATTCATAAAAGCATTAAAAAGCATGAAAAGATGAATTCTAGTTTAAGATATTAATCAGATAGAAAGAATGTTTAACTTAAAAATTTTATTTCCCTTTCATATGCAGAATAAGAATGATAATTAGATTCATCAGTTATCATAAAACATCAACATAAATTTAATCAACAAGTTAAGCATAAACAAACTAGTTCAAAAACTGCAACTACAAATAACTAGGAAGTGCAATTAGCTCGGTTTGGGGGCCTTCCACCCTTGCCTCGCACACTGAAAGTGCTTTCAGCTACTAAAAATTCAGTCAATTAATCAACATATAACAACAACAAATTGAATAGAACAGATCTTCAATTAACTCTCCAAAGTCTCAGAAATAATAATGTTAAGTCATACAATTTCTACATATCAATACCTTTAAATTCTGAGGCTTAAATAGATAAAATATACAAAAAATAATCTAAAATGTCTCCTATAGCCATGGCTATCCTTATCTTATCCAATCAGGTCGAATTCATCCATCAAAATCTGGAAAATCCTATAAAATAAGAAATTTGACCTAGTTCCTAGAGATCCTCCATAAAAATAGGTCATGTTTGGCCGCCTTTGATCGGGCCTATTAAAGCACAGTTTGACTTAACCAAAAAGTGTACATTTAACCTTAGTTCCAAATATTTCTATAAATATATCCATCTCGAGCCCAAGTGTCCTGCAATTATGCAAACCATGAGCCCATTACTGGAATTTCTGATCTTGTCCAAAAATGCACTTAAAATTCAATTTTTATAAAAACTTCTAAGAATTGAAAAACTTAATTTAAATACCTATATATTAATTTATTGGTCAAAATAATGTGAATATGATGGTGTATAGATGGATAGTATGGAAAATAAAGTGTATTTCATAAACAAAAAGAGATAAAAAACGAGGGCCAACAATTATGATGGCAAACAAGTATAAATAGCGCAGCTCGACAAAATTTTAGGTAGATAAATTCAGGAAAGTACAAAACTACAGAAAAAGTGTGAGGATCACTTAGAAGTAATCCATATAGCCAAAAAATGGAAGGGAGGTAGTGTGAGGTCTGTTTGGGACTATTTTAAGGTTATTCATCACTCATATGTTAAAGGAAATAGGATTGTTTCTGTTGCAGCAGAGGTCGAGGCATTGCAGAAAGGTCAAAGCAAGAGGAGGTAAGGGTATATCGATATCCGAGTTTCCAAGGAGAATATCTCCCACTAAAGTGAAGGGAATCAAGTCATCAAAAGAGGGTCTTATTTGTATGTTAGGGTTTCTTAATTAGGATTATATACCTAATTCTAGGAGGCCGAAAGTCTAAAGTAAAAAGGAAGCCGAAGTTGAAGAAGATCCGAAAAGAATAAATGAGAAGGTTGATTATCGTTGACTAAGGATCTCATCAAGGGAGCTTTTGTCTTAGTCTTGGAGTGGAAATTAGGTCAAGGGTATTGGTCTTGGTATTAATCACTTGGAATCTCTATAAAAAGAAGAATTTTTCTGTGTTTTCCTCTCAAAGAGTGATAACCTATATTTTTGTTGCTTGTCTCTTTATGGTTTATGCATTGGTAGTTGTTTGATGAAGAAAAAGACTAATAACCTAAGTAAGTGTTGAAGCCTCGAAAATCGTTGATTCAAACATTGGGGGAAAACCACCTGGTCCGGACCTTAGGACAACTCCTTTTCTGTTTGGTGTGGTGGCTTCGACTGGATTTATAGGACCAGTTTCCTAATAATAAAAGGATTGGTGATGGAGTGTTTGTGTAAGTGGATAAATGGAACTAACTAACTGAGATAATCTATCTAATTTAATCTATAACTTACAAATAATTCTAAAACTAACCCAGGTATTAAATATGAATACAACTTAAAGATTGTTTCAATTAAACAAATAACCATGAAAATATATTATTGTTCAATAGAAAGATGTAGTATCATATAATGATAACTCTGTTTAAGAAATTAAACAGAGTTAGAATAGCACATCACATTCATAATTATTATATATCATTTTCACATACTATGATAGATGAATACTTCTATATCTTCAGAAATGATATGATAAAGAAATATTTGAGAAACAAGCATATATAAATGATAGCAAATTTCAAAGAGAATACTTCATTACATAAAGAAAATAACAGTAAATCGATAGGAATACCAGATTCATTAAGATATTTTCTTGATGCAATTCGATATCCAGATCCTGTGCTTTAATTTAGAAAAGTCTTCAAGGTACAGAAATGCAACTCTAAAAAATAATTCACCATGAAATCACAGAAAGTGATCCTTTATAAAAATAAGATAGTCAATGGAGTACAGAAATGTATTATCCGAAGCCAAAATATTACAAATTCAGGACCCCTTTCTAAATGCTTGAAATGGGTTTAAATAGGAAATTAACAAAACAAATTAACTATAACTTATGGTAGAAACTATCATTGGAGATCCGAGAAAAAGACTTGCAATATCAAATAAAAAAGATTCACTAAATTTCTTCTGTATTCAATGTGCTGAGGTGGCATATTTTAAACATATGTTTAACTTTGGTTGGCTGACTCATCCTCGAATGCAATTGACTGGTGTATGTGGCATCGGATAGTTCTGGAATGATGTAATTTATGGCATTAGAAAGGCATTTGATTGCCATATGATGACTTTGTGGTTTGATCAAATATGTCCATAGGACATCCCATGTAATTTCCTGTATTTTGCTGATCTTTTGATTCTTGTTCATTAATTCCTGTTTCCATCTGGTATCATTTTCTTTCACCTATGGAAATTTTCCTGGAGTACAATATGAAATTAAATTAGTAGCATATAAACTATGATTAACTAATTGTGTCAGATTGTTCATTATGGCTCTGGCCCTTGATGTAGCACGTTCTTCTTTAATCAACTGTGTATCCCATTCAGCAAACAAAATTTCTTTATGCCTTTCTTCAATCCTGGGAAGATTTTCACTCTTTCCTTGTTCTAAGTCCTGCCATGAAATAAATTCTGAAATATTATCATCTGCATTTTAAAATTCAATTATGGTGCTGAATGATTCATCGATAAGAGATGATGTTATTTCACATAAAGGTTCAGCTTGTGCGATTATTTGACACAGATCATCCAATTGCTGAGACAATAGCTTACTTGTTTCCAGAGCTTCTGTTTTAAATTGGTCAATTTTAGGATAATCCTTAAATTTTTCCAATCTTGCTTGCAATATTTTTTCTTGCTCTGCTTTGGCAATTTTCTCATTATGCAGCAAGGTCTGTAATTTGGATACTTCTTGAGATAACTATTGTTTTTTATTCAAATCTTGTTGATCAAGCTTCTTCTTTTCAATACTCAGTTGTTCTTCCAATTTTTTGGCTCTGAGTCTTTCTTCTTCCAACTCCTGTTCCAACTGCAATATCTTTTATTGATCACCTGTTGTTTTCTCCTCTAGCAATTATATCTGTAAGTCTTTTTGCTTTATCATTTGATTGACTTCAGCAGCTTTATCTATAGTGGCTGCACTATAGGAACTTGCATATTGTGATAGTTTGGTAAGATCCTCTGAAGGATTTACCTCAGTATTCTTCCATACAACGTTCATTAATTCAACTTGGGAATTTGCAAGTGATACTTGATCTATCTTCCTTATTTTCCTTTGCTTTATGACAACAGCCCTATGCTTAGGACTATAAAAGATATCTAGAAAAGGTATGTCTTCAACTCTTAATACAATTTCTTCTGATTTATGTTCAGGAATAAACTCCATATACTGATTGTTCAGATTATCAACTTGAGGATTATTTTGTTCCCCTATTTGCTGAGCGAATTGTTCATGATGTTGTAGCAAATGGGAAGTAATAATCACTTCAGTAGAATTTCCCTCTTTCTGCATGATCTTTTCTCTTTCAGGGTTATCATCGGGCTTATTACCTGTATCTTCTTTTTTAGACTGCACATTAGCCATGTTGCCAGTATTCTCCTTTTATGTCTGCACATCAAGCTTTTTACCTGTTCTTTCCTTCTCAGTATGCATATCAATTTTGCTGGTAGACACTTCTTTTTCTTCTTTGCTGGCTGTATCTTCCTTTTTCTTTTGTTCTATTTCCATACTTTCGTTTTCTTGCAAAGGAATCCTCAGTTGGTCAAGGGGAATTTTAAGTAATCTCTGGCTTCTGAACTGCATAAATTTGTTGATATCTTCTGCTTGAAACTTGGATTTAGCTAGATCATATACTCAGGAAAATTTCTCAATTGAGACAAATAAATCATCAAAGACATCAGGCTCATGCTCAAACTTAGCAATTTGGACCAAAGTTGTGAAATCAAGAGCCACTTTATTTGGATCATATTGTCTGTCGTGAACGGTTGCAAGCTTAATATCTCGTATCTGAAGGACTTATTTTTTAGCATGCTTAAAATCATTAAGGGTATGGGTTCCACAATGGAAAGGAAAATTAGGCCAGATCAATTTTTTTGAATTCTTTAAACACTTGGACATCCCTCTTTCTGTCAACTGGTAAGAAATTTCTTGAGCTAAATTTTTTTCAGGGACATATAGAGGTAGGACATGAGGTTAAACAATGCTTCCAAAAACCCTAATATAGGTAAAATTTTCTTCTCCAAACCAATTGCCGATTTGGGATATATCAAGCTTTGCCTTTTCAGAGAGCCGGGGAGGAAATTGGTTAAAAATGGTCTGGTAAATTGGTAACATGAAGCCATGGAAAATTCTATATACATGGTTTTTTAAATGATTCTTCCACAAAATTTTATGGTAAATGTGAATCGGGATAGGTTCCTGTGAAGTCCATTTCCAACCCAGAATGGGGAATTCAGAATTAAAACACAGAGCATCTAAGATATAGGCACATAAATTAAATGGGGGAGTATTTCCACTATTTTTATTCTTTCTATAGTCTAGAATATTATTTTCTATTTTTTTCGGATAAAATAACTGACAAATCCAAAATAACAAATCCTACAGCAGCCTCAATCAAGGGTACCATTTGAATAGAAAACCTTACCGAATTATTAGTCCCAAAAATTTTGCACATCATTGCAGCAGCGTAACAATATGGAGGTGCGAGAGACTCTACAGAATACATACCTGAGGCATCGTGGTTATGTTTGTTTGGAGCTTGTCTCCATTCTCTAATTGGGTATGATTCAATTTCATCTCTTGAGGTAAAATCTGCTATGAAGGCTTTGTTGTAGGTCTTTTGAGGATCTGGTAGATGGTACATTGCTTTGATGTATTCTGCTCTAAAAGACCCAAACATCTTCCCCCCACTTGTCGTGAATGTTCTGTTTGTGATGGTGGTGTTGTCTGTCACCCATTGTAGTATATCATAATATGGGAATACACTTGCCCGAGTTGCAATTCTATGAAGAAAATAATTTGCAAGTTCTTTAAGGGGATTATTGTCTGAATCTGATTCTTCATATGGCATTGTTTCCTTTACCTCTGTGACTGTAGGGTTTTCCTTTTCAAGCAAATTATAGACGTCTTCCCAGGAAAGCTTCCCGAGACCCTGGCATGTGGTATCTGTAACTAGCCTTATCTTGGCTAGTTTTTCTTTTGGCATTGTGGTAATGGCAACAATCTTTGCGGCGGCAGCAGTTCTTGATTTCTTAAGCTTCTTAGACATCTTCTTCCTCTGGTATCATTTCACTAGTTCGGTGAACAAAAGAGCTAGATGTTCTATTGTTCTACAAATGAGTCAAACCTTTCAGTCACAGGAAGAAATGAAGTTAGGAGAAAAAATATGCTAAAAATATTTTTATTAATGATCCCAATTGATTAAATCCGTATTAAACTTAAATTTCCTCCATGAGAGTCACATTCACACATTCATAAGAATCAATTACCATAATTCGTTTGATTTTCCAATTAATGATGCTCATACAATCGGATATCGGCGATATTGAAATGCTAATGTAAAGCTTTTTCCTTTTGAATTTTCCGATTGTGATTGACCGATAAATATATGTGCGGCGCAAAATAGCGATTAATAAAGACTGACAATCCATCGCATCGGATTTTTTGAAAGGGAGATGAAAGACCTCTCTTATTTTCCGCCGATTTACAATTAGCAATAAAGGTATATCGCATTGGATATTTCCAAAGGGATTGAATTGTTCATGATTTTCACCGAAATGCGATTATGATGATGGTGGGACCCATCGCATCGGAACTTTTATAAAACAAGTAATATTTTCTTTTAAAACATGTGATTGCGATGTGTTGTATTGCATCGGAGTTTATAAAATAGAGTGAATGAAAAATAAATTTTTCGAAATGAGATTGCAATAAGTTACATCGCATCGGATTTTTGCAAAACAAATGTGAAACCTTAAGATTCTACCGATTTGCGATTGCGATTTACTTTATCGCATTGGACTTTTTAACATGAATACATTTACACTTTGTGTCGATGTGATATAAGACTTATGATTGATCGGATCAGAATAAATTCAATGTTACTTTTGTTCATTTGCATTTGAAATATGCGATATGCGATGCATTACTTTTAAACAATGAATCTTTTTATTGTTTTATTTAAAATAATCAGATTTCCTCAAAATATTTTATTTATATCTAAAAGAAAGGGGACCTATTTCTAAAATAAAATTTATTCTAAAATTTTGAAATGGGGAGGGTTGTTGTACCGTACAACAGTAAGATAATATCCTAATCTAAAGAAGTAAAAAACACTCACAAGTAGTTACTAATAGAAGAGAAATCATTTAATCTTTATGCCCTATGTTTATCAACATGGTATCAGTGCTAAGGTGACTGAGTCAAGGAAGGGTATCTTACCAAGGGACACTCAAGGATCAAATCTCAAGGATGGCATCAAAGTGAAGATCATCTTGAAGTCAAAAGAAGCACCATAAACCTAGATCAAAGAAGTCTACAAATAAGTATTGGGATCATCATCAAGAAGGAGAAGACCAAAACTCCACATCTACTCAAGTTAAAGTGTTTTGAATACTATTAATCCAAACGAATCTAAATCAAAAGGAAATGTCATCTATATGATCAAAAAAAGTAAAATGAAGTAGAGATTCTCTACAAGAGAAGAACATCAAACGAGAAGGGAAAAAAGGGAGGGTACCAAAAAGTGCCCAAAAGTGTGCAATTCCAAAAAAGTGGCTCTATAATGGCCAGTCGACCATTTTGCACAAAATGTGACACTTTTGGTCACTTTTGATCCTTCATATTAAGATATTTTGTAAACTAGTACAATACAACATATATAGTAGATACCATACAAAGGATGGAACAAGGGTAGTAAAAAAGATAAGAAGATAAGAAGATAAGAGGATAAGAGGATCCTTTGATCAAGTATCATTCTTGAAGAAAAATATATTCATCAAGGAGAAGTTTTTTATCCTCTATTTCATCATCAACATCAAGGAAGCAACAATAAGAATGATAATCCTACCAAGCAATTATATTCATGTCCACATATAAATCTGTCAAAATGTCTTTTTGAAAGGAAAGCAACAAATTGGTTGGGGCCTGAAACTATCTTGCATGGAAGAAAATGACAGTTCTTAATCTCATTGAAAATGAGTTTATGGAACATGTTAAAGGTTATATCACTAAACCAAGAAATGAATATTCTCAAGTTCTTGCTAAGTATATGAAAGGTGAAGTTAGGGCTCAAAGGATTCTCATAGAATCCATCAAGGATTCCCTCATCCCATATGTATCTAAACTTGAATAAATCTATGAAAAACTGGTAGATTTGTATTATGTAAGCACTATTGGAGAAGTCATCTCATTAAGACAAGAACTCTAAAAACTGAATATGTCTAGGGAATATGGAATAAACTCATACTTTATGAGGATATCTGAGATCCGAGATCAACTAAAAGATCTGGGATAAGTCATGTCTGATATTGAAATGACTACAATAGTATTAAATGCACTACTGTAGGAGTGGGGTAACTTTACTTAAATTTATATGGGAAGAAAGAAGCTACTCCATTACATGATCTATGGTCTTCCCTGGTAGCACAAACCATAATCACTAGTGCCATGCAGATATTTGAAAACCTGCTTCATTGTTGTCCAATGCTCCTTCCCTAGTTTTGACATAAACCTGCTCAATACTCCCACTACATGTGCAATGTATGGTATAGTACAAACCATTGTAGACATCAGGCTACCCACTGCACTTGCATATGGAACACGGGACATATCCTCCTCTTCTTCTTGTGTCTTGGGACACTGTTCAACAAATAGCTTTACACCTACAGGAATAGGAACCTTCGCTAGTTTACTATCTTCCATATCGAACCTAGAAATATTGTCTCAACATAATTCCTCTGGTTTAACTAAAGCTTCCTCTTTGCCCAATCTCTCTTAAATTCCATTCCCAAAATATAGTTTGTAGCACCAATATCCTTCATGTTGAATTTGGAGAACAATTGAGCCTTAAAATCTTGGATAATTTCTTTGTCATTTCCAACAAACAACATATCATCCACATACAAGACCAAATAATAACACGGTCACCAATTAATTTAAAATACATACAGTGATCCACTTTGCTTCTGGTGAAGCCAATTCCCCGTATATAGTATAAAAATTTTGATACCACATCCTTGGTGATTTTTTTAACCCATATAGAGACTTCTTTAACCTGCATACTAGTTATTTCTTACCCTTCACAGTAAATCCTTTAGGTTGCTTCATGTATATCTCCTCTTCCATATCCCTGTGAAGAAATGTTGTCTTCACATCCATCTATTCTACCTCAAAATAAAATGTAGCATGAACATATAAAATTAATCTAATAGAAGTAACCTTGGCAACAGGAGAAAAAATATCACCAAAATCAATTCTCAGCACCTGGGAATAACCTTTTGCTACCAACCGAGATTTTTATTTCTCCACCTTGCCTTCTACATTCATATTCTTCTTAAACACCCATTTTCTCCTGATGGGCTTCCTTCCAGTCGGCAACTCCACTAGATCCCATGCCTCATTTTTGTGCAAGGATGCCATTTCTTCAACCATGGCCTCCTTCGAGAGTTTTCCATCCTCTGAATCCATTGCCTCCCTGATAGTTCTGGGATCATCATCATTGATAGTTAAAGAAAAATTTGAATAGAAATTATATGGACTATACATTTCTAGCTGCCTTCTTTCCCGAACTGATCTTCTCACAAATGGAGTTTGTGGCTCTGCCTCATCTGAATCTTGTTCTGTTGTAGAGTCTGATTCATCCTCCTTTAGCTCATACTTTATCTTCTCAGGTTGCTTTGGTAGGACTTCATGTTTTACAACATATTTCACCTCTCTAAACACCACATCTTGGCTGTACACAACCTTCCTTGTTTCTGGGTTCCAAAGCTTGTAACCTTTTAAACCATCCTTATACCTAGTAAATACGCACCTTTCATATTTATTATCTAACTTGGTCCTTTTCTCCTTTGGAAGATGTACATATGAATCACATCCAAATACCCTCAGATGTGAAAGAGAGGGTTTCTTATCAGTCCATACCTCACGCGGAGTCTTATCCTCTAACGCTGATGAAGGTGATATGTTAACCAGGTAACATGCAGTCTCCACTACCTATTCCCAGAATTCTTGTCCTAACTCGGTACCACTGATCATGCTTCTTGGCTTTTTCATTATCATTTTGTTCATTCTTTCTGAAACTCCATTTTCCTGAGGTGTGTATGGAGTAGTCTTATGTCATGCTATACCACACTTATTACAGAACTCTTCAAATTCCTTCTTGCAAAACTCTCCACTATTATCTATCCTCAACACCTTTATCTTCTTCTATGTCTGGTTTTCTACCAGAGCCTTAAGTTCTTTAAATCTGTCAAAGACTTCAGATTTCTTCCTCAAGAAATATATCCATGTATTCCTTGAGAATTCATCTATGGATGAAACATAGTACACATACTTTCCCAGTAATGGAACCGACACAGGTCCAAACACATCACTGTGCACAAGCTCTAATATCTTGTTTGCCCTTTTAGCACAAGAAGAAAAACTCACCTGATTTCGCTTCCCATAAACACAATTTTCACAAAAATCGAAATCCAGAGAGAAATTAGACATACCTTCTACCATACCATTGCCATGCAGTATTTGAAGGCCCTTCTCTCCAATATGTCCAAGCCTTTGATGCCATAGAATGGTATTTTCTCCAGAGACCACTAGGAATTCCACTCCACTTTCAAGAACCACAGAATTGTTGCACCCATCAATAACAGTGCTACCCTAAAGATTTTACAGAGTTCCAATCTGAACTCCCCGCATTAATACTAGTGCTCCTCGTACATATAAGGCATCTCCATTCTGGCCCTCCATATTTCTTCGTCTCATTTCCTCTGACAACAAGGCTGAGATAGTTTCATCAAAATTCAATGTAGAAAATTGCAATAACCAGACTGTCCCATGAATCTGGTAGAGAAAAAAACAAACTTATGCACTTATCTTCATCCGAGATTTTAATATCAACAAATGACAACTGACTTACCACAATATTGAAGGTGTTCATATGCTCTATCACCAAGTCTCCATCCTTCATCATCAGGTTATACAACTTTTTCCACAAGAACAATTTATTCACCAAAGACTTAGATTGGTATAAAATCCCTAACTTTACCCACAAAGTCTTCATCGTAGCTTCCCCAAAAACATTAAAAAACAACGAATATGAGATACACAACCATATGGTGCTCTTTTCCTTCCGATCCAACTTCGCTCAGTCTTCATCTAACATTGTCATTGGTTTAGTACCCGAATCTACCATGATTCACTAATATTTATCCACCAGCAGATCCTCCATCTTGAGCTTCCACAACTCAAAACTCTAACCATTAAATTTATCGATCTCTATCTTTCCACTACTCGCCATCTTCTTTCACCGCAAGAATCGATCCCGCATATCTCCTACTAAACAGGGTCTACCACAGGCCTGAGAAAAAAACCCCTCGATAGAAAAGGCGTCCCCTTGAAGCAGAAACAACTATGATACCAAATGTAGATTTTAACCCTGTACATAAATTATTTGCAAACGAATTCTTAAAAACAGAAAATAAACTATAGAGAGAGCATAAAATAAAAAACAAATATACACAGAGATTTTTCCCTTGGATCCCAAATCGGGACCACCAGCTTAAATTTTCATTATATTCCTTTTAGTGTTACAACACATATATATACATGCATAATAATTCATAAACCCTAATCCATTATTCCTCGATTAGAACATAACCATAGTTCCCTTGACCAAATCTACAAAATACCAAGGATTGAAAACCATCATGCCCCAAAACCATGTGCAATCCATGCACAAAACCATAGGTAGATCCGCCCACCTAAAATAGGGTCAAAATAAATTTCATGGGGCACTGCCCCAGATCCCGTGCAAGGGGCTACCCGCCCACTACAAACCCCTTGACAGGGGGGGCTGTCGCCCCCCCACTACGCTCGGCGCAATGAACAAGGGTGGATATCACCCCCCCGCGCGTGAGACTATTCGTGGAAAGAATATAACATATACACAACATGTATTAGGGCATCCAAGGTAAGAGTAATCATTGAGGACCAATATTCTTTGAGGATTGGGAATCCAAGATAAGAATAGTCTTGGTGGAACACTTCCTGAGAACCAAGGTGGGGTATGTTATGAGAGAGATAATGATGAGGGTGTATATAAATCATTGGTCTCGCCATTATTATGCTTACATCTTGTGGATAGATAGAGTTGTTAGTCAAGTCCTTGCTATGTGACAATGCTAGTTGATATTATGTTATACATATGGGTTACTAATCTAATTCTTCTTATGAGAAATTCTTTAGATTGAGAATGACCAAGTACCATTATGAATACCTCCCTAGTTAAGAGGGAGTGGTAAAAAGTAACTAAGTTCGATCTTCATAATGACACGTGTAATTGTGATTTTATGTAATTGACGAACATAAAGAAAAATGAAATTATTGTAATGCTTGTCTCATGGATTTCATGGGCAAGGAATTTTAATTTAGTAATGGCTCCCATTGTGAGCCTTTAGGATTTTCCATCTAGTCATAAATGTCAAATTGAGTCTACGTCATGTATGAAGGACCCTTCTTGGGCATGTTATATTTTGTATGAGTCATTAGATAAGTATGAAATAATTTCAAGAAAAGCACACAACATCCTCTTGTTGAAAAGTCAACAAGAGATGTATGTCTAATTTAATTTTCCCTTAATTAAATTGGAAAAAATATTGTAATATTATCGCATAATCACTTGTAATAGTTAATTGAGTGTGATAGACTCAGTTAGCTCATGAAATTTGAGTTGAGGGTGGTTGGTGAGGCATGTAGAGTTATTCTATTTGTTTTAGAGTCCAAGTGGCAGTTAGTGTATTAGTTTAATGCACGAGAAATTAGTTAACTCAATTAAGTGAGTTAAAGTCAGTCTAACCAGTTGTAACTGATTGTTTCATTAGTGAGAGGTCAAGTGAATTAAATCAAATTTAATTCACACGCAGTGATATGTCAAGTGACTGATGATTTACTATTAATAGTTGCATGCATTTCAATTTTTATGAAGACCCAATTGAGACAAAGGTTAAACGGATGTTATCTATCAGTTGTATTATTTTTAAATTTTCAGCGCGCAATTAGATACCCATAGGATTTCCCATGATGTGTTGTGTAGTTTTGGAAGGTTGAATTTCCTAATTAATAGGGATCAATTTTTCTTATAATTGCGCAAGCAAGGTAGGTTGAGCAGAGGCAGAAAATTGGCTAAGTGTTGGTCGATTTTTTTCAGACCAGTGTGAGACAGTTGGTAGAGTGCGACAGACTCTTGTGAGAAGAGTGCATTTTATTGTTTCATGATTCCTTAGTTGATTATACAATAAATATAGAGGGGTTTTGAGTAGCAATATTTCCCCAGGAAAAATATTTGTGTTGTGTGATTGATTTGCTTCTTTCTCTGACTTGGTGTGATTGTGCGATCGTGTTTATTTTCCACAAATATTGTAGAATTATTTAGTATCTTGTTTTATTATATTACATGATTGGATTGAATCCATTGGTATACATGTTGTTTGTATAATTTATACATGGTATCAGAGCGCCAAAAATCACTATAGTGGAGGATAAATTGAGTTTGTGCTAAAACAATATTCGAATTTGAAAATTTTTTCTTTGGTGCGACAGGAAGATCAAGATGGATTTCAATGGATTAAGATTGGAATATGCAATCAAGGGTAGTTCTAATTATATTACATGGAAAGACCAAATGGAGGTAGTTCTGGAGGACAACTGGTTGAAAGAATTTATCGACACTAGTATTCCAAGGCACGCAGCAGCAGACGCCGATCTTCTTGATGGTTGGAAAAAGAAGGTTGCAAAGGCGAGGAGGATCTTATTAGAGGGAGTTAAAGATCACATTGTATCGAGTCTACATGCAAGGTGAATCCATATGAAATGTGGAAGGCCTTGACAGATCTGTTTCAGAACAGCAGTGACCACAGAAAATTGGCACTGAAGTACAAGCTTAGGAAAATCAAAATGGAGAAAGGCAAAACTATTCTGAAATAATTGACCAAGTTCATCCAATGTTGAGATGATCTTTGAAGTGTTAGGATTACCGTAGCGGATGATGACTTGGTGAGCCTAGCACTTCTAAGCCTTCCTAAGATCTGGCATAGTTATCAGGACTCTGTCAATGGGAGGGAGAAGCTAGTAGATTGGGAGCAATTTTGGTCAGATTTGGTACAAGTAGAATTCAGGCAGAATCCAGGGATGAATCCTCATATAAGACAAATGATGAGGAAAATTTTGCCTTTGCTAGTAAGGCATAGAAGGGGAAGGGAAAGAAATCCTATTCCAAATTTGTGACCGGCGAAGAAGGAAAGAAGCGTGACATGTCCAGAGTGAAATGTTTTCATTATCACAAGCATGGACATTATGCCACTAATTGTCCACATAAGAAGAAGAACAACAATAAGGCTTTGGGATCTGCAGCGGGTGATGCTTTGGCTTCATAGTTTGAGTTGGACTTCTCACTCATTGCATGCATGGTGTCTAGTGTGATGGGATCAGTGTGGTACTTGGATAGTGGTGCATATTTCTACATGACGGGAGAAAAAGAACTCTTTAGTAGCTTGGAGGAGAAGGATCTTCATATGCACATCGATATGAGCGATGACGGGAGGTATAACACTACTGGGATTGGTACAGTTACTTTCTAGAGATAGTCAGGTAAAAATTTCCTATTAAAATATGTCATGCATGTACCAAGCTTGAAAAAGAATTTAGTTTCAGTTTCTATGTTGGAGGATAGAGGATATGATGTGGTTTTAAATGAAGGGACAACACTCCTTCGTCACAAAGCCACAGGACAGGTTAAGAAGGTTGGGGTTCGTGTGCAAAACCTCTACAAACTTGATGTAGATGGTTGTGTAGCATTGATGAGTAAAGTAGACAGAGTGGTGAGCTGGGATGAGGGTGAGTTATGGCACAGGAGATTGGGCCATCTACACCACATTGATTTAAAGTTCATGCAACATATTTATACGGGGCTTCCAACGGGTACTCTTGCACAGATATACACATGCAAGGGATGTACCATGGGGAATTATACAAAGGCCAATTTTCACGAGAAGGAGAACCGAGCAGCATAAATCCTTAAGATATTTCACTTAGATGTGTGTGGACCATTCTCTACAGCTTCTACAGAAAAGTACAGGTATTATGTGATTTTTTTTTATGATTTTTCTAGAAAGTGTTGGATCTACTTCATGCCGAAGAAAGATAAGATGTTCTCAAAATTGTGTGAGCTCAAAGCACTGGTTTAAAAAGATATAGGGAAGCAGGTGAAGTCTCTAAGGAGAGACAATGATGGTGAGTACATCTCCAATGAATTCAATAACTTCTGTCGCAAAGAAGGAATTCAGAGAGAGTTGATTGCGCCTCATAACCCATAACAAAATGGGGTTGCAAAAAGAAAGAACAGAACAATTGTGGGTGCGGCACTAATTATGTTACATGATCAAGGCCTACAGTTGCATCTGTGGGTAGAGGCATGCAACACAATGGTATTTATGCAAAACCGTAGTCCTCATCGGATACTTGGCATGAGTACGCTAGAGGATGCTTTTTCTGGTAAGAAATTTGATGTTTCATATTTTAAATTTTTTGGCTCATCTGTCTATTCCCATGTGACCAAAGATTCTAGAAAGAATCTAGAACCAAAACTAGAGATTGGGATATTTGTAGGGTACAATGATACTCCCCACAAATGTCGGGTGTATTTGAATAATAATAGGATGGTAGTTGTCAAACGGGATGTAAAATTTGATGAGGAGAAAGCGATGTGATTGTCCCTTGAGAGGGAGCTTGATTTGCATGTAGATGAGGAACTCTTGGTTCCAAAGGATGAACCTCAAGATGTAGAGCAGCCGCATGAGGAGGGCCATGGAGTGGCAGAAACCACTCATGCATATCCATCCACTAGACATGGTAGGAGGCGCACCATAGAGGTTGAAAAATTGAGACTTGATGCAGCATAACATGTAGGAGCACCTACATCACAGCGTAGAGAGAAAGTCACCAAAGAGGTATAATGGATACATGGCTTATATGAGAAAGTGTATTGTGACAGAACCATCCTCTTTTGAGGAAGGAGTGCAACAACCAACTTGGGTTGACACCATGGTTGAGGAGTATGACTCGATCGTTAGGAACAGTGCATGGGAATTTGTTCCAAGACCAGTCGGGAAGTCATTGATTGAATATAGATGGATCTATAAGGTGAAGCAAGCATAATATGGGAGTGTGGAGAAGTACAAGGCTATATTTTTATCTTGTGGATTCTCACAGGTTGAGGGGATTGACTATGAGGAGAATTTTGCACCAGTTTCAGGGTACTCATCGATAGATCTATCCTTTCACTCTTAGTGCAGATGGGTTGGCAGATACATCAGCTGGATGTGAAGAGTGCATTTATCAATAGAGTAATTGAGGAAGAAGTGTACATTGAGAAGCCAGGAGGTTTTGATACTTTTGACAGGGATTCGCATGTGTGCAAACTCAAGAGAGCACTGTATGGGCTAAAGAAAGCACCTCATGCTTGGTACACCAGGATTGACAACTATTTCACCAGGTTGGGCTTCCCAAAGAGTGAAGCGGATGTGAACCTATACACAATTGTGGTTGATGGTAAGCTTCTGATTATTGTAATTTATGTAGATGATCTTATTATGACTGGTGATGAGCAACTCAAACTTCTTCCAAAGAGGATCTTACAAGAGAGTTTGAGATGAAGTACATGGGACTCCTTCACTACTTCCTTGGTTTGGAGATATGGCAGCATGATGGGGAGCTATTTTTTTCTCAAGGCAAGTATGCCAAAGAGATTCTGATGAAATTCTACATGGAGAGTTGTAAACCCAAGGAGACTCCTCTTCTAGGAAATTGGAGGAAGGAGGATGCTACTTCAAGTGACGTAGTGGACGCTATTGTTTATAGGCAGCTTGTGGGTTCACTCATGTACTTGGTGAACACACGACCAGACATATGCTACGTAGTTAACCAGCTTAGTCAAGCTATGGTTATGCCGACCAAGCTCTTTTGGAAGGCGGGGAAGCATGTCTTGAGATATCTCAGAGGAACTACATAATATGTATTATGGTACAAACAGATATAGGGAGTTAAGCTTCAAGGCTTCAGTGTGAGATTGAGTCCATCGAAAGAAGAGCACAGCAGAGGGATCTTCTTTAGGATTGACATAATAGCGTTCTTGGTACAATAGGAAACGAGATATAGGCAACCATTTACTATGTTAAGCCAAGAAAAAGTACATGGAAGCCGATCAGACGACATGTAGGGCCATCTGGATGAGAGAAGATACTTGTTAGTTTGTTTGGTCCTCGGATGGATCGGTGATACATTGTGATAACCGAGAGTTTGCATCGACTCTCGGTTGATAGGTATTCCATGACAGGTCCATGCATATTGACATCTGGTACCACCATCTCAGGGATTGTGTTCAGAGACGCATTATTTTAGTTTAATACATTCTCGCAGAGGATCAAGATGCATATATTCTGACGAAGGTGCTCGCCAATAGAAAATTCGAATACCACAGAGGCAGGATCAGGGTAGCTGATAATCCCTTTCTTGTTGAGAGGAAGTGTTTAAAAGTCATCAAGAAATGTATATCTAATTTAATATTACCTTAATTAAATTGGACAATAAATTGTAATCTTATCTCATAATCACTTGTAATAGTTAACTGAGTGTGATAGACTCAGTTAGCTCATGAAATTCGAGTGAGGGTGGTTTGTGAGGGATGTAGAGTGATTCTATTTGTTTTAGAGTCCAAGTTGCAGTTATTGTATTAGTTTAATGCATGTTAAATCATTTAACTCAATTAAGTGAGTTAAAGTCAATCTAACTAGTTTTAACTAATTGTTGCACTAGTGAGAGGTCAAGTGAATTAAATCAGATTTAATTCACATGCAGTGATATGTCAAGTGACTAATGATTTACTATTAATAGTTGCATGCATATCATTTCCGATGAAGTCCCATTTGAGATAGAGGTTAAAGGGATGTTATCTATCAGTTGTATTATTAGTAAATTGTTGGTGCACAATTAGACAACCATAGGATTTCCCATGATGTTTTGCATAGTTTTGGAAGGTTGAATTTCCTAATTAATAGGGATCAATTGTTCTTAGAATTGCGCAAGCAAGGCAGGCTAAGCAGAGGCAGGAAATTCGATAATTGGTGGTCGATTTTGTCCGGATCAGTGTGAGACAGTTGGTAGAGTGCGACAGACTCTTGTGAAAAGAGTGCATTGTATTGTTTCATGATTCCTTGGTTGATTATACAATAAATATAGAGGGGTTTTGAGCAACAAATTTCCCAGGAAAAATACTTGTGTTGTGTGATTGATTTGCATCTTTCTCTTACTTTGTTTGATTATGAAATCATGTTTATTTTCCACAAATATTGTAGAAGGATTTGGTATCTTGTTTTAGTGTATTACATGATCGGATTGAATCCATTGGTATACATATTTTTTGTATAATTTCTACACCTCCTTCAAGTCATCTTTAATAAATATAACAATACCTCTCCAAATGACATGTTGGCTGAGCTTACAGTCATGTCAGCTTAATTATGATAGAAAACAAGTATAAATAGGGTAGCTTGGCATAATTTTAGGAAAAAAAATTCAGACAAGTACATAACTGTAGAAAAATTATGAGGATCACTTAGAAGGAAGTCGTATAGCCAGCAAAAGGAAGGGAGGAAGTGTGAGGTCTATTTGGGATTGTTTTAAGGTTATTCATCTTCATACGTGCAAGGAAAGAGGATTTTTTCTATTGCAATAAAGGTCGAGGCATTGCAAGAAGGTCAAATCAAGAGGAGATAAGGGTATATATCTAGCCGATTTTCCAAGGAGAAAGTCGAGTTTCCAAGGAGAACATCTCCCACTAAAGAGATGGGAATCAATTCATAATAAGAGGGTTTTATATATGTGTTATGGTTTATGGATTAGGATTGAAAAACTAATTCTAGGAGGTCAAAAGTATGAAGAAAAATGAAAGCCAAAGTTGAAGAAGAGCCTAAAATAATAAAGGATAAGGTTGACTATCGTTGACTACGTAAAAGAATATCCTAATATAAAGAAGTAAAAATCACTCACAAGAAGTTACTAATAGAATAGAAATCACTTAATATCTATGCCTTATATTTTTCAACACTCTTGAGTCTTATGGAACTGGAAACTCCTCTGGAAATATGATAATTTTCCCCTCTACTACCTTCTACTCGATCACTAGCTCGGTCTCACTATTGAATCACCCACGATTGGAAAATTGAACTACCTTGATCACTGAGTATCTGCATTGGTGTGATGTGTTTTCCATCAACCCCATCGACCTCCTCTTATAATCTCGAGTTGAGACTTCAACAACCACAATTAAATATTTATCGATGGCTAATATCATCTTTGTAGAAATTTATCAATACCGTATGTATTTTCGGACTCTCCTAATCTAGAAATTTTAATCCACTATTAAATACATAATCCTTCCACTAATTCTTTGCAGAAATTAAATTGCCAATTGTAAAACACATGAAGAAAATTCAATCTCACATAACAAGATGTTTTACTGGGAAAGATTAAAGCTAAAAACCCAAACTATCATATATTATGTATATCAATGGAAAATGAAACAATCTGATACAACTCATAAAAATCTCAGCTCATAGAGCCCTCAGTACAATATACAATCGTCTCACACTGTGATACAAAAATTGGTTCACACATGCACCAATTTACTGCCCCCTGACAGCTTGCCTGCATTGCACAATCCCTGTTGAAGAAGATCCTAGTGAAGGTGCTTAATTTTCACTAGGATCGTCATCTTGTTGAATCTCAACACTCCCTCTCAACAAGAAAGTAATTATCCTTCACCCTGATCCTGGCTCTATGGTATTCGAATTTTCTCCTACTGAGTGCCTTCATCAAAATATCTGCATCCTGATCTTCTGTAGGAATGTACTGGAGAAACATGATCTTCTGCTGCACACAATCTCTGATATGATGATACCAGATGTCTATATGCTTAGATATATCATGAAACACGGGATTAACTGAGTTTTTAATGCAACTTTGATTATCACAATTAATCACTGTAGGATCTAAATGAGAACCAAACAAACCAACCAGGACCTTCCTCATCCAGATAGCCTCACATGCAGCTTGAATTTCTCCCATGTATTCCGCTTCCGCTGAACTGAGTGCCATGGATCTATGTTTCCTACTGTACCAAGAAACTGTTGTAGATCCAACACTGAAAACCCCTCCTGATGTGATCTTTCTGTCCGTTGGGCTGCCTGTCCAATCTGCATCCGTGAAGCCATGCAACTTCACCTCATTCGTCTGTCTGTACCATAAGCCATACTTAGATGTGCCCCTGAGATATCTCAGGACATGCTTGCCTACCTTCTAAAAGATCTTGGTAGGCTTAACCATCGCTGACTAAGCTGGTTCACCGCATAACATATTTTCGGTCTTGCATTAACTAAATACATGAGTGGACCCACCAACTGTCGATAAAAGTGGCATCCACTATCTATGCCGACGTAGCACCCTTTTTCCTCCAATTTCCTAGAAGAGGAGTATCCATGGGTTTGTATTCCTCCATGTGAAACTTACCAAGTATCTCCCGAGCATACTTGCCTTGAGACACAAACATTTCACCATCTCGCTGCCATATTTCCAATCCAAGGAAATAATGAAGAAGGCCCATATCCTTCATCTCAAACTCCTTTGCAAGGTATTCCTTGCATGAGTGTATCAACTGCTCATCATCAGTTAGTATTAAATCATCAACATAAAGAAAAATAATTAAAATCTTGCCCTCCACCACAATCTAGTATAGGTTTTCATCCGCCTCACTCTTGGCGAAGCCATGTCCAGTGAAATAGTTGTCGATTCGAGTGTACCAAGCACGGGGTGCTTGCTTCAGCCCATACAATGCTCTTTTGAGTCTGCACACATGCGAATCACTACTGAAGATCTCAAATCCTTCAGGTTGCTCAATGTAAACTTATTCCTCAATGATCCCATTAAGGAACACAGTCTTCACATCCATCTGATGAATTTCCAACCCATCTGCGTTGAGAGAGTAAGGATGGTCCTTATGGAAGAATACTGTGCAACAGGTGCAAAGGTTTCTTCATAATCAATCTCCTTGATCTATGAGAAGCCTAGGGCAACAAATCTTGCCTTATACTTCTCGACACTCCCATCGATAGCTTGCTTTACCTTTTAGATCCATCTCAAACCTACCATTGATTTATCAACCGGCCTTGGAACAATCTCCAAAGCATTGTTTTTGACAATGGAGTCATACTCCTCCACCATGGCATCTACCCATGTGGGCTCCTGCACTACTTCCTGAAATGAATATGGCTCTGTCATGATACTCTTGCTCATGAGAGCCATGTATCCAGTGAATCGGTCAGGTGACTATCTCTATTTACGCTATGAAGTAGGGACTCCTACATCCTCTGCCACATCAAGATTCAACCTCGTAGATTTTGTGGTACGCTTTATGCTTGTTCTGATGTTTGGCTCTGCATGACTGGACTCTTCCACTCCATGAATCTCCTCCTGTGGATTATCCACATCTAGAGGCTCATCTTTGGGAACCAGAATTTTATCCTCTGCATGCAAGTGTAGCTCCCTCTCAAGCGACAACTTCATGGCTTTCTCCTCATTTAATTTTATATCCCATCGCATCACAGTCATTCAATTGTTTGGAAAATACACACAATAATTATGGGGTGTTTCTGTGTACCCCACAAATATCGCAACTTCAGCAGTGGGCTCCAGCTTCTTCCTGGCATTCTTGGTCACATGAACATAAACAGATGAGCCAAAAATCTTTAAATGAGAAACATCTGGCTTCTTACCAGTAAAAGCTTCTTCAGGTGTACTCATGCCAAGTACTCTATGAGGATAGTTGTTTTGCACATAAACCACAGTGTTGCATGCTTCCGCCCACAAGTGCATCGATAGGACCTGATCATGCAGCATAGCTCGTGCAGCACCCACGATCATTATGTTATTCCTCTCCTATGACCCCATTCTACTGTGGGTTATGAGGCGCTATGAGTTCTCTTCGAATTCTTTCTTTGCTATAAAAGTCTTTGAATTCGTTCAAGATATATTCACCACCATTATCACTCCACAGAGCCTTCACTTGATTCCCCGAATCCTTCTCCACCAATGCTTTAAACTCACAAAACTTTGAGAATGTTTTATCCTTCTTCTGCATGAAGAAGATCCAGCATCTATGAGAATAGTCATCAACAAAAATAACATAATACCTATGTTTTGTTGTTGAAGCAACCGAGAATGGTCCATACACGTCTATGTGAATTCTCTCCAAGATCACCGAAGCATGGATCTCCTTCTCATGAAAGGTGGTATTCACAAACTTACCCATTGTACATCCCTTGCACTGATCTAACTGCGCAAGTGTACCCTTGGGAATTCTAGTAGAAATCTGCTGCAAAATCTTCAGGGCACCATGGTGAAGATGGCCCAATCTCCTGTGCCATAATTTGCCCTCATCCTAACTCACCACTTCTTCTACTTTTCGCACCATTGCAGCGCGGCCATCTACCTCCAGCTTGTAGATATTCTTAACTATGATCCCTATCTTCTTGGTTTGACCCATTGTTTTATGTCGCAGGAAAGATTTTCCATCGCTAAAAACAACGTCATAACCTCTTTCCTCCAACATCGCAACTGAGACCAAGTTCTTCTTCAGACTTGGAACATGCATAACATATTTCAACAAAAATGGTTTACCTGACTCCCTCTCAAAGGTAATGGTACCAATTTCGTTCACATTGTATCGTCCATCGTCACCCATATCTATATGCATTCGGAGATCTTTCTCCTCCAAGTCGCTGAAAAGCTCCTTATCTCCTGTCATGTGGAAGTAAGCACCACTATCAAGATACCACACCAATCCCATTGCGCTTGAAACCAAGCATGCAATCAAAGATAAATCATGTTCAAATTGCGAGGCAAGGGCCTCACCAACTGCAACTCTAGTAGCCTTCTTTTTCTTCTATTTATGTGGGCAGTTAGTGGCAAGATGCCCATGTTCGTGACAGTGAAAACACTTAACTTTGGAAAAATATAGCTTCTCGCCTTTAGCCTCAGATTTTGAGTGGAATTTCTTCCCCTTCCCTTTCCTTAATTTGGTAGCTAAATAAAAATCCTCTTCATCATCATGCTTTGATGAAGATATCCATCCCTGGTATTCCGCTTTATCTCCTCCTGCACTAGATCCAACCAAAGTCGCTCCCAATCAGGAAGTTTCTCCCATCGATTGACAGAGTCTTCATAAATGTGCCAAATCTTCGGAAGCCCAGGGAGAGCCAATTCCCACACTCTGCAGCTCATCTCGAAATTGGACAAACTTCGTGAGATACTTTGGAATATTTTCTCCCTTCTCCATTTTTATTTCTGAGTTTATCTTTCAACGCCAACTTCCTATGGTCACTGCTGCTTTGGAAAAGATCTGTCAAAGCCTTCCACATTGAAAATGGAGTGGCTTTCCCGTGAAGGCTTCACACGATATCATCTTTCACACCTTCCCACAGAATCATTCTCGTCTTCGCTACTTTATTTTTCCACGCGTCAAGTAATGCAACATCTCTCTAAGTGGGCTTAGGAATATCAATGTCGATGAACTCCTTCAAGCCATTATATTCAGGCACTACCTCAATCCTATCCTTCCATTCAATGTAGTTAGAGCTTCCCTCGAGTGCATACTCCAACCACAAACCATTGAAAGCCATTTCGATGTCTACTCAACTGTTGCACCAAGAAATTCCTGCAGCAAATTCGAATTGTTCCACCAACACAACTGAGCACTGACTCACTATTGCAATCTTCAGTGATTAAAACTTCTCTGATACCATGTAGAAATTTTTCAATACTGTATGTATTGTCAGAATCTCGTGATCTAACAATTTTAATTTCACTTTTAAATATAGAATCCGTACACTAATCCTTTGCGAAAATTAAATTGCCAATTGCAAAACACATGAAGAAAAATTAATCGCACATAACAAGATGTTTTACCGGGAAAGCATAAAGCTAAAAACCCCAACTATCATATATTATGTATATCAATGGAACATGAAACAATCTCATACATCTCATACAAAGCTCAGCTCATAGAGCTCTCAGTACAATATACAGTCGTCTCACACTGCCATACAAAAATATGTTCACACATGCACCAATTTATTGCACCTTGACAGCCTGCCTCCACTACGCAATCCATGATGAAGAAGATCCCTAAATGAATGCAATATTTCCTTCCTTGACTGTGAAATCCTCATTGGCATCTCCAATGTGTGTGTATATGCACTTAATGCATCACTATATTCACAACTGATGGTCAATCACACCCTTTCACCTATCTCTCCATTGGGTCTCCACTGGATCTGACATGCAAGTAGTTAACTGTTGTATTTATTCAGTTGCATGTGAGACACTACTTGTGAATTAATTAAATAATTAATTCACTGATATCTCACTAGTGTATCATGAGTTAAAACTATCAAAACTGAGTTTAACTTAGTTAACTGAGTTAAACTAAATAACAACTCCCATAACTACTCGTCCAACTCTGTTACAACTCTGCCACAATCAGTTACAACGAAGTCCACCATGCATGAGTCACCAACCAACCTTGGAATGCGTAATTCCTTCAGCTAACTGGTTTTCCACATCAGTGAATTGAAATCAAGTGCTTCGAGAGAATAAGTTATTATTTATTTTCTGATTATCATTAAGGGCTAATAATAATCGACATGCATTCTATTTTTAGATATGCGATCTATAAATAGACTTCGCCCATATCTCTAAAAATAGAAACTCAACTAAAGATAGAATTTTCTCAACCATCTAGAATTAGAATCCTGCCAATGTTAGAATATGCTCACCATTCTAAAAATAGACATACACCTAAAAATATCTTGTCGTCCCCACCTAATGAAGGTGCTTAATTTTCACTAGGATCATCATCTTGTTGAATCTCAACAATCTCTAAGTCGATCCATGTGAGTTTCTAGAGAATTCTCACCTTTCTCAATTAATTCCTACTAATTAATTAGCTTCCCTAAGTTAGAGAGGCAAGTTTTAATTATCGATCAATTGATTTAACTGAGCTATCTTTGTGTGAAATTTTTAGAAACAATTTTTTGGTTTTGGAGAACTCGTGTGTTTTAGCCTCTCCACAAAGTTTGAGACTAGAACACCATTCGATGCTAAAAAACTAGCATTTTTGTGGTATCTCTTGTTTTTAGATTCTATGGGTGTGATTTATTTACTTTGTTGTTCCTAGTACATTGCTTTGGTATTTGTTGCTAATTTCCATTTAGGAATATTACAAAACACACCATTGTATTTTCACAAAATCTTGTGATTTTCAATTTTGAGTTCGTTGTCCTCTATTACACTAGTTACTTAGATCATAAATAAGGCACACCCTTTTGGATTGCATTTCTTCATTTGTAGTGCTGAATTTTTCCTTATTAAGACAATAATTCTTATCCCTCCAATACCTTTTCCTCTTCTTCGTCATTGAGGCATTCTAACAAATTACCATAACAATCAACTTTGGTCCTATTGTGGCTCATTTGCATTTTATGTTATTTAATTTTCAAAATACAAAAAAATCATACATGATAAAATGAAAATCCTTCATCTGTATGAAATTCATTTTATAATTCATATATTTTATCAATTAATATGGTTTCGAAGCATGTGAAGGTGGGACCGAAAGTTCCAAATAATACATGTGCAAGTTGGCGAACAGGATTAAAGCATGTTCCATTTGATGAATATCAGGGGGAACCCATGGGGCACAAACAACCTACAGGTTAGTCAGAGAGGTGCCTCCGTTGTTGACCCCGCTGACTAATGGCATATCAAAAATCAACGATTCTTGTTCACTGCAGGGGAAACACTCCACGGAAAGCTTCGTACCCCCGAGCGCTCCCGCAGTGACGTATGCATCCAGTTGGTAGTATATCACCTTTCATTGTCATATGTACTGTTATTTTTCCGTTTAAGCATTAATTCAAAATTAATGTTTGAAATCCGCTCCACTTATGTAAAGGATTCAAGTCTTTATTTTGTCTATCAGTCTTTGATTCTCAGTCATCCGCGAAGTCATTCTGGTCATTTCATTTGCTAATTTTCACATACCATTGTTTGCCACCCTGCATCATTCCATGGCTAAACAACCTTCCTTGTCCAACTCTTCAAGCCACATCCCTCTCATGGATACTGAGCAAGATATTCAGGACACCATCTGCCCCATTGAACATTTACCCTTTTACCATCAAGTTATCTTGAATGAGAAAAACTCCCCCATCTATTTAGCTATGGCTAATTCTGGTGTTCTTTCTGCATGTATCCCCAAAAAATATCTGTTTCCAAAATTTGTTCATTGGTTAGTGTCTGCGTTGTATCTCGATAAATGATTTGTGATGAATTTCTTAGGTGAAAATGTTCTTCAAGTTTCATCCCAGTTAATTCGCTAAGCCCTGTGTTATCTTGAATCTGAGTCTTATGTTCAATTCACTAATGAGTCATTGGTAGCATTTTATGATAACCTTGCAAGACAGGAGTTTAACCAGGTCATCTCCTTATTGAAGCTGAATTTGGAGCAATTTGTAGCAGATGATAAATAATTTTGATTAAATAACTTTGAAGCAAAGGTCCGACCAGTGTTACAATTTTTTTCAAAGATTCTTGGAAAAGAAGATTCCTCTCAAGTTGACAGGTTAGTGTTGGGATTGTTTGCCATGATGATGTAGTCTAAAGTAGTGTTGGATATTCCCTCTTATTGGCAAGAGGTTGTTAATACTCATCTTATGAGCTTATCCCTCACCGGGTCCTTCAAGTTCCCCTCACTTATCACTTATCTATTTTTGTATGAAAATGTAGAGGAATTTTTACATTTTGGATTGAATATAATGGATGCAAATAAGAAAAGGCAATCAGTAGTTTTCTGGACTGATGTAGTAAGAAATGAACCAGATGAGGGAGGGATATTTGATTTTTCTACCTCTTTTAAGGTAGTTGCTTATAAGGTTTTAAATGGTGTTCCTCCTCCTTGTTTCCTTCCCAAAGCTCAGGAGTGTCTCCAATTAAGTAATGCTTGTAAATTTGGGGATTGGTTTGTATATGAGGATTATTCGGAGATTAGGTTATATGGATCGAGAGTAGAACCTTATAGATTTCCAACTTTTGTCCCTATGAGGTTGTTTGCATTGGAATTCATTAGAAAACGTCTGAACATAGATCAAGTTCATTTTGTTCCCATGAAGAAGGGTCATTTGTTTAAAATGCCTATGTCTGTGGGTCCATTTGTAGTAAATATGAGGCAAGAATTTAATGTCTCAGTTCTTCTTACTACTATATCTCCTTCTCTCTTTGTTGCATTAAATTTCCTCTATTCTCCTCACAACTCTCCCTTGTCTTCTCTTGTTAATTTGTTTCTCACAGAGTTTCTTGGATGCGTGTTTTGATTACACAGCATTCCTTGTCTCACTAAGCCTGTGAAAGGAAATGATGGTGGAAAACACAAAGTGTTTTAGTATCTTGAGGTCTTAGAATGGCGGAGGTTATTCTCTCAATAGTTTACATAGCGTTTATAATATCACATTTTGAATTTGTTTAATCGTTCATTGACCACTTGACTGGTGCCTCCGTGGCTTACCTTTCCTAACTGATTTGGTATGATGACTCCATGGTGTACATCTCGTCCTCGGCTTCACTTACTACATAGTCCTTTTTCACGTTTCGTTCTTATGGTTTGTGCTAATCACTATGTTTTCATTCCATTATCCATTGAAATGCATCATGCCTCATCAAATATGCATCATCACACTTCTGTTCCACCATTGTTCATGCATCACTACTTCTCCATATCCCATCCATCCATATCATATGCATCATTATCATATATTGTTTTTTTATTTCATAGCATCATAATTAGGTTAGTTTGTTTTCATATGCATTTCCTTGTTTATATTATGATTGCACTTACGCTCCATTACCTTAGCTCATAATCATATTTTATGATTGCGCTTTTGCATCATTTTTTTGTTTTTGAAATTCAAATAGTGCGCTATCATATGCTTTAGACTTTAGGTTTTTTCTTTTATTTAATTTTAAAAATGACCAATGGAATGGTCATATTTTAAAACCAAATATTTACAATGAAACTAACCTCTTGTTTGTTTATTGTAGGTCCAACAAAGGTTTGATGTTAAGATTTTTGTTTATGATCTTTTTGTTTAGAAAAATTAGGGTTACTATGATATGGTATGGTATGGATAGGAAATATGTAATAGATTATGGAATGTTTATTGAATAATTAGGATAATGATGTGGGTATGGATAAAAATAAGGATAATAACATAGGTGATGAAATGTAGGTGATGAAAATGTAGGTGATAAAAATGCATAACCAGTACTAAATTAGATTTAACAATTCTAGAATATTTTCAAAAAATTTGAAGTTTTAAGAGCAATATTTTACTTACTGTACTTGTATTCCCTCAAACCATTTGATGGTCATGATGGTCGACATTGTCTTTGTTATCATGATGGTTCTTCAAGACTATGTAGAGACTTATTTATGCTTTGCATCTCAATATTGATTTGGAATGATGTTGTTCAGGTCCCTTTTGCATGTTAAATTTTGACATTTTAGGTCCCTACTATCATGATCTTCAATATTGATGTAGCTCAGGTTCCTTCTGACATTTTGTATTTTCAGGTCCCTTTTGGCGTAATTTGCAATAATGTTTGAAAATTTCTTTTGTCATAATGATACAGGTCCCTTCTGGATAGTTTTCTCAATAATAATTCAAGTCCCTTCTGTGTATGTTGAATGATGTATTAGGTCCATTTTTACTTTAATTCATATTCCTTCTTCAATCAACTGCTTAAACTATTTACATACTTTTATTACACGCCTTCATCCAAGTTGATGTTAAGACTTTTCCTCAAGTATGACATGTCTTGAAGGGTAAATCTGCAAAAATCATACTGAAGTTAAATGAAAACAAAAGGAGAATTCATATTGGCCAAACAAGTTGGTTTTCCGATATGAATTCAAATTTTTTATTGTGTGAATTTCCTAGATTTTCACAACCAAAATCTTTTATTATTTCTTCTTCTTCTTCTTCTTCTGGAATTATGGGAGGTATATTGCTATGATGCCCCATTAGTTCCAGATCAGTATCTGTGGAGATTTTTCTCATAAAATCCTCTTTACTTATAGGCTTATTGTAAACTTTAAGCCTATGTCCATTAACGACAAATGAAATAGATGCTTCATCAATTGTTTTTATCTTTACATCTCCATTACCAAAGATTTCTTCAATCTCATATGGCCCAAGCCAATGAGTCGTAAACATTGCTTTGAAATATTTAAACTTGGAGTCAAACAATAGTGCCCAATCTCCCTTATGAAACACTTTATTCTTTATTAATTGATCTTGCCATTTGATTCTTTGTTCTTTCACAAGATATGTGTGCTCTACTGCTTGCTGTCATATTTCATCCAGATGATTTAATTCCATAATTATTTGTTGTTGTGCCTCAGATAATTCCATCCCCAATTCTACTGCTAGCTTGAATGTATGTATTTGAAATTCTATGTGTAATAGGACTTCTTTTCCATACACCAACTCATATGGACTGAACCCAATTGTGTTTTTCCATGTTATCCTATATGCCCATAGTGCATCTCTCAATTTCTCTAACCAATCCTTTTTGTTCATTTGTACAGTCTTTGTCATGATGTTCTCTAGGACTTTGTTTGTTGATTCCACTTGTATATTTGCTTGAGGATGATACAGAGTTTATTTTCTGTGTTTGATCTTGTATTTCTCTGTAAGATCTCAAACAAGATTTGATGTGAATTGTGTGCCTTGGTCAGTTACTATCTGTCTCAGAACTCCATACCTTACAAATATCTCTTCAAACAGAAATGACACAATAGTATCTTCTGTTGCCCGTGCTACTGCCTTTGTCTCCACCCACTTAGTTACATAATCTGTACATACCAGGATGTATTTCTTTCCATTTGATGGAGGGTTGATTGGTCCCACAAAATCTAAAGCCCGCTGTTCAAATGGTTCAATCAATACTTGTGGCTTTAATGGAATTTCATCTGATGACAATGGTCTCCCAATTATTTCGTAGTTGTCACATCTCTTCACATAAGCCTTGGAGTCTTTGAAGATGGTCGACCAGTAGTAGCCAAGTTTCAGCACTTTGTATGATGTTCGCTTGTCTACAAAATGACCACCACATGGCTCGTCATGACATGCTTTCAAAATATCAATAATCTCATCTTCTCTGACACAATTTCTAATCATTAGATCAACACCGGTATAAACGAGATATCCATTAACCCAACTATATCTAGCACTTTCTCTAATTATTCTTCTTTTCTGTTTATTTGTGTAATGAGATGGTGGGATTCCAGATGATAAATAGTTGGCTATATCTACAAACCATGGATTTTTGACATTTATATAAAATAGATGTTTATCTGAAAAATTATCTGATACTGGATTTGGATCACCAAGTGAATGAAGTATTGATAGAAAGACTGCAACTTGATTATCCTTACCAGGTCAATCTTGCACAATAATGTTAAATTCTTGCATTAATAACAACCATCTAGTTAATCTAGCATTTGCTATTGATTTTTTCATTAAATATTTTATGGCTGAATGATCCATGTGGATGTATACTTGATAACATGTTATATAATTTATAAATTTATTAATTGCATGTACTACAACTAACATTTCTTTTTTTGAAACAACGTAGTTTAATTCTGAAGGTGTTAAGTTTTTGCTTATGAAATATATGGCATTATTGAACCGATTCTCTTTATGTCCTAGTGATGCTCTGATAGCAGTGTCAGATGCATCAGTTGAAATATGAATTGGCAAAGACCAACTAGGTCCCCGAAGAATGGGTGCAATTGGAAATTTTTCTTTTAATTTTTCAAATTCATTTGGACAATTAATTGTCCATTGGAATTCCACATCTTTCGCAAGTAAATTGAATAATGGAAAAGCTATTTTACTGAAATTTTCAATAAATTTCCTATAGTAGCCTGCATAACCCAAGAAACTTCTAACTTCTTTTTGTGTTGTGGGTGGTATCAAATTCACAATGACTTGAATTTTTGTTGGGTCCACCTTGATTCCTGAAGAAAAAATATGGTGTCCCAGCACTATTCCCTGAGTTAACATCAGAATAGAAGAATAAAAAACAAAAAGAAAAAAAAGAAAGAAAAAAGTCATTACTGAGTGATAGATTTGTCTCTATGCATATTTTCAACACTTTTTCGAGATTTTGTAAACAATCGTCAAATTTTCCGCTATACATAGTGAAATCATCCATGTAAACTTCTACACACTCATGGATCAAATCAGCAAATATTGCAAGGACTACTCTCTGAAAGGTAGCAGGTACATTACATAAACCAAAGGGTAATACATTGTATGCATAGGTTCCCCATGGACATGTGAATGTTGTCTTATATTGGTCTTACAATGCTACATTTTGTTAGATCTAAGACTTTTGTGATCCATAATGTAGAAAAAATTCTTTCGGATTAATCACATTGTTAGGATTAGGTTGACGTTTCGAACCAAATAAACGAAAAATAAAATTATAAATTAATTAAAAATATTTAAAAATAAATAAATAAATATATATATATATATATATATATATATATATATATATATATATATATATATATATGAAATAAAAGAAAAGAAAAATAATAAATGGAAACTACCTGGTGAGGGTCGGGATCCAACTCTTACTCAACTTCCAACCATCATCACGATTGAGATTCGTAGCATGTCGCTCAATTTCGATTACCTCCCTTAATTGGAATTAAGGGAGGTGATCGAAATTGAGCGACATGCTACGAATCTCAATCGTGATGATGGTTGGAAGTTGAGTAAGAGTTGAATCCCGACCGTAGTTTTCATTTATTAATTTTCTTTTCTTTTATTTCATATTTATTTATTTATTTATTTTTTTTATTTTTTTTTAAAATATTTTTAATTAATTTATTATTTTATTTTATTTTTATTTTCTTTATTTAATATTATTATTATTATTATTTATTTTGTTTTTTAATGTAACCCCCTTTTTATTTATATCTTTAATTCTCTTTATTTTTATTTACTTTTGAATTATTAGACCCCTCATTACTTCACTCTTTTTATTTATTATTTTTAGATGTTATATACTTTAATTTAGTTATTAATATATCTATATCTCAATTATTAATTATCTGATTAATTGATTTGATCTTAATTTATTTATTAATTTATGATATTCTCCCATTCCTATCATATATTTTTATTATAAACCCCCTTTTTAACATAATATATTTCATAAACCCCTTTATTATAAAAAATTTATTTAATTAATGAATTTTAATTAATTTATTTTCAACTATCTAACTAATTCTCCAACGGCTAGTTCTCAACGGCTATTTCTGGGTAATGATGCATCCCCTCTATTTATTCTTTGAGATAGATTGTCTCTCCACCTTGTCTTGAGGATGAGCCACATTAGCTGGTTCGAAACGTCGACCTAATCCTAACAATGTGATTAATCCAAAAGCATTTTTTCTAATGCTATCTTTATCTTATTGTACCCGCTAAATCCATCAAGAAATGAAAATAATTTCTTTCCAACTAATGAATCTAACACTTGATCAATAAATGGTAAAGGAAAATGATCTTTTAATGTAGCTTTATTTAGTTCTCTGTAATCTACACAAATTCTCCATTTCCTATTTTTCTTAGGTAAACTAGTTAAACTTCCACTTACTTGGATTGTAGGTGGATATTTCTTTCTTCTGCCAGATTTCTTATTGCATAACTCCTTTATTGTTTTTGCATATATCCGAATATCTTTAATTGCTTGCAACAAAGGAATTTTAACATATGTATTCTTCAATTCATCCGGAATATTAAATTCAGGCAGAGATACTGGGATTTTCTGTTGTATTAATCTCTCTGGATATGGTGGAGTCTGAGTCATAATAGATTTACCTTTCTGAATTTGTTGTTCTGGTTGAGATTGTTGACTCTGTTCTCCTTGTTCAGTTTGTTCTTCTATTATCGAAGGATAATGTTCCTATAACACTTTCCTAGACCTTAGGTGGACATCTTGTATGGGAAGAATAAAATAAGTAGGATAATATGTTTCCTCTTCCACATGGTATACTGGTCTATCCATATTGTTACTTGGATTAGCTACTGGCTGAGCTGGAAATTGTGTTGGTATAGGAGGTGGTTGGTTCGTAGACAACTGAAGCTGCTGAGGTTGAGTTAGAATTGGTTGATTTTGGGGTGGAAGTGGCATTGGTTGATGTTGTTGTAATTGTTGGTATTGAGGAAATGGTTGTGGAGGGAATGGTTGTTGATATTGATATTGTTGAGGATACATATGCTGAGGTGGTTGGTTTCCATAACCATATCCCCTCAAACCTTGTGCAGGTTGATTTTGATATTGTTGTGGAGGCCAAGCCTGCCATGGCATTGGTGTATTCCATGAATTTTGAGGATATTGAAAATTTTGGGGGTTTTGTTGATGGAACTGTTGAGGCATCCTTGGTTTCAAAGGTCTCCTTGGTGCCATATAGTAGAGAGAATCTACTCCTTGCACTTCTTCTCCTTGCAATTCTTTTAATTTGGGACAACTTTCTGTTTCATGATTTTCTGTGCAAAGTCCACACACTTGTATACCTTGCAAAGGACATTCCCTGAGTGGATATTTTTGCCTACACTTTGGACACAAAATTGCTAATATTTCATCTTGTTCTTCTTTATTTTTCTTAGCTTTTAAGACATCATTTGTGTTCCCAAAGTGCTCAAGATATCTGTTTTGAAATTTTCTAGTAAACTTCCTATCTATGCTCTTGTTACTGCACTTGTTGTAGATTTGGAAGCTCTTGATGAAATATATCTCTTTCCACTCTTTGCTCTTCCCCTAGAGTATTTCTGACAAAGTTCAACAATTTCTTCAAATGGTAAATTGGAGATATCTCCTTTTCCCATCACATTAAGGATGTCTAAATATTCATCTTTTATACCCTTAATAAATATTGTATGGATGGTGTCAGGACTTAGAGAATGATGTTTGGATTTCTGTAAAATGTAAATAAATATTTCAAAATATTCTTCCAAACTTTCGTCTTATTTTTGTGTCATTCTAAAAATGTCTTCTTTTGAGTCTCTAGCCCTGCAGTAAGCTTGATACCTTTTAAGAAAAAAATTATTCATTTCATTCCAAGAAGCAATTGTATGTTCTCCTAAACCCATAAACCATTTCAAGGTTGCTTCTTTCAGAGTAGCAAGAAAAATTCGAAGCTTGTGTGTGTCATCCGTATATTCGTAAGTTCTACACAAGATATCAAACTCGAACATGAATGCATCAGGATCTTCTGTTGACATTCCATAGAAATTAGGCAATACAGAAGGTGGATTTTTTTTCATTTTTATTTTTTCTCCTAATATTTCTCTTGCATCTAATATTGGAAATTCAAATGTATTTTCTTGATCATTGTTATTTTGTTGCTCATTTCCTTGTATTCTTCTATTTTGATTTTTTCTTCTTTCTTCTTCTTCTATCCTTCTAAGTGATTCTTCTCTTCTGTCTTCCTTTGGCTTTCTTTCTTCCTCTCGTTTTGTTCTCCATTACATTTGTTGTCTTTCATATTCAAGCCTTTGTTCAGGATTCATGTTTAGCCTATTTGATCCTTCTCCTTCTTTAGCCATTTCTTGTTCAGAGATATGTAGTGTTTCAATATGAGGTTGATTTTTTATTTCTTCCACTACTTTGAATTGTTCAAGGACAGGTTTCTCTAGTTGTTCAACAACTGGTTTTCTTTTATCTTTTTGTTTCCCTAAGGAAGGAGGTTCTTTAGGTGATAGTTTTCTTTTTACCTCCAAGGCTAACAAGATTTGTCTGTCAACTAAAGTTAATCTTTGTCCTGATCTTTGTTTTTCCTCTAACTCTTCTATAGTAGGTCTTCCAGAAACTAGTGTTGTTAGTCCTGTGGATGAATGAGTTGTTTGGGGGTTTTGTTTCACAAATCTACCCTTCTGATCTCTATCTCTAGGCATAATAAAACATTAATTAAAATAAAAACTATGTTTTTGTTGTTTATATATATATTTTTTTCTTTTTATTTTCCTAATTGACTGTTTTGAAATATGTTTCCCTGAAAACGACACCAAAATGTTGGGCTGTTTAACAGGTAAACAAACACAAGTATTTATTATCAACCCAAACTAGTAGGACTTAAAAGCATCCCCAAAGTATATGGGTTTCAGCTATGATCAAGTTAGAATATTATTTATAAATGATTAAGGAAATGCATATTACAAATATAAATCTAACCAAAATAATTTCTAAATTCAATTATGTAATTAGTAGCAAAAGAATCTCCTAACATAAGAGATTTGTTTGTCCTTCTCTCAAAAAATTACTTCATGAATTAGAAATCAAAAACCACTAATTGAGAAATATATTAATATGCATGAAACAATAATTGAAGAGGCTCTTAACTAAAGAGATCCTAGTTTTCCTTCATCACAGATTCATTCATCAATAATATTATTGTTAGAAAACAGGAATTCATAAAAGCATTAAAAAGCATGAAAAGATGAATTCTAGTTTAAGATCTTAATCAGATAGAAAGAATGTTTAACTTAAACATTTTATTTCCCTTTCATATTCAGAATAAGAATGATAATTAGATTCATCAGTTCTCATAAAACATCAACATAAATTTAATCAACAAGTTAAGCATAAAACAAACTAGTTCAAAAACTGCAACTACAAATAACTAGGAAGTGCAATTAGCTCGGTTTGGGGGCCTTCCACCCTTGCTTCGCACACTGAAAGTGCTTTCAGCTACTAAAACTTCAGTCAATTAATCAACATATAACAACACCAAATTGAATAGAACAGATCTTCAATTAACTCTCCAAATTCTCAGAAATAATAATGTTAAGTCATACAATTTCTACATATCAATACCTTTAAATTCTGAGGCTTAAATAGATAAAATATACAAAAAAATAATCTAAAATGTCTCCTATATCCATGGCTATCCTT
The DNA here is from genome assembly GCA_034641835.2 of Pinus albicaulis. NCBI lineage: Eukaryota > Viridiplantae > Streptophyta > Pinopsida > Pinales > Pinaceae > Pinus > Pinus albicaulis. Next base: position 788,034,890 of record CM076576.1, read on the forward strand.
ATATTATCCAATTAGGTTGAATTCATCCATCAAATCCATCAAAATCTGGAAAATCCCATAAAATAAGAAATTTGACCTAGTTCCTAGCGATCCTCCATAAAAACAGGTCATGTTTGACCACCTTTGACCGGGCCTATTAAAGCACAGTTTGACTTAACCAAAAAGTGTAAATTTAACCTTAGTTCCAAATATTTCTATAAATATATCCATCTCAAGCCCTAGTGTCCTGCAAATATGCAAACCATGAGGCCATTACTGGAATTTCTGATCTGGTCCAAAAATGCACTTAAAATTCAATTTTTATAAAAACTTCTAAGAATTGAAAAAATTAATTTAAATACCTATATATGAATTTATTGTTCAAAATAATGTGAATATGATGGTGTATAGATGGATATTATGGAAAATAAAGTGTATTTCATAAACAAAAAGAGATAAAAAACGAGGGCCAACAATTATGATGGCAAACAAGTATAAATAGGGCAGCTTGACACAATTTTAGGTAGATAAATTCAGGCAAGTACAAAACTATAGAAAAAGTGTGAGGATCACTTAGAAGGAATCCGTATAGCCAAAAAATGGAAGGGAGGTAGTGTGAGGTTTGTTTGGGACTATTTTAAGGTTATTCATCACTCATACGTTAAAGGAAATACGATTTTTTTTGTTGCAGCAGAGGTCGAGGCATTGCAGGAAGGTCAAAGCAAGAGGAGGTAAGGGTATATCGATATCCGAGTTTCCAAGGAGAAGATATCCCACTAAAGTGAATGGAATAAATTCATAAAAAGAGGGTCTTATTTGTATGTTAGGGTTTCTGAATTAGCATTTGTTGAAGCCTAGAAAATCTCTGCTTCAAACATCGGGGAAAACCACCCGGTCGGGACCTTAAGACAGCTCCTTTTCCGTTTGGTATGGTGGCTCCGACTGGATTTAAAGGACTAGTTTCCTTATAACTAAATGGATTGGTTTGAATGGGTGGAAATGGGACTAAATTAACTGAAATAAAACTATCTAATTTAAACTAAATACTGGTAAAGAAATTCTAACACTAACCCGGGTAATTATATGTGAATACAACTTAAGATTGTTCCAATTTATCAATAACCATGAAAATGTATTATTATTTAAATTGAAATATGCAGAAACAAATAAAGATAACTCTGTTTAAGAAATTAAACATAGTTGTATTAGGATATTGCATTCATCATTGTATACCATCTATATATACTTATGAAAGATAACGTTTCCATTATACTCAGAAATGATATATAAAAGGAAGCGTTGTGAAAACAAATATATATAAATGATAGCAATTTTAAAGCGAATATCATAAGACAAAAGAAATCAACAGTGAACAGATAGAAATACCTTGTTCATCTTGAAGACTTTCAAATGCAATCTGATATTCTAATCCAGTAACTCTGATGCAAAATCAAATTCCAAGGTACAGAAATGAAACACTTCAAAGATAATTCCGCATAAAAATCACCAGATGTGATCCTTTTTAAAAATATATAAGACAATGGAGTACAGAAATGCAATCTCCAAGTCAAAAATATTAAGATCCATGACCCTTCTCTAAATGCATGAGAAGGGTTTAAATACTACTTAGCTAAATCTAAAAATAGTCTTATTACAAAAATTAAGGATTCGGTTCAATGACCATCCTTTTCCTAGGCTAAAATACAGTAAAATTAAAACTAAATCTAACTATCTATGAACTTGATCTTTAAACTTGCAGGCATCTAGCATAGTTTTGAGAAGATGCGGTTGACCAACTTCAGAATTCAACTGTCCTGAAAAGACAGAGTCGTCAAGCGTAGGCGCAATCTTCTCTGTAGCATTGATGATACAATTAAGCGCACTGTGCTGACTGTGTGGCTTCACTAAGTACATTGAGTATGAGTCCCAATTTACTCTTGTTAGCCCTTGGATTGATTTTTCTCTTTCTTCTGCCTTTTGCCTCCATTCTATTTGCAGTTGATGTGACTGTGGGAGATATCCTGGAACAGTTTCTGGAATCAAATTAGCTTTGTGTAAATTGTCATTTACACAATCAGCAAGAGTGTTTGCCGCTGTAGCTGCCTCCTCTGTTGCCTTCTCTTTGTGCATTTTCCTTTATTGGAGCTTTTTGCTCTGTTATTAATTTTGCAATTTCATCTTGATTTTGCTTAACCATTTTCTCATATCATACTTTAGCCAAAGTAGTTTCTTTTTTATCGATTTGACCTTTCACAGTAGTTTTTCTCTGTGCCGAACACGCTCCACATCTTTTTCCTTGCTCAGCATTAAGTGCCTTGAATTTGGTCAATGTTTCCTCATTTTGTCTTACAGTTATTTCAAGTCTCTTCGACTCCCGACTTTTCTCAAGAAGAGCTTTATGTTTCTCTGAGAACTCTTGACCTCCAACAGCTTCTTCAGTAACTTCTAAAAGCTCTATAGAGGATAATTTTGGCAAAATTACATACCTTATCTTGTGGTAGAAACTGTGTCAATTTTCCCACTTGGATATTTGAACTTGTGAACAGCGTCTAAAACATCCTTTTTTGGTACTATCCACCCGTGTTTATTTTTCTTCAATGGCTCATCTCTTTTGGTCCATTCTTGTGTGCATTCTGAAAAATTCGCATGTTCTCTGGAAAATTCTTTCATAAATTGCTTATTATAAGGCGCATGAGGTTCCGGCAACTTATACATCAGCCTCACGTCTTCCGTGGAGAATGACCCAATTAGCTCTTCAGATGGAGTTTTAAATTGCCTGTCTGAAATATCAGTGCTGTCTAGCACCCACTTCACCATGTCCGTATATGGGAGAATCCTTGGTCTTGCCGCTATCCTATGCAGAAATGAACAAGCCAGTTCTTTGAGGGTTGCTTCAGACGTATTACTAGAACCTGCTGTAGCCACAACTTTCATCACCACAGGATTTTCTTCTTCTAACAGATTATACATTCCTTCCCAAGTGGATATACCGGCATCCTTATTACAAGCGGTGTCTGCATACAGCGAAGCCATTTCTTTGTTTTCAGAACTCGAGCTCTTCTCCTTCTTACCTATAGTGTTTAGTGGAAGCTTTGTATAGACGTTTGCTCCTTCGTGCCTGCGTTTTACGAGTAAATGAGAGTAATGGCATAAGAAAGGTGATGAGATTGTTTTAAATATGAAAGCGGATGAAATATAATATTTTAATCGTGAAACGACTTTTAATTCAAACACAATCTCATTTGCCATTAATTTTCAATCCAATCATTTAATTTAATCATTTAAAGCGCATAACAGATTCGATATATGGGAAGATTTCCTTTGGACAACGCGCCTGCATGAATCTGCAACATTGCGATCTGTGATTTGCGGCGCAATATCGCAATATCGCAATGTCACAATATCGCAATATCGCAAAATGAAGTCATCGCAGTTATGTAAATAGCGCAAAAGCGGAAATTGCGCAATAGCGCAAAAGCGCATATCGCAAAATCGCAAAAGCGCATATCGCAAAATCACAAAATTGAAAATAGCGCAAAAGATATTCACTAATCACTTCTGTTTTCTGCACTATGCGATTTGCGACCAATGCGTTTGTTTTATAGGCTTTTGGGATCGCATTATCGTAAAAGCGCAAAATCGCATTTTCAGTTCTATAAAAGATATATACTATTTTGCTATGGATGCGCTGTTTTGTTTAAAGAGCAATTTTATTGTAATTTATCATAAACTTAAGTATTTCTTAATATTATTTCTAAGGGATTTCTATAAGTTTATGATAGAAAGTTTTATTTGAAAAGGAAAACAAATCCTAATTGATTTTTTGGATTTTTTAACTAAGGGTCTCCATTTATTTAGTATTATTACTAATATTAAATAAAAGGGGGGTTGTTGCTGGTCACAACAATTGGCGATTCACTGAAAGAAACAGCTATCTCTGAAAAAATAAACTGAACATTCTATCTTTAGTAAGTAAAGATTTTTAAAGATAATGAAAATTATCTTAGGATAATTCAAATAAAATGTAATGAAAAAGAAATAAAAATCATTCCATAATTTCTTTCTAATTCCTTAAGAATAAGAACATTTTGGGTTATTTCAAGCTTTGATTGGTGTTAATAATGAAGTAAGTGGATCTCTCTAAGTTTTGGTTTTATAATATACTCTATTGCCATAGGTATTGCCTTTGCTGCCAGCAAACGTTCATAGTCTCGACAGGGTTACCTTAAAACCATTAACCATTCATTGTCCCATCCAACTAAAATTATGACTTTTTAAAAGATAAATTCATAAGATTTATTATCTCATGTTTTTGTCTTTTATTTATTTTTTATTTTAAGAGCCATTGTTCTGGTTTGGTAGCCAGTTAATAACAATGCCATTCACTAGTTATAATTAAACTGATCAAGTTGGCTCGTGATGAGACCCCTTGTCTTATATTTATAAGCCATTACCTTGTTTTGGTATGCAGTATTGGTAATGTCAGTTTTATTACTCCCTATGAACATGGTAAGTCAGCTCATAATGAGACCTCTTATCTCTTAAATTTTCAAATTTCTTAGAATTACATTCTAAAAAATCACAACTTAAATGGATGGGGTGAAATAGTTTTATTCTTAAGAATCAATGGATGACAATTTTCAGAGTTTTTTGAGGTCCAAAAATTTTGAAAAAATCTTTACTTTAATAGATAACCTTTCTCTGCTTAATAAACTTATGATGATTTACATTCTTCTCAAGTTTTCAAAATATCATGCAAATGATTGGAATAATCTTTCAAGGTTTAACATCTTATTTTAAACTATCCAAAAACTGTGATCATTACTTTAAAAATTCTTATTTACACAAAATAAATATTTAGAATATTCTTCCGAAGAAATTTTCTTAGATAGTAAACATTCAATCAGATACTCATAAACAACCTTTAAAAAACAATCAAAATTCTGCAGAAAGGAATATGTACAGTTAAGAAGGGGTTACCTCCTTATGAAAAGAATTTCTTCAAGATAAGCCCATTTACAGGAAGAGATTCTCTCTTACCCGTTAGATCTTGGAGTATGAATGTATTTGAGCTTATCTTCTCAACGATCTGAAATGGTCCTAACCACATTTTCTAAAATTTGGTGTGTTTACCTTTTTCTTCGTGTGCTTTATCCCATTTCAGAACAAGATCACCAATTGACAAAATTTTTGAGCCGGTAGAACTTGCATCAAAAGAAGATTTTACAAGTTGTTGATATTTTTCATGAATAATTTTTGCTTTATCTCTATCTTCTTCTAGTTTAAGGATTTGATCATATCTCAATTGAATGGATGAAGAAGGATTTTCTTCAATAAATTGTACTAGGGCTAATGATGGAAGAGTTAAATTTGATGGTATCACAGCTTCTTTTCCATAAACCAAATTGAAAGGTGAAGTCCCTATTGAAGCTTTTTCAGTGATACGATCAGCCCATAATGCAAATATTAAAGACTTGTGCCAATTCTTTTGATTTTGATCAATGGTCCTTTTAATGATTTTGATAAGGTTTTTGTTAGTGGATTCAGCCAAACCATTACCTTGTGGATAATAATTTGCTGAATATTTTAATTTAAAACCTCTTTTAACTACAAATTCTATTAAACTATTTCCAGAGAAATAAGATGCATTATCAAAGACAAGAGCTTGAGGTACACCAAACCTGGTTATGATGAATTGATCTATGAAATCAATAATTGCATCAGAATTGGCTACCTTCAACGGAATTGCCTCTACCCATTTTGTAAAGTAATCAGTTGCAGTAAGGATGTAATTGTGCTGTTTGGAAGAATGAGGTACTATCTCACCAATAATGTCAAGCCCCCATTGTTCAAATTGTTGCTCAATAGTCATTGGTTGCAAAGGAAAAGTTGGTTTCCTTTGTCTTCCACTTGCAGTTTGACAAATTCGGCACTTCCTTACGTAATCATGCGTATCTTTAAAAAGGGTAGGCCAGTAATAACCAGCACGAATTATTTTGTGAGCTGTGGTATCACCTCCAAAATGACCTCCTGCTGGTCCATCATGCAATTCCTGCAAAACCTTTTCAGCTTCAGTTTTTTCAAGACATCTTAATAAAATTGAATCATAATTTTTTCTAAATAACACATTATCAATGATCTCATATTTAATAGCCTTTAACCTTAAAGCGCGTTTACTCTTATAGCTGAGATTAGAAGGAGCATACCCATTTTTCAAGTAATAGATAAGATCAACATACTGAGATACAAAATTTGTAACATTTATCCGACTTACTTGAATATCTTGATTTGATTCTTGATTTTCTAGTATGTTATGAGCTCCTGCCAATAATTTGCAAAACCCTTGTCCTCTAACAATCTTAGCTGGTTTAATATCAATATCATATTCTTGCAAGGTTGTTACCCAGTTAGCTCTCTTTTCTCCTACTTCTTTTTTAATTAATAATTGCCTCACTGCAGAGAATGGGACAATGATTTTTGTATGTGTTTTCAAGAGAAAAGGTCTGAAATGTTTGATTGATTTAAACACAGAAAAGGCTTGTTTTTCAACATCGGAATAATTAAGCTCAGCTCCTTGCAGATTTGAGCTAAAGAAAGAAATTGGTGCTTCGATTTCTTGATCATTGATTTGTGTTAAAACGGCTGCATAGGATGTTTCAGTGGCCAGAGTATACAAAGTAAAATCTTTAGAAAAATCCAGGGTATTCAATGCTGGTGCATTAATGATGGCTTGTTTGATTGCCTCAAAGGCTTCTCTCTCTTTCTACCCCCATTTGAATACTGAATTCTTCTTGATCATATTTTGCATAGGTAAAACAATTAAAGAAAAATCAGGAATAAATATTTTAACAAAATTGATCTGTCCAAGAAATGATTGCATGGATTTTTTGTTATGAGGTAAAGAAATATCAGAAATTTCTTTCACTCTATCTGGATCAATATATATACCATCTTTTGACACAACAAATCCCAAGAGTTTTCCTTCATCCAAAGCAAAGAAAGATTTCTTTGGATTTAAGGAAATACCAAATCTTCTACATCTTTCAAATATTTGCTTTAAATCATGTAGATGATTGGCTCTCTTTTTTGAAAATACTGTTATGTCATCAAGATAAACAACAACTGATTTATTGATCAGACCTTTAAATGCTATGTCCATGGCTCTTTGAAAAGTTTCTCCTACATTTATTAGACCAAAAGGCATTTTCTGATAAGCATAAGTTCCCCATTTTGTTCTGAAAGTTGTTTTCAATCTGTCATCTGGATGAACTAAAACTTGATTATAGCCCGAAAATCCATCGAGAAAAGACATAAGTTCAGAACCAACTACCTTTTGAAGTATCTGTTCCATGGTTGGCAATGGGAAATTGTCTTTTAAACATGCCTTATTTAAATTTTTGAAATCAATACAGATTCTTATATCACCATTCTTCTTCCTTACAGGTACCATATTGGAAACCCAATTGGAGTGCCTGACTGGAAAAATGATTTTGGCTTTCAAAAGTTTATTAAGTTCTGATTTGATTTGACTTTCAAGATTTGGATGAATTTTCCTCAACTTCTGTTGAACAGGTTTAATATCAGGAAGCATTGGAATCGTGTGTTGAATAACCGAAGTATCATACGTTTTAAGATCATCATAATTCCAAGCAAAAACATTTTTATACTTGTTTAGCAGTTTAATGAACACATTCCTTTCCTCTGGTGTTAAATTGAGTCCTAAGTTAACATTTTGAGGTTTAGAATCAGAACCAAGATTTACTAATTCAAACTTCAAAGTAGAGCTTTGAAGTTTAGCATTAGTGACTTTCTTGAATCTGTCTTTAATGTCATATAAATCTTCTAATTTAACAACAGATTTCGGAATGGGATTTTCATTACCTTTTGAAGAAATTTGTAAATCATGATCATCTTCGTCAATAATTTGCTCATCATATGATTTCTCTGAAGTCATGAAATTTAAAATATCTTGATCATGATAGAATACTCTCCAATTTGTAACATTATCTGGGACAGATGGACGAAAAATCAATTCTACAGAAAACCTATCAGGACTGCAATCTTCAGCAAGTAGGAGTTTAGATGCAACATTAGCTAACAAGTCAGCTGATGTATTCTGATTCCTAGGAATAGGAGAAATATTGAATGCTAAAAAATGAGTGGTGAGATCTTGTACTAGGGTTTGATAGTGTTTAAGATGTCCTGAAAGGCAATGAATAGTATTCCTAACTTGTTTTATGAAAATTTTGGAATCACCAAAGACTTTCAAGTATTTAACATCTAACCCTATAGCTTTATAAAGTCCTTGAACCAAGGCTTCATATTCTGCGGTATTGTTAGTACACTCAAATTCTAACCTACATGACAACATGGTTTTTTCTCCATCTGGATCAATTAAGATGCATCCAGCTCCAGCTCCATCACTAGACTTTGATCCATCAAAATATAACGACCAAAATAAAGACTTATCTATTGGCTTATCTATAATTACATCAGAAATATTTACAATTCTGGAAGGATCAGATTGTGAAAAATTTTCTATTTGAGAAACAAAAGTATTTACAGAAAAAGGTGATTGAGGTGCTTCGAAGTTTCCCAGAAATGATTCAGCAGAATAACCTCCAAGAATATTGTTGTTGAATGCCACAAGCTCATTAGGTTGTTCGAATTCAGTGACAGTGTGCGTCATATGTTTTTCTCGTTCAATTTTAATTTGATTTGGTTTCCCTTTGTAGGGAAGCCACATATGCGAATAATCAGTTGAGATATAACCATTAAGTTTCGCAGACCAGTCCCTGCTCAAGATTAATCCATAGAATTCAGGAATATCAGCAATCAAAATATCAATTCTTTGGATAATCCTAGGATCAGAAGCTAATCTGATAGTAACTGAATTGATTTCTCCCACAACTTGAACTTTAGAGCGATCCAATTGAACGATATGAACTGCTGATTTCTGTGGTTCGATATTCAATTTAGCACAGACAAAAGTAGGCATTATATTGGAGGAAGCTCCAGAATCAATCAAACAATTGTGCAGATTTTTATTGTACATCTCATAAGTCAAAAGAAAAGGAGGAGTTTGAGAATTTGACTTTTCCCCAATGAGCATAGTATCAGTAGCATCTACCTTATCCGGTGGCTTACCATATCCCCTAGCTGCTTTCGCAACTACACCGCTTGGTAAAGGAGCAATTGGTGTAGCATTTAATTCTTTCAATAGCAACTTTTGCTGGTGTTTTAGTTTGCTGAGTTCATGTAAGGAAATGTTGGCTTTGATCTTTTTCATGTCTTCGACAATGTTGTATTCCATAGGATCTGACACCACTAAAGTCTTTGTTGTTGATGTGGGAGGATTAGAAGAAGATGGCTGATTTTGAGTAGGTAATGGAGAATTTTTCTTTACAGGGGATTTGTCTTTGGTACTTGGAGTTGTAATTTTCTTTTTAGGAACTGTTTGCACTGGTTCTGATATAGATTTACTCCTAGTACTTACAGGCATAGCTTCTTCACTATCAGAATTAGGGAGAATAAAATCCCACATTCCATTCAATTCAGCTATTTCTTCATTCTCATCTTCTTCATCTGATACTATAGATGTATCTTCTTCTTCTTCCTCTTCTTCTGATTCTGCATTAGAGATTGCATTAGGAGGTTTAGATTCAACTTGGTTTCTTCTGAAATTTCGGAATGGTTTCTTGGTAGAAGTTTCAGCCACTTGTTTTTTAATTTCAACTATTTCATTTGACATGGTTTTAAGAACTTTCTGTAAACCTTCCATGTCATATGGATCTTTGGCCTTTTTCTTTGAATCATCTTTGAAGCTGACTTTCTTTGATTTCCTTTCCTCGATAGCATTTTTCTTTTCCAGAGAAGTAATTCATTTTTCCACTGCAATAGCTTCTTTCATATTCTCAGCTAATGTAGGCTTTGCAGCTCTGTCCACGAAAATTGCTATGTTTGAGGGTAAGGCAGTTATATACCATTCAATTCTGACTTGTTCACTGGGTTGTGAATCTGTATGAATTTTGTTCAAGAGTTTGTTGAATCTAGCGTTGAATTCTTTAATGGGTTCCTTGGGTTCTATCTTCAAATTTGAGAGGTCATTAAGTAAAGTTGCTATTGATCGGTCATCTCCAAATTTGGTTAAAAAATGATCTGCAAAAATGTCCCAACTTGTTATGGATCCTGATGGTAATGAAAAGTACCATGATCCTGCTACTCCCTGAAGAGTATAAGGGAATAGTCTAACTACAACATCTTCATGTGTGACTTCATTCAAATTTATAGCCAGCATAAAGTTATTGATATGTTCTTCAGCTTGAATGTTAAGATCTGGGATAAACTTTGGAAGCCATTTTCCAGGATTGTCTAGTAAATCATGTAAAGGTGCAGCCATGTTGACTGCTCCTGGAGTAGACCATGGTCTCTGTGCCATTATTGGAACGACTATTGGAGGAGTAGTAGAAACTGGTGGTGTTTGAATAGAAGTGGTTGGAATAGATGATGTTGAGATTGATGAGGATTGAGGGGAAGATGTTTGTGGAGATGATATGGAAACAACTGTACTTTGTTGAGAAGGGATTTCGGGAACAGGTATTTGAATATTAGATGTTGAACTTATATCACTTACTGATTCCGATTGAGTTTTTCTTGTCTTGACTCTACTAGGTAAAGGGAATTCTTTTGGAGAAATACCAAGTTTTTCACTTTGAAGCCTAGTAAGAGGTTTGGAAGAAACAAATTTTGAAGTTACACTACCTTCAGATATTTCAGATTCTTCTAGAGATAATGAGAATCCTTTCAATTTATGAATTAAATCTTGAACTTTGGGAGACTCAGGATGTTGATTGTCTGAATGTTTTGAGATTTTGGTAGTGGGTGTCTGAATATTTTCTGCAATTTCTTCTCTAGGATTTTGAATTTCAGAAGAAATTGAAGAAGTTAATGAGGGTGTTTTTCTCTCAGAATGGCTTGTGGATAAAGATTTACTTGCCATTCATAGCTCAGCCCTCCTTCTAGCGCCAAAAATGTTGAAGCCTATAAAATCTCTGCTTCAAACATCGGGGAAAACCACCCGGTCGGGACCTTAAGACAGCTCCTTTTCCGTTTGGTATGGTGGCTCCGACTGGATTTAAAGGACCAGTTTCCTTATAACTAAATGGATTGGTTTGGATGGGTGGAAATGGGACTAAATTAACTGAAATAAAACTATTTAATTTAAACTAAATACTGGTAAAGAAATTCTAACACTAACCCGGGTAATTATATGTGAATACAACTTAAGATTGTTCCAATTTAACAATAACCATGAAAATGTATTATTATTTGAATTGAAATGTGCAGAAAAAAATAAAGATAACTTTGTTTAAGAAATTAAACAGAGTTGTATTAGCATATTGCATTCATTATTGTATACCATCTATACATACTTATGAAAGATAACGTTTCAATTATACTCAGAAATGATATATAAAAGGAAGCGTTGTGAAAAGAAGTATATATAAATGATAGCAATTTTAAAGCGAATATCATAAGACAAAAGAAATCAACAGTGAACAGATAGAAATACCTTGTTCATCTTGAAGACTTTCAAATGCAATCTGATACTCTAATCCAATAATTCTGATGCAAAATCAAATTCCAAAGGTACAAAAATGGAACACTTCAAAGATAATTCCACATGAAAATCACCAGATGTGATCCTTTTTAAAAATATATAAGACAATGGAGTACAGAAATGCAATCTCGAAGTCAAAAAATATTAAGATCCAGGACCCTTCTCTAAATGCATGAGAAGGGTTTGAATACTACCTAGCTAAATCTAAAAATAGTCTTATTACAAAAATTAAGGATTCGGTTCAATGACTGTCCTTTTCCTAGGCTAAAATACAGTGAAATTAAAACTAAATATATCTATCTATGAACTTGATCTTTAAACTTGCAGGCATCTAGCCTAGTTTTGAGAAGATGCGGTTGACCGAATTCAGATTTCAACTATCCTGAAAAGACAGAGTCGGCAAGCGTAGGCGTAATATTCTCTGTAGCATTGATGATACAGTTAAGCGCACTGTGCTGACTGTGTGGCTTCACCAAGTACATCCAGTATGAGTCCCAATTCAATCTTGTTAGCCCTTGGATATATTTTTCTCTTTCTTTTGCCTTTTGCCTCCATTCTGTTTGCAGTTGATTTGCCTGTGGGAGATATCCTTATCTTGTGGTAGAAAGTGTGTCAATTTGCCCACTTGGACATTTGAACTTGTGAACAGCGTCTAAAACATCCTTTTTTGCTACTGTCCACTCATGTTTGATTTTCTTCAATGGTTCATCTCTTTTGGTCCATTCCTGTGTGCATTCTGACAAATTTGCATGTTCTCTAGCAAATTCTTCCATAAATTGCTTATTATAAGGCGCTTGAGGTTCCGGCAATTTATATATCAGCTTCACTTCTTCCGTGGTGAACGACCCAATTAGCTCTTTAGATGGAGTTTTAAATTGCCTGTCTGAAATATCGGTGCTGTCCAGCACCCATTTCATCATGTCCGTATATGGGAGAATCCTTGGCCTTGCCGCTATTCTATGCAGAAATGAGCAAGCCAGTTCTCTAAGGGTTGCCTCAGACGTATTACTGGAACTTGTTGTAGCCACAAATTTCATCACCACCGATTTTTCTTCTTCTAACAGATTATACGTTCCCTCCCAAGTGGATATACCGGCATCCTTATTATAGGCGGTGTCTGCATACAGCGAAGCCATTTCTTTGTTTTCAGAACTCGAGCTTTTCTTCTTCTTACCCATAGTGTTTAGTGGAAGCTTTGTATAGATGTTTGCTCCTTCGTGCCTGCGTTTTACGAGTAAATGAGAGTAATGGCATAAGAAAGGTGATGAGACTGTTTTAAATGTGAAAGCGGATGAAATATAATATTTTAATCATGAAACGACTTTCAATTCAAACACAATCTCATTTACCATTAATTTTCAATCCAATCATTTAATTTAATCATTAAAGCGCATAACAGATTTGATATATGGGAAGATTGCCTTGGGATAGCGCGCCTGCATGAATCTGCGACATTGCGATCTGCGATTTGCAGCGCAATATCGCAATATCGCAATGTCGCAATATCGCAAAATGAAGTCATCGCATTTATGTAAATAACACAAAAGCGGAAATTGCGCAATAGCGCATATCGTAACTTTCTATGCGTATGCAAATGCAATATATATAACAACAAACTGTAACTGTCTCCTAAAGTTCTTGCTGGCAAAGAGCACGTAGACCACTACGTCCACGGATATAGGAGTATGGTCGTGTTGGAAAATGAATCTACAGAAGGTGGATGCTTGAATTCGACTCCAGAGCTCTGCACAGATGTCGATTTAACCTCCGCAGGCTTAGAAACGGCCGTATGGATCTTTATGTGCCACGAAACAGAGTCCGGCCGACATGAAACTCCATGGTTGACTTCCATGTGGACGCCTTTGACCGCGGCTTCTTTGGACGAGTTTTCTTGAACCAATAGGACACGAACCATGTCCACGTCATTCCTGACCTGCCCATGTGGCTCGTTTCCTTTGTAGACACCTGTAGCATAGAGTTTCACAAAATAGCTGCGGAAAGTTGCAGCAGCTGCGGAAAGTGGCAAGATTCCGCAGCTGAATGAAAAAAATCTAGATCAAATAGAAAACACAAAAATATAATTAAAAACCATGTTAGATGCCCTTTTGCACATGATATTGACAATTTGGGAGGTTTAGGTGAGTGAAAAAGGTATGGAAAAGTGTATGGAAAAGATGCAAATTTGGGACTCAACACTACTTTGTACAAAAATAACATTTGTGTACAGCTTGTTTTTATGCCACAAAATCATGATAAATAAGATTGTCTAATCCTGATTTAGTCATGTTTTCAATTTGGTGTTTTTAGCTTAGTGAATAAATCCTATCCAACAGTTTAACCTTGACAGTTGCATAGAATAGGTAGAGAATCAAAGGAGTTCAATAGCCTATTCTGAACCCCCAGAAGGGATAAGTGTAGAAGTAGATAGTTTGTTTTCGCTTTCAAAAATAAAAATAAAAATGTGAATGGGTTTGCCAGTTCAAGTGCACCCAAGGCAGAAAAAATGTTAGGCAAGTAGGTTGGGTAGGTAAAAGTGAAGTTGAGCTAATCATGCTTTCAGATTTTCAAAACCACCATTTCAAGGAAAGCAACAACAAAAGAAAAGAAGAAAATCCACCCAATGGATGAGGCACTAGTCTTCATAAACCAAGAGATCTGAAATTCTGGACACCTCTTGAAAATGAGCTACCCTCCCCAAGTGGAGCCACTGTTAGTCATCAATAATTTTTACCTGTTTAGATGACTAAATGCTTTGTCCTATATTTCTAGAAAGAGAATTCAAGAATCATGTGAGTTCTAGAAATCTCCTCAAAGAGAAATTTATTGTTTATCCCACTTCCTTGTCAAAGCATAGCCAATCTATTTCCCAGACAAGACCAATGTCCCTCACTCTCACTCTGTTTGCCATCTCTGCCTATAACACTCTGTCTCTATTTTCCTAAGCCCTCTACTTTCACACCTTGTTTCGCCAGGTAAACCAAACTTTTCTCCTACTCACCAAATGCCTCAAGCAATGGCGATTTCAAAACTCCCTTTCTAAAGCCCTCTAAAGTAAACAAATTTTTCTAGTTGTCTAGGATGATAGTGCATAATAGAGTGTCAAAAACCCTGTCTCCTCATCCAAACCCTGATTCAAAATTTTCAGTCAAAAAACCTATGCCAAGGACATTACAATAAGTCAAATAGGGTCACCTAGGTTATGCGCTATCATGGTTCTAAATGCACTATTTCCACAAGTATTCAAAGGTGAAGTCAAGAGAACACAAGGATGAGGCCTATTATTGGCCAAAGAACATCAAAGACCTCCAAAGGTATCCTCTTGATCACGTAGTAAGCTTGCAAAGGAGCAATTTACCATGTCAAAGCATTTCTGCAGGAATGTTTTTATAAATGGTCAACATCAGAAACAGAGGCAAAGAAGGAGACCTAAAAAAGCTCATAAAGGCATCCACAGCTGGTAGCAAGATACAAACAAGTTTAAAGTTTACAAGGAAGAACATGATCTCATGAGAGAGTGTTATGAAGTGCTGCCCATCAAAAGGTCCATGCAGGTCATAAAAGACAGTGGCACATAAGCAACACTGTACATCAATAAAAAAGATCCTTAAAAGGTTATTTGGCTTCAAACATGAATCATGTAGAGGGACAACTGCCATTTGCTTACATTCCTGCAAAAAGGACCAAAAAGTTATCATATTAGCCATCAGGTAAGGTAGAAGAGGAGGATCATCATAAGAGGACCCTTCATAGCAAGAAGAAAACAACAGGTATGTGTTTAATGGGAATCAAGCTTCATGGCTGTTTTGACCAAGAAAAAAGAGCAATGCTAAGGTTACCAAGGCAAAGAACCCCTAAACCCCTTCAAATGATCACTGAAGGCTTTTAGACATAAATAAGTGAGTTTGATAAGTGTCTCTTTGAGAACTTAGGAGACAACCTTGTTTGCCTTTTTCTAAACATCCCTAAAGACTCAGAAGCTTGGGAAGATAGACAAAAATAGTCAAAATAGTGACAAAGAAACCTCCTTCATCACAACGAATGGTTTCAAGGTCAAAGGAAAGAATGTTCAAACACAGAATATCAGTCAAAAGGAGAAATGGAAAAAAGGGATGAGTTTGCTGTTTATAAGTGTTAAAGTCAAAAACAGGTTATTTTTCCAAAAAGGGTTGAGAGGCATAGGCTTGGTGTCTTCAGGTAAGGTGTCAAATTAAAAGAGCCTTAAGAGGCTGCCAACAATGAAGAAAAGAAACTTTGTCAATCAAATATGCCACCTGCAACACCAAAACAGTCAAAGACACAGTGAGAAAATGTAAATAAACATGAACATTACAAAAGTGGGTTTTGGCTTCAAATTTATTTTCAAAAGGGTTATAAAAGCCTTTTTGGGTGTTCCCCCGCATCATTTGTCATCTCCAAGCCAAAAAAGCTGTTGAGAAGAGATTTTAAGAGTTTCTGTGAAAATCAGTGAAAATCTCCAGGCGTTACGCACCGAGGCCTTTGCTACACACAAGAGAGGCAGCCGCAGTGTTATTTAACACTGCGCTGCGCTCCCAGAGCCCGACGCTATGTACCTAGGCCAGTGTTACACACAGACACAACAAAGTGCCTACAAACTGCTTGTTACGCACTTGCGCTATGTTCTTGAAGCCCAATTGGCCCATCTCCTACCTATTACACACCTGCGGTACATTCCTGAAGCCCGACTGGCCCATATCCGGCCTATTACACACTTGTGCTACATTCCTGAAGCCCGACTGGTCCATCTCCAGCCTGTTATGCACCTGCGCTACTTTCCTGAAGCCCGAATGGCCCATCTCCTACTTATTGCGCACCTGCGCTATGTTCCTGAAGCCCGACTGGCCCATCTCCGGCCTGTTACACACCTGCGCTACTCTCCTCTGAGCTTGACTGGCTAGAGCCGACCCGACACTACACACCGGTGTTATGCACAGATAGATTTTGTCTAAAATTACTAAATGGAGTCAAAATTTCGGTTTTACACCTTCAAAGCTTTTGCAAAAGTCAAGACACAAGGTTGGTGGTTTATTTTCTTGCCTCCAAAGCTTTCATTTTCCTATTCAAAGAGATATTCAAAGGCCTAATTAAACCAAACGCTAGGCTACCTAAGAAATCAGTTTTAAATATCTTGGTTAGGGTTTAGAAAGGAGAAAATAGTTATATGTGCCAGAGGAGGCTAAGTGACATCAAACAAAACCTATAAACATTGAGTGCACTCTTAGAGAGTTTCATCTTGGCTCCCATTTGAAAAATTCACCCATCACCTCACTCATTGCAACCTTTTGACCTAAAATCCCTCAAAAAAAATCTAAAAGTCCTGCTGTGCTAAAACCAGCCACCATGTCTGAAGGAGAATTTCATACCAGTAGTGATGAAATCCAAAGGCCTTCCAAGCCTAAACACAAGGGAGGAAGGGAAAATAGGTTTGAGCCCCTAGACACCATTTAGATTAATTCCTCTCCCATGATCCTTTCATGCTTTCAGGATTTTGGGTGTTATCATTTTTGTGAAAAGGTCAAGCAAGTCAAAAGCCACTCAGACCTGACTAGATTGTTCATCCTTGGCTTACAAAATCACCAAGTTAGCCTAGCAGGAGTGAAGTTTGAGCTCTCATCTGAATCCATTTCTAAAGCAACAGGTATACCAGACATTGGCGAGATATGTTTTAAACAAAATAAGTTGGATTTGAGCTATTATGAGCCCTACCTAAAACCAAGCTGTCAACAAGGTTGCAAGGCTGTTTTTCCTTCCTCCCACTTGCTAGAGAGGTATGCCTTACTAATGAAGTATATTATCAAATATTTCACCTGTGATGGGAGATCCTCCAAGATTTACTCATATCATATAAGGTTACTAATGCACATGACCAAAGTCAAAATGATGAACCTACCATACTACCTTTTCCAGAGTATTGACAAGATGGCCTCAGTTGTCAAGAAAAGAAGCTATGATCGCCAAATGCTGAGCCTTTTCCACCACTCCTTTATCAAAATGATTGTCTTACACCAGCTGGAGCAGCAAGTAATCCCTTGGGAAGTCTTCATCTAACATGATGTATTTAAAAACCCCCAACCCTTCATTCAACATAATCTACCCTACACTTCACAAACACCTACCTCCACTCCTCCGTCATCTCTCCACATGCCTTCTCCACAGAGGAATTCACTCCCTATCTCTTCTCCTAATGTACCAAGTGAATAAACTAATAGTGGCTCTAATAAAGAACAAACAAATGACAAAAATGAGGGAGAGGACAGTGAAGTAGAAACTGAGATGGATGAGGACAACAAATAAGAAGATAGGATTACTAAAGGAAATGATGAGGGAAGTGACAATGAAGAGCAAACAAATAGCAATGAGGAGGTGGCATATTAGGGCAATGAAGAAAACAAAGATGACAGTGACAAGAATGTCAAAAGTAGTCCAGAAACAAAGTTTGAAGTTGTTTTCAGCAGGCAAGAAAATGATAACAATAGGCCAAGCAATGAAGATAATGAGCAGGGCAGTGAAGAAGAGATTAGCAAAAATAACTCACCTAATGAAGAAGGAAATTACCATCACAGTGATGGGAAGACTAATGAAGATATCCAAGACAGTGGCCCTACAAAGAATGCAAACAGAGCTACAAAGGATCAATTTGACAGTGAATACATTGGGTCAAAAGATGAGGAAGAATATAGTCATGGAAATGAAGATGTACCCAACACAGATCAAGGTGCCTCTAACAGTGCAAAAACAAAGGAGGATAGTCCTAAGGATCTTGTAATGTTTCTTTTTCAGGAACTTGCTACAACAATGAGAATATCTCAATATATTCTAAAGTTGGAGCTTCAATAATAAGCAAGCACAATATTGGTGTAGCAGCAACACTCAACTCATATAAATGCGAGAGAAATCCATATACTTCTCATTAAATAATAGCAGCAAAAATGAATAAAATATCTTGAGGGAAAATTTCACTCAAGATAGGAAATGCTCAGCCTCAAGAAAAAAGTACAAGATGCATGACAAAACCATTGCTACACAATGCATACCAAGCTATGAAAACACAATTTTATAGAGAAAATACATGCTACATATGTCAAATACACAGATAAACAAATGTATGGCCAAATACAACAATGAGAGTGAAGATATCAGCTCCCAAAGACTACCTCATGTCAATCCTAGAAGGATTGGCAATAAAATACAAAACCTGCAAAATGTCAGAGTTGTTGGGTAGCTGTAGCAACTAAAAATAGAACTGGATGGAGATGGCTAAATCTGATGCTCAAACTGAATATGCCTCCTCTAATGGATCTTTCAAGTTAAAGGCTGATCCCTTCACCAATGATCTTCCCCTCCAAATTTATCTGCAAAGCCCTACTGCAAATGCTCCTCTAGAATAACGCAATCGCTGGATGAAACTGCATTGTAGGGCAAGAGAATGAGTTGGCCTTGATGCCAAAATCTACAATAAGCTTCAGGATTCCTCCAAACTGATATTCCAAAGGAAAGAGAGACTTGTCCTCTGAAAAATAGCTGAAGGAGATGGTGTAGTGAACCCTCACTGCAACTCCCAGCAACACAGTGTTAATCTGCTGCAGAAATAACACTGTCTTGGTGGAGGATGCTTGGCCTCAAGCCTGGATGTGAGGAAAATGAAGAAAAATCCCTCAAGAGACCTCTCAAGAAGGAGAAGGAATCCTAAACAGGAATTCCTTTGGAAATTCTTGTTAAACAACAAAGAATGCTCAATTGTCTCAATAGACAATGAAATGAATAATACAAGCATAAGAAACAATGGTTGCCTTGTCCTCCTTTTAAACAAATGAAAGTCGCTCTCCATGGGTCCCACTCCTTTAGGGTTTCCTCTACCAAATAACCCTTTCCTCATTCACACTATTCTGGCTTCCTAAGTAAGCCACTTCTCCTATGGCAGCGTTGTTTACTTGGTCAAATTAACCAAGCCTCCTTGCAAATATCCTTGTTCACACATGAGGGTGTGAAAACCAGCTCCAAAGATGATCCCCTTTCATACTTAGATGGATTTTATTGAGTTTTTTATTATTCAATGGGTTTCCTTACCCATTTATTCTCCTCCTAGGTGAAATTAGAAAAATTAATGTTCCAAATTATTGTCGGAAAATTTTGGAACATTACAGTCCTCCCCTCCCAAATGTTGCTTGTCCCCAAGCAACTTCAAGGACAGAACTGGATAGCCTCTTTTCAAGGCATGGAGTCTATAATGTGTTGAGGAAAATCTTCCTCATGTGGATCCTCTATCCCCAAGCAATCATCCATGCAAAATGAGTTACCTCCCAACTAGGCAACTCCTGGAAATTGTCTTCCACCTTTGGCTCCGGCAAAGTAGGTGGGATGAAAATCTACTCATGGTAGAAAATGTAGCCTACCCCACGTTTTCCATCTCTCCACTCATGATAAGTGTAGATAAATTGTTTATCCCAGGCTACAAAATACTTTCCCTCAAGTGGCAATATGAAGAATAGATCCCCAAGGACCTCTCCTCCAACGCTACAAATCATGCTAGCCCAAGTCTCCCCAGATATGATGAGTTGAAAATCATCATCATATGGCATCTCATTCCTCATATGGCTCACCTCATAATGAAACAAATGAGCTACTGTAGTGGCCATACTCTCTCCCATGCTCCCTTTAGAACATGTAGTGCAAAGTGTGTGGGAGTTTTCTCCCTCCAAGGACACATCCACCCAATGTGTCTCTCCTCCAATCATGCTCCGAAGAAAAATTCCAGCAATATCAATCAAGGGAACCATAAGGAGAATCATGCTGGCTGCCATGTGTAGCAAAGGAGAAGGATAATGGTCCCTCAAATGTATCCAACGTAGTTTGACTCTCCACTTCGATAGAAGATAAAATGATGGGTGGCCTCCCCACCATTTTCTTGTTGCCCTAATCTCCTGGAGAAATTAAATGATGTAGGGTGAAATGTGGGTATGTTCTCCACAAGAAATCTCCTCCCCATCTCCTCTTAGGGAGTGATCTATGGAATGCCTCCTCAAGTTCTTCAAGTGGTGCCTCCCACAAGAAGTACAGAAACATAAAGTGGCATTCATGGTTGGCCCATGGTTCCTCCTGAAATGTACAACATGTATAGTGAGGAGAATCATGCTCTTAATGGGCATCCTCAATCTGAAGCCCACTCTCCAATAAAAACTCCTCATGAACATAAACATATCAACAATACATGGAAGCATAGTACAATAAAAACAAGTTGCCAAATGACAACTGGAAAGTGGATCAAGGCCCCATACAAGGAACCAGCATAGTGCATGCCCTTCCTGCATCAAATCAAACAAAAATAAGTGCTCTCTCAGCCACTTTTTTTCTGCCACAATCATGTTACAAGATATAAACATGGAAGTACAAAAAGGTGTCAATGGTGCACACCAAAAATCATGTGGCTTTCCCCACAAACCACCAATGAGATAGCCAATCTCAATGCTACAAATGGCTTCAAGTACATCATGATACAATATGCAAGAAGGAATAATCCTCCTTGGTACAATATGCTTCTCATAAAAAGACAAGAAGTACAAAACATAAGGTGAAATTTTACATTCTCCATCATGCACTAGAAGACTTGAGCTGAAATGGCTCAACTGAAAATACTCCCTTACTCTCCATGAGTAGGAAGGTGGTTGTGACATCCTCTCCATCATCATCCAGGCTCTGCATCTCTCCATATGCTGAAATATGTCTTGCTGAATGCCCTCCCAAATGAACTCCTCTGCCAAGGCAAGATATGCATTAAAGTGCATGGAAAAGAAGTCCTCCTGTGCTGCATGCAAAATTTCTCCTTGAGAATAGAATCTCTAGTCAAGGATACTTTGTCATGGGAATAGATGACCATATCATGCATCATATACTCATCATCTCTACTCGGGTCATCTAGAATCATGCATGCATCAAGATCCTTAGAGTACTCAACTAAGAGCTGAGATCTCTAATAAGGATCAATCCTCCCAAGAGACAGTGTTGGTGATCCGGCATGTGTAGCTCTCCTCCTGCTACTGTCTGCTACTTTGACCTCCCTCATGCCAAATTTCTCCTCCAAACTCTTCACCTCTCCAAAATCCAAGAGCGGTGAATCTAAAGACAAAATGTCTCTCATCAATGATAGATCAGGTGGCCTCCCTGGTGGGATGCCTCTATGCAGTGAGACATCAATGTTAAGAGTGGACTATACATATGGTTGGGAAATCTTGCCCTTGCTCTCACAGTGTAATATAGTCTTCCTTCTCTTTGCACTAGCTCTCTGAAATAGAGAAGGGTGTGTGCCTCTCATCACCTAATGATGCTCTTCCTCCCTTCCTCCTTCTTCTAGCTTTAGTGTTGCACAATCATGTTGTTCATTGATTGTGCTTGGACCTCCATGTGTGAGATCCTGGGGACTCCCTTGCAACATTGCAAGAATCCCTCTAGTTGGAGCAAGAGCTCCTCCTTTCTCTGCATGAGGTGCTATATCAACTCTAGAAATGAAAACGATGTTGCCCTCAGCCTCGTCAATATGAGTGGGCAACCCTCCAATGAATAGATCATATTTTTAAAAGGAGATCTCTTTTCCTCTTTGTGCTAGAAATGAAGATCTTGCCTCCAATAAAGCATCATGCAAGATATCAGCCTCTTTCATGGTTCTCTGAAATTTTTTTGAGTCTATGGTTTCCTCCATCACATGCAAGGGTTTTTTTTGTTTGAATATGTTTTTTTCCTTCACATGTGTTTAAGAATTACCAAATCTCTTCATCAAAGTTAGAATGAACATTGCATAGGAAGAGGTATTTTCATTTCTCAAATTAAAAGACTCAAATAACCACCATGCATAGACCTTACCTCCCAAGTGCAGCACTGCTACTCTGATGGCTTCATTTTCGGTAATCTGATGCTGCTGCAAAAGGGTGTCTAGCTCTTCTATGCAAGCCCTAGTTGAACAAGTAGAGGAACCATCACAGATAGATAGAAGAAATCTATCCTCATCATGCTGCTTGCTCCTCCTCACCATGATCTTGCAAAAATCTGGAAAATTAATATGATCTCTAAACCTTTGGGTTTGAGATTCATACTCATGCAAGAAACCTCTAAGAGTTCCTTTCTTCGGCACTTATTCTTCTTCTCTTCTCATGGAAGAGCTGTCCATGTGACTGCACTGTGTATTATAGGGTGTAGCTGCATTTTTACATCCCCTACAAGAAAATCTAGAGTTTGACTTAATTTCAAACCCTCTTGGAGATTCTGTGAAAATCTCCCTCCTTATCTTCTCAAATTCTTCATGAATTCTCAGTAAGGATCTTGGAAGAAGCTTGGTAAGCTTGTCTTCCCTTTTCTATCCATATAATGGAGTCTTCATCTTCTCTCTCTCTGATAGCTTGATGGTTGAGATCCACTAGCCTGTAAAGTTCCCTTCTCAAGAATATAAAGATTCTATTCCAGATATTGACTGCAGGGGAATTTACTGGATATGTCACCTTTGAAGAAAGGATGAGATCTAGAGGCTACCTAGACATCTGTAGAATCTGTCTATAGAGTTTGAAATATTCCTCCTTCAGGGAGTCAATACTTTGGCTTGAAGCCATAGGCTGAGCCAAAGATCATGCTCTGATGCCACTATAATGTTCCTTTTTCAGGAACTTGCTACAACAATGAGAATATCTCAAGATATTCTAAAGTTGGAGCTCTAGCAATAAGAAAGCACAATATTGGTGTAGCAGCAACACTCAACTCATAGAAATGTGAGAGAAATCCATAGCCTTCTCATTAAATAATAGCAGAAACAATGAATACAAGATCTTGAGGAAAAAGGTCACTCAAGATAGGCAATGCTCAGCCTCAAGAAACACGTACAAGATGCATGAAAAAACCACTGCTACACAATGCATACCAAGCTATGAAAACACATTTTTATAGAGTAACTACATGCTACATATTTCAAATACATATATAAAAAAATGTATGGCCCAATACAACAATGAGAGTGAAGATATCAACTTCCAAAGACTACCTCATGTCAATCTTGGAAGGATTGGCAATAAAACACAAAATCTGCAAAATGTCGGAGTTGTTGGGTAGTTGCAGCAACTCAAAAATAGAACTGGATGGAAATGGTTGAATCTGATGTTTAAATTGAATATGCCTCCTCCAATGGATCTTTCAAGTGAAATGTTCATCCCTTCACCAAATATATTCCCCTCCAAATGTATCTGCAAGGCCCTATTGCAAATTCTCCTCTAGAATAACGCAGTCACTAGATGAAACTGCGTTGTAGGGCAAGAGAATGAGTTGGAATTGATGCAAAAATCTGCAATAATATTTGGGATGCCTCCAAACTAATATTCCAAAGGAAAGAGATACTTCTCCTCTAAAAAATAACTGAAGGATATGGTGTAGTGAACCCTCACTGCAACTCCTAGAAACACAGTGTTAGTCTGATGCATAAATAACGTTGTCTTGATGGAGGATGCTTGGCCTTAAGCCTGGATGTGAGAAAAATGAAGAATGATCCCTCAAGAGACCTCTCAAGAAGGATAAGGAATCCTAAACAACTCCGACAATTCTTTCTAAACAACAAAGAATGCTCAATTGTCTCAATAGACAATGAAATGAATAATACAAGCATGAGAAACAATGGTTGCCTTGTCCTCCTTTTAAACAAATGAAATCCCCTCTCCGTGGGTCCCACTCCTTTAGGGTTTCCTCCACCAAATAACCCTTTCCTCATTCACACTACGCTTGCTTCCTAAGTAAGCCACTCCTCCTATGGCAGCGTTGTTGACTTGGTCAACTTAACCAAGCCTCCTTGCAAATATCCTTGTTCACACATGAGGGTGTGCAAACCAGCTCCAAAGATGATCCCCTTTCATACTTAGATGGATTTTATTGAGGTTTTTATTATGCAATGGGTTTCCTTGCCCATTTATTCTCCTCCTAGGTGAAATTAGAAAAATTAATGTTCCAAATTATTGTCGGAAAATTTTGGAACATTACAGATCTTGATAGTGGTAATATCATAAAAGATAGAGTGTTGATTATCAAGAAGAGGCAGCTTCTAAAGAAGGAAACAGTGAGCGAGAAAACATAGTTGAAATCAGTCAGCCCCATGATGAGCAAAAGGGAAAAAACAGTGGGTCTTATGATGAAGAAGATGACGAGGCTTGTGGCACCTCCAAAGGTAGAGACACCATCATACAAACTCTCACATGCACCTATCACAGAGGCATAAGAGATGTGTTTGCTGCCTAGAAAAGGAAAGGGGCCATCTCTCCTCCAGAAATAAAGCATCAAGACAAAGGAAAGGGAAAGGTGGAAAAAGGTGACCAGAAGGTACAGGTAAGAAGGAGCAAAAGGATCAAGAAGACTTCTCAAGGATCTCAATTCATTGATCTAGACAGTGACAATGAGGACAAAGAGATGAAAACTAGGTTGCTCCTCTTGGAAAAAGATGCATAGAATATGGCTCAAAGGGTCATCTACTATTACAAAGAGGAAGATAAGAATTTCAAGGAGGTCAAGAGGGGCCTTTCCCTACAAAAGAAAATGGCCAGACATTATGCAAGGAAAAGCATGCTTGCTAGCGCCAAGCTAAAGAAGGCCCTCATTGAATTAGAAGACCTAAAAGGAGCCAAATTGAATGACAGACTTGGATTCTTGGTTGAGGCTTCTCAACAGGTATCCAAAACCTCTTGAGGGGTCTCTCCACAAATTTTGAGGCAATTTGGACAACTTTTTGTTTTTTCCAAATTTTAACCCCTAGGAGCGCAGCACCCTAGGCGCTATGCACAAATTTGGTGCATCTCCAGCTCTCAAAGTTTACGTTTTTGGATTTTTAACATCACCAATAGTCTACTAACCAATTTTTAGGTCATTTGGAGCATTTTTACCCCCTCAAAAGGTCAAAAAGCATCAAAACTTTGACCTTTCTGCCTCCTTTTCAGACCAGGTGTAACACACAGAGCAGTGCTGGGAGATTTGATTTTTGAGCAGGTAAATGATAGCCACTGAGGACAACAAATTTTTTTTTGGAAATTAGACTCATCCTTATTTCCAACGAGCCATCACGGAGCCAAATCTAGTGTCGGGAAGACCTCCAAACGACTACTGCAATAGGGCCTATTTCTACACTACGCACCTGGCATTGTTTCACTGTTTGACACATGTGCTACACTCTTGTGGCCGAGTAGGAAAAATGTGCATTTGGAAAGTTTTCTTAGGCATGTCAGGCTTAAAATTCAATTTTATTTCCATTTATATTTGGAAAAGATATTTATTTAGATATTTTTGTGCCTTGGGCTTTGCAAAGCCTCAAGGACAAGTTAGGATATTTATCTTTGGCCAATAGGCTTCTAGATGCTCTAGTAGGCTCTCCTCTCCTCATTTTTTATATAATACATGAGGATTCATTGTAAATAGTTGGGACTTGATGTGTTTAAGAGAAATACATGGTTTTATGAGCTTGGACAAGATATTGGTTTTATGAAGTGAATGATTGGCTTGTGTGGCTTGATGTTGGAGAAGCTTGCTTGCAGGATTTCATAGCTTGGTGAATGGTGATGTTTTCCTAACTTTTTGATGTTTTCTTGTCCTCATTTTGTTTTAGTCTGCTTGGTTTCTATAGATCATAAAATAATAGGTTGAGATATGCTCATGGAAGCACCTCAAACCTCTTGTTTGCTATAGTTTTGATGTTTTCCTCTTTTAGTCATCTTAAGGAATTATTGATTGCTCCTTAGGCCCACTAAAACTTGTTTTTGTTTCATGAATGGTTATTATGTTAGCTTATAAATATGATTCATGGTATGCCCTGCTTATTTAAAGTTTTCAAAACCCTATTTCGAAGCTTTTATATGGAATATTGATTGATTAGGTTAATACAAAGAGGTCTCATTTTGATCTTGCCCTTTGCCCATGCTTACCAACTTGTTTCAGAGTTCCCTATAGTTTGATATATGTTGTTTAGGATTTCCCTCTCCATATATTGAGTTGTTTTTTTATCTTATGTGTTTTCTCAAAAATCTGAAGGTGAATTTCTATAGTTAGGTGTTCTAATGCTTTTGTGTATCACCAGAATGTTCATCTTACATGTTTATCAGTTTGAGTATTGTTCATAGAGATTAATGGTTTTCCATACCTCATGAGTTATTTCTTTCAGACTATATATGTTTAAGACCTCTTAGTTTTTCCAAAACCTAATTTTCATTACACCTCATACCTCACCTAAAAGTTCTATTAACCTTGCTAAATCGGCCCTGCAATACACTCTGCTTCATCATTTAGACACCCTCGACTTCATCTGACCCCATAGCCCTATTGATTTGATAATCTCTCATTCCACCTATCCTACTTAGTCATATTACCCCAACCCAAAACAAACAAACAAATTACACTTAACAACTAGCCTAAAATCAATCATCCTAGGCCAACAAGTTCACATCCTTCTCATAATAGAGAGAGCCCTCTCTGAGTCCAGGAAGGCTAGGTCCTAGGACTCCAAAGAATGGTCTGATGTTACCCTGTCATTTAGTTTAGCTAGTCTTCCAATTTATGGAACCCTAACAGTAAGCATTGCACTTATATTTGTAGCAGGGAGATATTGCAACACTTCACATGGAGCTCTTGATTTTCATTGACATATAATGATCATAATTGACTATGGGTTTTTCCATTAATGAAAAAGGGGGATATTGATGCACCATGGAAAATTTTAAGGATGGAAATTTATCTTAAAGTTTAGAAACTTTGGCAAATATTATTAGTCCCTAATATGTAAACTATAAAATATTTGGTGATATCTTTGTAAAAATATTCAAATTTCTAATTATTTTATATATAGACTCTATATAATTTTTGTGATATTTAAGGTGAAATTATTTTATTCTATAAAATTTGAGCAAATCATTTTTAGAAAAAATTCAAAATTTTTAATCTTATTTTTGGATAAAGCATGGAAATTTAACCCACCTGCGAATGTTAGCCCCTAAAATTTTCCTTCTGTTGCACATAGTGTTTCCATTTATGACAAAAATATGTCATTGATGTCAGAGGGGGTGTATGGACAACAACAACATGACCATTCTTAATGATCAAAGAAGCAACATGTCTCTTCATGAAGCAATATGTCAACTTCAACCTTCATTAGGTCTCATTACATGAGGATATGGCTGCTCAAAGTTATTTGAGTTTTTTATGAAGTTGAGATGCTCACAGGATATTATGAATAGAATGGTTGTGTGGTTCTTGACAATACCTTTCCAAAAATAAATTCTTCTCAGAAAAAATCCTCCCAGATGAGATGTTACGGCTTGTTGAAAATCAATATTAGTTGGGGAAAAAAATTGAAAGGCCAAACTATAGGGCCAAAACCCAAAATATAATTTGTTAAACAACATGAAAGTTTGGAGGATATCTACTACTGAGTTGGCAGATCAACAATCATGATTGCATGGAGATGAAAACTTGTTAATTTCATTAAATGGCATGCAATTTTCAAGATAATGAATGATGATTTCAATGGGTTAGTTTCCATATGAAGGTCAAGATGCTCAAATTTTAACTGGTCCCAGTGAACCAACCAGATGATGACACATGGTGGTGTTTTATTTGAAAATGATGTGGACCTATAAAATATTTACATGTGGCACAAATTCATACATGGCAAGACATATCATCAACTAATGTGGAGCCACCAGAGGCCACCATGTGGCAAGTAAAGATGGAATTTTGAATTTTCTAATAAGCACAAATTTCAAATTTGGATGACATGTGGCCCTCTTAGGGCATGCCATGTGTTGAAAATAATTTCAAGATGATGATAGAAAATGGATGACCAATGACAATTTTTTCATAGTCATATGGCAAGGTTGTAAGGTTTATGGAGCCCTAAGGTCTTAGGATTAAAGTAGTAACCTTCGTCATATGGTTAAAACTATTGACACAAAAATGTGGTTTATCTCCTTAAAACACAGGCCTATGGTCACCCCCTCCCATAACTCGGAACCACCAAAAATCATATATATACCAACTGAATGCTTGATGAAAAATATGGAATTTATATGAAATAACATATTTAATCTGAAATTAAAAAAAAAAAAATTACGATATTTTGATCGATGGAATGATTTATTTTCATTATGATTTGAAACTCAAATTAATATTTGATTATTTCTACATGGTATTGGTTCATTTTTTTTCTTGTTACAGTTTTAAGTTATGGTTCATGGTTGGAGGCCTGGTCAATCCCGCTACATTCAATAGAGATCGAAACTACTAAATGCAGTTAAGCGCAAATGTTATCTAATATCGAAACCTTAAGTACTGTAAAAAAAAAATATTTTTTTAAGCTTTAGTATAAACCCAAATTCTAGCAGAAACCACCATGGATATGTGATAGGGTATGTTGATACTCCAATTTGGCTAAGTTTTTTGATGTGTTGTATTGCAGCTTGTAATGTAGTGTTGACGACAGAGAAAGCCTATCACCCTTGTAAAGCCATGCTCAACATATCGTAAATAAATAAAATCATAATTCATATGTTGTAAAAGCGAAAATCATAGTGCACTTGGTATTGGACTTTGGTAGGAACCTTGGGGTTGTGGGTTCAACCCCCGACAACTATCATATCATATCATATTATTTTAATTTTTTTGTTTTGAATTGAAATTTTATAGAACATATTGTATAATCTAGTGGCTAGTGTTAGAATCTAGTGAAGTATTTGGAGGGTTCCTAGAAATTCTCAGTCAATACAATAATTAACCTTTTATACATTTATATATGGTTTTTTTTTAGCATTATTTATCCAATTTGAGGTCCAGAAGAATTTGGGCATTCATAACTTGGAGAAGGACATAAACATAAGGGCTTGACATTATTTTTACTCATATTTGATGACCAAAAGCTCTTGTGCATGGTAGGAAGGTCTCTGAGTATTTTGCAAGTGCTTTGGATATATGGATATGATAGGTTCCAAGGAAGGATTTTAATGACCAAATTGAAGGTATGGTTGAATTAGAAATTAGGAAGCAATATGACAACCAACAAAAGCGATCTATGAGACCATTTTAACAACAATGATAACATGTTTTATGGAAGTGGTTGCAAGTTGCATGGAAGTGGTGGAAAATATAGTGGAAGAGACCATATATATTGATTGAAAATTATGGTTTTACTTATGATTCAATGATTATAGTGATGATGATGGATCCAATTTGAAAATTTTATGAAATTGGAGTCCACAAGGAAGTATAGAAAGGAGATTTAAGCCTCAATTAGGTTGGAGACTACTCATTGTTAAGGTTGGAGCCTTAATAGTGTTGGAGCCTACTCATTCTTAAGGTTGTAGCCTCAATCAGGTTGTAGCTTAGAGTAGGTGAGAGACTACTCATCCTTTAGGTTGGATCCGTAATCAGGTTATATCCCATAATGGGAAGGTGGTTATATTTTTCTAGGTTGATGCCTCAATCAGGTTGTAGCCAACAAAAAGTTGCAGCTTGCATATTTTTGGGGGTAGTTGATTCTCGTAAGTTGGATATTGTAAATTTATGTGAGGAAATTGAAGGTTGAGCAAAAGAAGAGTTGACAGTTTTCTCCCAATAGGGTTTCAACCTAAAATTTTGTATATCCTTGTGATGTGATTCTTTACTGTTTTGTTGATAGTTTCTAGTAATGATATTGATATGATGATGCATTGATATAAATAATGACATAGTTTTTATGGTTCATTGTTATATGGATGTATGAATAAGAATGAATTTTAAATTATGAAATTGGCCTCACACCGATTCACCCCCTCCCTTAGTGTCACCTTTGGGCCAACAGGTTCCAATATAAATGGAGATAGAAATGGTGGTTTCAAAAAATAGTTGTGATTCCCAAATGTCACAAAAATGTGAGGGGTATATCATACTTCACTTTCCTACTCACTCCACTCCAAATCCTAAAAATAAAACTTGGTTAGCCAAAAGAAATGGTCATCCACATGAAAAAATAATTGAAACTCCTCTACATAGTGGCTAATAAAAGCTAAAAGAAACCTATCTAATTTTCTAAATTTGCAGGAGTGGGAATATATCACTATAAAAAAGGAAAATTACAATTAAATGATGTTCTTTTGATCTGTGTGAGTTACATTCTAGGAGTCATGGGGAATTCACCACCATTGTGTCTTCAATAGTTGTGTGGATTAGCTAGAAAGGTAAAAAGGGGCACATTCCACTGTGCAAAGGCATTTTAACAACTTGCAATGACTACATATATTGACAATAAGAAATATGACAGAAACTGAAATGAGAAAATATCTTGCATACAACAAAGAGGATTACAAAATAGGTCGTGGAGTTTCCAAATTGTAATTTTGGATGTAAGGGTGGCCCACGTCCATCTATTCTCTTGAATTCTTATTGCTAGCTACAATAGAACCCACAATCATATGGTTGGATGTGGAAATCATAAAAAAAATATTCAATGTAAATATTTCTAAGAAATAACATGAGATACAATGCATAAAACTTATCAAGGACATTGAAAAAATAAATTCAAGAGAATGGGAGGAAAAATCCTCTTTATTAGTTGATGTAAAGAGATACAACACATGTACGATAAACACTACAGGGAGTATGGTGATAAATGATGATCTAAAAATATTCTTAAGGAATGTCCCTCTCCTCTATCCTATGAATGAAAAATCTATAATAAAATAGGTCACAAGAAATCTCTCAATGGTGAACTCCCTTTGTTAAATTTAGATAACCATAGTGTTCTATGCTTGATGCACTTTTACTTCAATCCTTCTTAGGCCCAATAAAAAATAGCAATCACATAAAATTGAAAGTAAAATGTTGATAGAACACAATAATAGATCAATATAAGACAAGCCAAATATAGATCAGATTTATAATTCCTTTTGTCCAACAAAGATATGAGATATTGTGGTGTTACAATGGTCAGCAAGATGCTTCAACCAGCAAATACTTTCTCGGTCAACCAACACTTTCATGTATCACACCCACAGCCCTCAATGATATCTCATCACAAATCAATGCAATTCAAACCAGGGACAACGTAGAAAAGTCAATGGAGGCAACTTCAAAAAATTCAACACAACAAACTAGGGCTTTGGTCAAACAACCAGAAATTCCTCAGTTTTAGTGCCCAGTTGTACAACCTCCTAAAATCGGAATTTTCGCAGAATGCTACGTGATAGAATAAAACCTCCCTAAAAAACCGCATAGAAATCCCGAGATTCCCACTGCATTAGTGCATAAAACATAAATCCCTAAATAGATCAACGTAGAAAATAATAGCTTTGCTCCACACGTGTGAGGGAAAAAGGCCTCCAAAGGCTATTGAACCAATCATATCACAATGAGAGAATGTGTGATGATATGATTAGAAAATGACCTCCAAGTCTCTCCAATTTATATTCATCAATGAGGGTGTGCGACACATCTCTTAGGCATGTGGGATAAATCTGGCCGACCTTGCACATGTGGAAAATAAATTCAAAATAAATTTTATTCTCATCCGATCAAGATGATATTTAGATAAATATTGCATCTCTTTGAAAGAGGAATCCTACAAATATATGACCATCAGCATATGAGCAATGCAACATGGAGTTTGGACCTAGTTTCCCAAAATTAACACTCCCTCTCAACTAGGGAGAACTCGATCTATCCACAAGTGCCATCCATCATGTACCAAACGAAACATCGTGTGCCATCCCACCATAACCTTATTTGTTGGATATTTATTTCATAACAAAAGGTGAGTCACAAATACATCACACACAACTGACTCGAAGTTAGCTTAGAGGTAAAAACCTCTCTCGAACTCAAAAGAGTCTCATACTAACTTGAAGTTAGTTTACTGACCTGAAGTGGGTTTAGATGATAAAACCTCATCATGCTTGATCCCAAATCAAGGTGTTGGACATGTGTCATCCTAGACATAGAGAGTATGACAATATTTGATGCATCCATCGGTCTTGCTATGGTCTATATCCACATTTCGCACCTCATTGGCCAAATGGGAAGTACTTTCCATGAGTCTGAAACTCTATGGGTAGGATGTGTGCAGGGCATAGATCAGAGAGAGGCGAACCAACTCAATATCATAATGGTGGGGTAGAAGCACCAAAAGGTTTGGAAATCCTAGCCCCATGAGTTCTTATAGCTCCAAGAAGCTATCCCCAAAGCCCCCTAGAGCTCCTAGAGCTCATCGTCCAACAGGACCCACATCATAGGGTCGTTCCACGACACCAAGACTCTCACGGAAGGTTAGGAACTTGACCTTCCCCAGGGGCTTAGTGAGAATATCCGCGACCTGCTCATCAGTTCCTATATGATCGAGCCTTACGGCGCCTCGCTGTACCATATCCCGGATAAAGTGGTACCGATATCAATATGCTTGGATCGGTCATGGTACACAGGATTCTCAGTCATACGAATCCCACTGTTATCACAAATGATAATTCGGTGGTATCTAGCACATGTCTGAACAGCTCACTAAAGAGCTTTCTCAACCAAATAGCTTCACAACAGGTCATACTCGTTGCAATGTATTCGGCCTCAGTGGTGCTCAAAGCCACTGACTTCTGCTTCTTGCTCATCCAAGATATTGAAGCAGAACCCAAGGTGAAGCAACATCCAGATGTGCTCTTGCGATCCACCACACTGCCAGCCTAATGGGCATCAGTATATCCATGGAGTCTCAAACTCCCGACAATGTATCTCAGCCCATGGTTGATTATGCCCCAAAGATATCTCAATAGATTCTTGGAACCAATCCAGTGGATGTGATGAGGCTCAACCATATGTTGACTCAAAGTGTTCACTGCAAAACATACGTCCAAATGGGAGTTCACTAAGAACATCAGGGCCCCTACGAGTTGTCAATACTTGGTGGGATTTAGCTTAGGCCCAGTAACACTTACACACAACTTCTTAAAGTTGAGTTCCATCGGTGTCGACACAGACTTATAGTCCACCATACCAAATCTCTCGAGTAGATTCACGACATATTTTCCATGAGAAAGGAAAATCTCTCCAGGTCTCTGCCAGACCTCCAGGCCTAGGAAGTAGTGCATCGGTCCTAGGTCCTTCATCTCGAACTCAGCAGCGAGCTCCCTCTTACATTGATGAATGAGAGGGTCAGCACCTGTCAGGAAGAGGTCGTCCACATACAGCACTAGAATGAGAGGCTTCCCCTGCACAACCTTGAAGTAAAGGTTCGGATCAGCATTACTTTGAGTGAAGCCCAGCTTCATCAAGTAACTATCCATCCTCTCGTACCAAGCTCTGGGTGCTTGCTTTAACCCATAGAGGGCTTTCTTTGTTAAACACCATGTTGAAACACACACATGGTGTATGAGAGGAATAAACACACACACAAGAGACTAAACACACAATGAAAGATAAGCATGAAGCTTTCTTATTTTTTCCATTATACATGATGTACATTTATAATACAATGGTGTGACTCTTGGTTTCACATTCCAAGGTCACTTGGACTCCATTGTGACTTTTCGCATTCCACACCTACCCATGTAGGATTAGGTGTTCCAACATCCCCCCCTTAATTCGAAGGGGTATGTGTGAGTCCAAGAAAAGAGTTGTAATACAAATCTGCAAAGTATACATGGCAGCACTTGGGCTGAATCAACTCTCTGAAATGTTGGAAAAAAAAGGTGGTTTTAGGATGACCACAAACACTAGAACGCAAAACTTGTTGCAGTTCCCGGAACTCTTCCAAAACTGGCAAGAAGCTGAAAGCTTCTGCTAGAGGAATTGTCCCTCATAAAAAAGGGAGACCTTCAACCTAAAAGAAGGGAGGTCTACTACTTGTGATGGTTTTAGGATTACCAACAACTCTGGAATGCTTGAAGCATTTCCTGGAACTCAACCAAAGCTGGCAAGAAGCTGAAGGCTTCTACTAGAGGAAGTGTTCCTCATATATGAAAGGGAGACCTTCGACCTAAAAGAAGGGAGGTCTACTACCTGTGATGGTTTTAGGTTATCCACCAACCAAAGATTATGGTTTAAGGTTGTCCACCAACCGAAGGCATGCTCATGGGCATCCGTGTCTCTGGCTACATCTCTGAATCCGGAATGACGAATTGTGGCTCAGGCTCGCTTGAACTGCTGGCTACAACTCTGAACATGGAATGAGAGATTGTGGCTTAGGCTCGCTTGATCTGTCGTTGAAGCTTGTACATGACCACCATTTTCCCCCCTGTCAGGGACAAGGTGAGATGATGGCGAAAACTCAACTGCAAGTTTGTTCAATATCCGTGAACATGTTCTGACATGCGACTTAAACATCTTCTTGGCTGCTGATGCCCATTTCCAAGAAGCGATCCATCCAAGATGAATCTTGGTTCTTGCAGGAGGCTTGTGTCTGAAGCATCTGTCTGAAGAATGGGTGTGTCGACCACAGTGCTTACATGGACCAACTCGATCACAGTGTTGGCATTTTACGATCTGATGTTGTTGTTGTGGAGCAGGATCTGGAACAGCTGCAGGTGAACTGTCATATAGGAATCCAGCACTCTGAAATATGATGGGCTTTGTGTAGTCTAGAATATGAAAGGACACATCCTTTTCATATCCAAGACCAGTTCTGTGCTTGTTGTGGACAAGCTCTTCCCAAGGTCTGATGATGGGCTTGAGAAGTGCAGGTTGAACTGCTGCATCTGCATGTACATCTGCTCTAGTACAAGGAACTGAATGTGAATCATCTGCAACTTTATCTTCTTTCTTCTGATGAGAGTCCTTCTCAATCTTCTGAACAGAAACAGGTTCAGAATGGTGACTCTTTTGCTGAAGTTCGTCTTGTTGGAGCTGAGATTCCAACTGCAAAAACTCAATCTTTTCTTGTGCATCTAGCAAACAACTTTGAATATTACAAAGAGAATTCTTGCTCATTTTTACCATATCATGAACATTTGAATGAATGAGGTTATTCAACAACTCTAATGCCTCATTGATTTTAGCCATTTCAACAACTTAGGCTCAAAAATGAAAGGGTGTCGGCTTCAACCGAAAATGCACCCGTTTACAATGTGATTCAATCTTCCTTCAAACAAATACAAATGATTCCAAAGAATTCTCAAAGTACAAAATCTGTTGATTGCAACTATGAAGAAGCAATACAATGTCAATATCTCGCAAACATATTTGTAAATGTAAGTAAACAAAACAATATGCAAGAAGCCTTTAAAGCAAATTTTAAATTTTTCTTTAAAGAGTTGTTTTGCAATGATGGAAAACTTGTCTTCACATGTGAAATTCTCTTTTAGAAAATCAATCTTATCAATGCCACAATGCAAATCTGTAATTTTATCTTTCATGTATAGTCCATGTCATTTCTTATATTCTGTTGTTCATTTCCTCTTCTTTGCTCTTCCTCTTTTCCTCTCTCTCTGCTTCCTTTTTTTTTTAATTTAAAATAATTAAATTAAAAAAAATGAAATTGGGAAACTTATTAAAGGAAAGGAGAACCATGAGAAATTAAAAAAAATGTGAGGGGAGGGGAATTAAGAGGGAGGGGAAATTTTAAAAAATGAATTTAAAATGGGGGAGGGAAATTTAATTGGAGGAGAGGTAGTGTATTATATGGAGGAGGAGGGCGTATATTTTAAAAAAAAAATTAAAATTTAAAAAAATTGAGATGGGCCTGTGCATGAGCAGGGAGGGTGTGGAGGCCAAAAGGCCGAGGGCGGGCGCGTGGTGGATAGGGAGAGGGGGCGTAGAGAATGGGGAGTGCGATGGAGAGTCGTAGGGTGGTGTAAGATGAGAGGCGAGGTATTAGATTTATAGAGAGAGCGTTGTGTGTGAGGCTGAGTGGGCCGAGTGTGTAAGGCGTATGGGAGCGCGAGTGGGCAGAGAGAGGGAGGCACGGGTGTTGCTAATGGGAGGCATTGCTTGCATGGCAGCCGAGGAAGAATGGGGCCGGCGGGAGAGTGTTGAGAGGGGGTAGGGAGGGTGGAGCGGGAAGCTAGGGTGAGGAGCTTGTAGCGAGCAGAGTGGTAAGCTCGAGGAGGAGCACACGTACTCGTGTTTTCAAGTAGGGTGAGTGCGTAGCGATAAGGTGTGGGGGTGGCAAGAGGGGGTCAATAAAGTCGGAAGGGCGTAGAGGGAGCAGATAATAGTGAGGGGGGGTGGGGTTTACGGAGAGGGTGTTAGGGATGGGAATGGAGTGTGAGAAGGGATTGGGAGGTGTTGTAGATTGAGGGGGCCGAAAGGCCGAATTGAGCAGAAGGTTTTTTTTGTTTTTTGTTTTAATTAGAGTAGAGAGGAGTAAAACAACTTGTAGAGATTGCAAAAATGAAGGCAACAACAGCCTCAAAGAATTTCAGAGCAACTTTTAGACAATGAAATACATCAACATGGCTTTGCAAAAATTGCAGAAATGAAGAAATTTTCAGCAGAAAAACCCATAATTTTGCAGAAAATTTTCAGTGAAAACTCGTAAATTTTCCATAACCATTCCTTGAACAATTTTCCAAAGAGTTCTTCAATGCATAAATTAAGAGTACTCGTAAAATATTATCCAAAGAAAAAAACAAAAACTTCTTTAGAAACCCTTAAAACTATTTCCGTAGGTCTTTAAAATTGCGTAACAAAGGTAGAAATTGCGTGAAAAATTAAGCAAAGGAGAAAACCTTCGTATGCACAATGTTTAATGTCAGCTTTCAAAACCAATTTCCGAGTGCTGGTGGTCCGAGATTTTGAATGTCGCTCTTCAAGATAAAATTTCTAAATGCTGCAAAATCACCGCTACAAAAACTTCGAAAAGGCCAAGAAAATGCCAAGAATTTTTGCAGATATGCAGGCCATAAACACAAATGGCTCACTCAATTTGGAGCAGGGCCAGCAATCGCCCGCTTTGATACTATGTTAAACACCATGTTAAGACACACACATGGTGTATGAGGAAGAAATCACACACACAAAAGAGACCAACACACAATGAAGGATAAGCGTGAGGCTTTCTTATTTTCCATTATACAAAGATGTACATTTATAGTACAATGGTGTGACTCTTGGTTTCACATTCCAAGGTCACTTGGACTCCATTATGACTTTTCGTATTCCACACCTACCCATGTAGGATTAGGTGTTCCAACATTCTTCAACCTGCGTACATGGGTTTTTATATCTTGAACTTCAAACCCCAAAGGTTGCTCCACATACACTTCTTCCTTTATATATCCATGCAGAAAAGAAATCTTCACATCCATATTATGTAGACTCCATCCTTGCATAGCAGCAAGGGAAGTAATAGATCGAATGGCAGTATAGCGGGCCACAGGTGAAAATATATCATCATAATATATGCATTATTTTTTAGAGAATCCTATGGAAACAAATATTGCCTTATACTTTTCAACACTTCCATGAGATCCATGTTTGATCTTATAGAGCCATTTTGAGGTGACAAGATATTTGTCCTTCGGTCTCAGGAGCACTTTCAAGACATCACTTTTCATAATGGACTTATACTCCCCGTGCACAAAATCCTTCCAAACTTGATGCCTTGCAACTTCTTCAAATGTTCCAGGCTCAAATTGTACTGTTGTACTCATGACTACTTGTTGGAACAGGGTCTCCTACAAAGCTGCGAATCTGGTCCATTTTGTATATTTTTTATTATATTTAGTCTAACGCAGTGGTTTTGGGTGGGTCAAAGCCCCTAATGCATTGTAAGCGGGTCAAGGGTAGACCAAGAATCCGAAAACCACAGTTTGTGAACCATTGGATGCGTAGGCTAAAGTAGTATAAATAGTTGAACCTTTTGAGCCGATAGGTAGAAAAGGAATAGAGATTGATGCGAAGTACAAATTACTAGATCTGGGTGGGTTGTTTGGGTTAGGACTCCTGTTGGATGTGTGCACAGAGATCCTCTGTCTTACTTTGTGCGGACCCTGCTAGTTGTGTGTGCAGGAGGTATTTAGGGAATGTAAGAATATTTTGATAAGTAATATATGTGAAGTATTACTGAACCATATGATGTTATCTGGAACTGTTCTGATATGATTGCTGCAAACTAAGATTGTCTGATTGAGCTGCGAACTTTTCTGTTTATCTCTATGGTATGAAAGTAGTTGCATTTAATATATTATTGTTATTATATCTCTGTTAATGAACGCAAACCATATGTGTTGACAATACTAGCTGCGATTGTGATATTTTATGGTTGTAATTGATGATACGCACATGGATGCAAACCTGCTAGGACAAATATGATAAAACTATATTCTGGAACCCTGCGAATCACCCTTCTATGTAGATCTGATAATTACAGGCCTGTGTTATTACCTTCTCTCTCTTAGGGTGCGGAAACCTAGTTCCAGCACCCTCCCATACTGCTTCGGGTGAGACTTTGACCTACGCAAGCAGGTCACTACTGAAAGGGCTAGTAGTATAGGGGTTTGTTGGCAAGCCTTCACCTCCGAACCTGGGTCAGGACCCCTCGAGCCAACAAATGGTTTCGTTTCCGAGACCGGGAGAATTTTGAGAGAGAGATTCGGTAATTCCATGGCCATATTGGAAGCCTAAAAAGAAACAAATCGATGAGTGGTTTGAAAAGAAAGTTCAAGAATTCACTGTAAAAATATAAATAAATAAATAAAATAAAAATAAATAAAAATAAAAAATAAATAAAATAAAAAATAAAAAATAAAAATAAAATAAATCGCAATGCGAACTTAACCACAGAGGAGTGGAAAAATAAGTATATTTTTGTAACTTTCACAATCAAGCTACCAAAGTGGCTCGCAAGACTGGTCAATTTTCAGAAGTGTTGGAAAGACGAACGGGTCACACAGTGGACTCCACAACTGATCCGATAGTTGGAAAAGACTGATAATACCATTACTCGCATGGTTGATCATTGGGTAGACAGTGTGATAGGAGGATTTGTGACTGAATTTGTGATCGATCAATTTGTGTCCTACTCAGAAGTGGAACAGAGGTTCTTCAAGGGTTTTTGGGGTAATTTTCTATAAAAAAAATCGTTGCTGATTAAGATCTTATTGTGTGAAAATAGTACCCTGTGTAACCACACCGAGTGAATGAGATCCAATCAAAGTGAGGGTAAAACACGTAGCGGTAAGTACTACAGAACTAATCAAGAGGGAGGTCGATCTCTCTATAGTCCAGTGACTAATTTTGCTACGCATAGCCCTCCATCAACACCATCGTCGAGTCCTCGTAGGGGCAAGAACTCACCTCCACCACCACGGGAAGATGATATGATGTCACATATGAAGTTACCCACCTTCAAGGGTGTCGGGGACGAAGATATGGATCAGTTTTGGTTTTTCGCAGGTTCTGTATGGATTTCCCAGAGTGTAGTGAGCGATGCTATGAAAAGATCACAGCTATCTCTTGCTTTTGAAGGAAGGGCCCTGGACTGGTACATGGGATACCTAGACCAGCATGCGAACGCGATCATTTAAGACATTAAGAACGTCTTGAAGCAACAGTTCAAGAAGCCTAAAGCCTACTCCCAGATAGTAAATGACCAGATAGATTTCAAACAAGGCCCATCTGAGTCTGTATGGGAAGCTGATCATCAATTGAAAAAGGTAATAAGGGAAGGAGGATTCCATTATGATGACAGGCAGCATGTGGAATGGTTCATTGCTATTTTGTTGCCCCACCTACGCATATTGTTGGGCCACCAAGACATTGAGTCATAGGAGAAGGCCTTGGAGATAGCAATGAAGTTGGAGGCTGCACCACGAGCTGAAACCCAGTTGGGTGTACAACATATCCAAGGCCAGCTAGAAGAAATGCACATGGAGATCTAGAACCTACAAAAGGAACGAGGAGCGGAG
Source organism: Pinus albicaulis (assembly GCA_034641835.2). NCBI lineage: Eukaryota > Viridiplantae > Streptophyta > Pinopsida > Pinales > Pinaceae > Pinus > Pinus albicaulis. The sequence goes on from CM076576.1 coordinate 788,075,360, forward strand.
GCTAGCCCTGACAGGTGGTGCATATGATGCAGGGTGAATGGCCACACCATGGACAACTGTCTGCTATTAGAAGACTACATGTAGGTAGGAGGACCTAGCCCGTTGCACCCTAGAGAAGCAGCAGGGCCGAGTAGGCTGGCACTATGGTGTGACGACTATCGTGTTGCGGGGTTGCATGACACCAACCACTTCCCTCGCCTTGCTGCTTGTATTCCATAGGTTAAGAAAAAATGGTGTAGGTTGTGTAGGTCTATGGGGTATAATGAGCAGAACTTTCATACTTATGATCTGATGATAGACAGAGGAAACCTTTATAGGGTACAGACAGATCCTTCATCACCAAGGACCCCTTCCGGTATCGAAGGCTCCCCTGTTAGGGGTACGGGAGGGGGCCGAGGTGAAAAAGTAGGTAGAGGAAGAGGCCAACTGATTTGTTATAATTGCGGAGAGATAGGTCACTTTTCAAGTGACTGCCCGAACCCTACAAGCCAATCCTGCAGGTATTGCAAGCAGCTGGACCACGTGATCGAGGACTGCCCGATCTTGATAGCTAAGGTGTAGAAGAAACAATAGACACCTACGCAAAATGTGCAAAGGGTTATGGTAGAGCCTCGGAATGAGGGACCAGGTATTAATATCATAACCCATAGCGGCCTAGCCACCGGGGGGGCAGAAGAAAAAGTTGCGGCTGAGCCTTTGATCAGGAAAGCGGTTAGCAAATCAAAAGGCCTGAACTTGAAAAAGGAAAGGGAGACCTTTATCGCAGCTCGGCAGGATTTCACAAAAGCAGCTACTTCGCACAATCCGGCGGCCACCAAAGAAGGAGAAGGGGTCCAGCCATTTTTACAAGCATGCATGAAACTGCTACACAACCAGCAGGCCGTTGAGAACATGCATGCATTATTAACTAGTTGTGCAGAGAAAACCAACCTGCCCCTGGAAGTTAAGGATGTAAACACACTGTAAAAATACAAGAAACACATTGGTAGGGAAATGTGGCTGACAACACAAATCGGGGATTACGAAATGGAACAAGTTATTTTAGATCTAGGATCAGATGTGAACGTACTACCCAAGAAAACATGGCAGTGCATGGGAGAACCCAAGTTGGAATAGTACACTATCTAGCTACACATGGCCAATCAGCAGAAGATCATACCATTAGGAAGGTTATCACAGATTGTAGTGGATATTATAGGATTCAAGGTATGAGCCGAATTTGAGGTCATTCATATTATGGAAGATGCAGAACCTTACCCTGCGCTCCTAGGGTTAGATTGGGCTATCGACATGGGCAGTATTATCAACTTAAGGAAGAGGAGCATGGTATTCAAGAATGGAGGGGTACGATTCATAGTCCCCTTAGACCCCACATAAGGATAAATGTACATGGAAACGATGCATATCAACGAGGAGGTAGATCACATCTACAAGTTAACTACGCAAGATGAATATTAGATCAACCCTACGACTGATAGTATGCTATGTTGGGAAAAGGATAGCGACTGTTCGTCTGACTCCAACGAAGAACTGGAAAATTGGCAAAACCGGTTGCATAACGTATCTATGCTACGATGTCTTAGGATTTCAAGGGATTTCCGATGTATCTCCTTAGAGGTACAAGATCTACCCTACTTTGACAGTTATGGCTGCATTAAGAAATTTTTGCAAGCATTTGAAGCCAAAGTTCCAAAGGAACGAAGGTTATGGGCCCTCAGTCTCGCCCTATGTGCAGTACCTGCGAAGTGGTGGGATGAACGTAAGACAACATTCCAAGAATGGGGGGCATGTCGTACTATGTTACTCTTGCGCTTCGACCCTCTGGTTCACTTACACAGGGAACAACGTGGATTGGTAATCTGAAGCTGCGCAGACTTGCACAAGATAACTTTAGATGGCAGGAAAGGGCACGTGAATGATAGGTGCATACCCTACAGAAAATCTCTTAAGACGATGGTTACTATGGAAGCTGCGGATCTAACAACACCTACAGCTATGAAAAAACTGCACTCGTTCCTCCGCTTCGTGGGCTACTACAGAAAAACCAAGCAGGAGTACGCATGGATCACAACGCCTCTGAAAGAACTATTTCGCAAGGCCATTTTAGTTCACAGGGACACCGGGTGTCAGGGGAGTTTCCCACTAGAAAAGAAGACAATAGGCCCACTCAAAACGTAGATGGAACATTGGATGGACCACCATGAACACAGGAGGCCTGTTGAATGCACATAGATGTGCTGGGAGCACAGGTTTTCATTGAGCACACCAGAGCTACGAAAACTAGCCGTTGGGATAGTCAAATCAGGTAAAATGAAAAATCTATCATTGAATGGAGTGGGCGGCTGGCATTTAATGAGGTGATTGCGAGAGATTTTTTACCATTTACATGATAGTAAGTTCCAAGTGCAGCTTGCCCAACCACTGACCACTTGTGCTAGCTATAAAAGGGGTCGAACAAACCAGACAAGGGTTCCATATTAGTTGTATAGCTTGTACTTGCCATATCTTGCTGTGACGATTTGGTGCTACAAGACGCTATATGTTTATAGTGTCTCCTTCATGTCCGAACAACCTACCCCCTCGGACAATAGCAACCCGGAGTTTGGTTTCGCACCAGGATGATGGCTACAAACCCTGCTGAGCCTTCTGAACCAATGACCTTGGTGGAACAGGGGACTGAGGAAGTAGTGGAAATCGAATCTGAGGCAAAAGAGATTCTCTCCACACTGAGCCCAACCGCGAGAAAAAGGAAATCAAAGGCACAGAGCTCCGGAAAGCCCCTGAAGCCCATGAAATGGGTTGTAGGAATGCCGTGAACTTCCCCGCGAACCGCAAAATCCTCGAAGGTAGCTCGGGAGGAAGAAAAAATTGTCAAGCCAATTCACTGGTTACCTCCCTTTGTTCGACCACGAAGGGCATCAACGCACATGCCAAATAATCTTGATGGCTTGGTCACTTAATTACAAATGTCACTGACCCTAGGCGAGGTTCCCATCATTGGAGAACCTGTTGGTAAGCTTCATGAGGTCAATTTTGATGATCACGACCTAGCCAACTTCAAAGCGTTCCTTGAGCTAGCACCTACGCTATACCTTGACACAATTCATGATGAAAATGGAGTTACAGTTGTCCCCCAACACTGGGTGTGGGGGTTAGCTGGGTCTAGGCTCCTGAACTTGCTCAGGATGCCCCATTTTGGTCATTACAATATTACGAACTAGCTCGCACGGTAGCTTCTCACCCTAATTCACAAAGGTTTCCTATAGATCCAGGACAAAACTCCTATTGATGTTGTGTTGATTCACAACATTACTAGCCTCCTGATGAACAGACCAAGCCCTCTAGAGTGAGTGGGTAAGAAATATGAAGCCGAGACTATTGAATTGATGCGGAAAAAATACAAGGTGGAGAGGAACACCTGAGGGTTTATCATCAAAACCATCAATAATCTCTCTATGCAGTTGGGCACGATGTTGCTGGTGTGTAAGTTGATGCGAAGATGCCAAGTCGCCACTATCCCCACCTACGTGATCCAGCTAGCAAGCTAATGTGCGGAGGGAGTCTATTTCAATTGGGCTCAGTACTTATGTGACGAATTTTTGGCCAACGTCCCCGAATCCTATGACTTAGGGCGCACTTTTTGTTACTCGTGCATGTTTTTCCTCATTGCATTGGACACCTGCGAAGCTCCTGCGGAGGCTTTCCTCCCTGAGCTTACCTCGGATATGTGTGAAGGAGCCCGCTATGTGCATTTTTGGGACTCCAAGGATGCACAATGCATAGAGGACAATCAAGTCTTATGGGTCCTCTTCTAGAGCAGAGTGGCAACTTCCATCAACTCTCGCCCATGCTTATCACCCACAGTCTATGACAAGTAGAAGTGCATCGCAACCTTTTAGGTGACCATGCATAATATATATATGGTAGCAGACGAGGAAATTGACAGTGTTATTGCACTCTGGCTCCCGCAGTGGAAGATTGGATTCAAGACCAGAGCACAAGGCCCAAAAGATGCCAGCACCACACAAGTACTCCCTCCTATCACTAGTAAGGATATTGGGGGATCCAACAAAAGTACCAGGAAAGACATAGAACTGACTGCAAAGAAATATGTGCAATAGAAGTGGACTGATGAGAGGGATTCTGAAGGAGCTACATAGAAAGATTCATAGGTCGACTTAGGGAAAAAAGGAGGGGATGCATCCCCTCATGGAACGAAGCACACAAGAGAGCCTGCCAAAGGACCCTGGAAGAAGCAGTCTGCTCAGAGGACAGAGCACGTTGAAAGTGTCACCTTGACTGACAGTGACCCTGAAAATATTACTGATGCACTCTCTCTAGCCGCGCAGTATTGATGGGAGGCCCTCGAAGAATAATAGAAGGTTACACTCGTCGCATTATAGGTTGAGCTCCGCGAGCTGTGACTAAAGACAGACACACTGCACACCAGTGTGACTCTAGAAAGTGTCACTGTTGTGATGAAAGGCCTGATTTCATAGGAATTGGTTGACATTACCCAGAATGTTGCTACCGAAAGCGAAGCCATGCTGCTCCCATTGGACGAAGCGATCAAACTATTGCAGACACAGGTGGAGACCCCACCACCTTAGTGACTCGGGACGAGTCACAAGATTGTGTTGGGGGATTGTTGGAACAGGGTATCCTACAAAGATGCGAATCTGGTCCATTTTGTATATTTTTTATTATATTTAGTCTAACGCAGGGGTGTTGGAGTGGGTCAAAGCCCCTAATGCATTGTAAGCGGGTCAAGGGTAGACCAAGAGTTTGTAAACCACAGTTTGCAGACAATTGGATGTGTAGGCTAAAGTAGTATAAATATTTGAACCTTTTGAATCAATAGATAGAAAAGGAATAGAGATTGAAGTGAAGTACGAATTTCTAGATCTAGGTGGGTTGTTTGGGTTAGGACTCCTATTGGCTGTGTGCATGGAGATCCTTTGTCCTGCTGTGTGCGGACCCTGCTAGCTGTGTGCGTAGGAGGTATTCAGGGAATGTAAGAAGATTTTGATAAGTAATATATGTGAAGTATTGTTGAACCATATGATGTTATCTGGAATTGTTCTGTTATGATTTCTGCGAACTAAGATTGTCTGATTGAGCTACGAACTTGTCTGTTTATCTCTATGGTATGAAAGTAGTTGCATTTAATATATTACTGTGATTATATCTCTGTTAATGAATGAAAACCATCTGTGTTGACAATAATGGCTGCGATTATGCTATTTTATGGTTGTAATTTATGATACACATGTGGATTCGAACCTGTTAGGACAGATCTGATAAAACTATAGCCTGGAACCCTGAGAATCGCCCTTCTGTGTAGATATGATAATTACAGGCCTGCGTTATTACCTTCTCTCTCTTAGGGTGCAAAAACCTGGCTCCAGCACCCTCCCATACTGCATCGGTGAGACTTTGACCTGTGCAATAAGGTCACTGACGAAAGGGCTAGTAGTATAGGGGTTTTCTCACAAACCTTCACCTCCGAACCTGGGTCAAGACCCCTCGAGCTAGTACTACTAGATACCCTTGGTATCTCTTCAGCTTCTTGCTTTCAAGGAATGTACCCCTTGGGGAAATATGTCTCTTAGCATCCTCGAGAGTATCCCTAATCCATAAGGGTCTTCTCTTATTTGAAGTAGGTGGATCAATGGGATCCATAGGTCCTTCAACATCAGGCATTAGATCATCCTTTGGCTCTTCCAACTTCCCTGCGTCTTCATATTCTTTGTCTTCCTTGGAGCTAGGTATATTTCTTACTTTCTTGAGGGAAACATCTTCATCGAAGGTGACAACGTGGCATATCTCCACTTCTCTTTTACCAAGAACATATATTCTATATGAATTTGAAGTTTCACTATAGCCCACAAACATTCCCTTCTTTCCAGAAGCATCCAACTTGCTTCTCTTTTCTTTCGGCACATGAATGTAAACAGGACAACCAAAAACTCTAAAATGAGAAACATCGGGTTTCTTACCAAAGAATACTTCTCCCGGAGTTTTGGAGTCTAGAGTAGAATGCGAGCATCTATTTTGAACACACATAGTAGTGTTCGCAACTTCTCCCCATTGAAACTTCGAAAGAACTTTGTCGCATCGCATGACGCAGGAAGCTTCCACAATGGTCATGTTCTTTCTTTCAGCAACACCATTATTCTCATGAGTGTACGGAGTTGTGGTCTCCCTCTTAATGCCAACTTCACTATAAAGTCAATAAACTCATTTGACTCATACTCGGTCCCAATGTCGGTCCTGTTATTGTCCCATGATTTAGTATATTGGTAGACCAAATGCACAGGGTAACATCAGACTAGTCTTTGGAGTCCTAGGACCTAGCTTTCTTGAAATCTGAGAGGGCTCTCTCTATTATGCAAAGGATGTGAACTTGTTCGCTTTAAGTCTTTGATTTTAGGCTAGTTGTTAAGTGTAGGTTTGTTGTTTGTTTTGGTTGGGGTAAGATGATCAAGTAGGATAGGTGGAGCGAGAGGTTATCAAATAAATGGGCTATGGATTCTATGAATTCATTGATATCTCGATAATGAATAGGGGTACATTATAGGGAAAATCTAGTGTAGTTAATGGATATTTAAAGTTAATGTGTGAGGTGAACTGGACATTAAGTTTGGGAACCAAGGTAGGGCAAAGTGCAATTAAGAATCCTTTGTCAAATACCTATGAACAGAGAGATATTAAATACTGATAAGCAAAATATACTAGTCATGAGGTAGGGCACACCATTTACTCAATAACAATAATTTTAAACAAATACACATTCAATATATACAATCCACTGGAGCAAATGAAATAAGACAACTTATATAACTTCAATGATTCTACTTTCAAGACTTGAAAACATATAAAAGACAAATAGCATCAATAAATGGAGAGGGAATGCCTAAAAATCATTCATTAAACTATACAGAACTTTGAAGAAAAATGATAAGCATATACAAAGGGCAAGATCGAAACAAGACCTCTTTGGCTTAACCTAATGAATCAATACATCAAAGAGAGATTTCAAGACAGAGTTTAGATAGCATAAAACAAGCAGGGCTCACCGTGAATCATGTTTGTAAACTAGCATATTAATCCAATAATGAAATAGACAAGCTTAGGTGGGCCTAAGGAGCAACTAATAATTCCTTAAACTAACCCAGCAGAATAAAACATGAAGACAATAGCAAGCAGGAGGACTGAGGTGCCTCAAACAACATTTCTCATCCTATACTCTTCTGAGCTATTGCAATATAAAAATATGGACATATTACAAACAAGAAAAACATGAACAAATAAGAGATACTTCACCATTAACTAAACTCAAGAATCTTGCAAGCAAGCCTTCATCATTATCAACTAAGGCAAATCATCCACAAGCTCCACAACACTAGATTGTTCTTCAACTTCCAAAACCCATGTATTGCTCTTAAACACATCAAAAGCCCAATATTAAAATGAATCCTCATGCCTTATATAACAAGCAAGGAGGAGGAAAGCCTAATAGAGCATCTAGAAGTCTATTGGTTAATCAAAAGTATCTATATTGTCCTTGAGGCCTTGCAAGGCCCAAGGCATAAAAATATCTAAAATAAATATCTTTCCAGCCATTTTTAGCAATTAAATTGACCTTTAGGCTCTGAAAAGCCTACAAAAACTTTCCAAATGCACATTATGACTTGTCAACTATAGGAGCGTAGCACTGTGTGTCAAATTTGAATTTGCATGCTAGGAGCGTAGCACAGGAACAGAAAAAATGGTTCTTCTTACATCCATGTTTTGAAGGCCTTCCCGATGTCAAAAAAGGCTCCGTGATGGCTCGTTTGAAAGCTCGTGAAGTATAATTTATAGATCTACCTTTTTTTCTTCAATCTGACCTCTACAACATTTCCAAAAAGTGAAAATACCAATACTAGTAGGAGCGCAACACATGCTTTGAAAAGTGGGCAGAATGGTGAAAATGAGTGTTTTTGACCCTTTTGAGGGACCAAAACAACTCTAGTTGAGCTGAAAATTGGTGAGAATGCTCCTCTCATGATGAGGAATCTAAATATGCAAGGCTGTTCTCCTAAATATGCCCTGAAAATGAGCATAGCACCAGGTGTGCTGCACTCCTAGCCTTAAAATTTGCAAAAAACAAAAACTTGCTCAATTTCTCCCAAATTTGGTAGATAGGTGCCTCATGGGTCCTGGGAGACCTGTAGAGAAGCTTGAGCCAAAATACCAAGGCTAGCTTGGTATTTTTCCTCCTTTAGTGCTTGGATCTCAATTTTGGCCCTTTTGAGTTCTTGCCTTGCAAATTGTTCTCTTTGAGCATAATTCTTAGCCATCCTTCTTTGTAGATCCAAGTCTCTATTGGCCTTCTCCAAATTTTCCTCAAGGTGTGTGTTAGCCCTCTCAAGTGATGATTCCATATCTTGTTCAATTTCTAGTGCAAAGAGTTCTTGGAGGGAAATTTGTTCCTCTTGGGCTGATCCTTCTTCTCTCTACTTTGCCAATGCTTTCCTAAGAAACATAGTTCTAGGTTTCCTTCTAGTTTGACCCTCCTCATCACTACTTTCCTCATAAGTGCCCATGAATTCTGCCAACTTCACCTATGCCCTTTGAGCTTCTTTCTGGTACCTGAGTGTTCTTGCTTCATGGATGGCTTGTTGGGCACTCATTTGCTTGTCTTGCATCTGATAAAAGTGAATGACATCCTTTACTCTTTCTAATTCAACCTCCAAGTCCTTGATTTGTGCATTCCTATCTTGGAGGAGGGAGTTTGAAATTCTTATTTCATTCTCATCATCACTGTCTCTATGAATGAGTTCAAACTATCTTTCTTTTTCATGATATTCCTCTTCTTCTTTCACTTTTTTCTTACCTTTGTCCAATGGTTGAGCTGAAGTAGATGGCAAGGCCCCTTGCCTCTTAGAGGCAACAAACACTTGCCTTGATCCTCTTTGGTAAGTGAGAGTACAATTTTTAGCATGTTTCACTTGAATACCTTGATCATTGGTGACCTTAGGGCTATTTGTCTTCTCATCGATTATTTTTGTATGTGTGTCTTCCTCACTTTGCCCTTGATTACCTTTTTGAGAGACATTTTCATTTTCTCTAATGCTAGCATCACTGCCAAGATCTACATCATTTTTATCTTCTTCCATGTCCTCTATATTTTCATGGTTAGAGGTGTTCTCATCCTCTTGGTTGGCTTCTTCTTCACTTTGCTCTTGACTGCCTTCTTGAGAGGCATTTTCACTTTCTCCCATGCTGGCATCTTTGTCAATATTTTCATGATTGTCATCCTCAATATTTTCAATACTAGAAATGTCTTCATCATTTCTTTGTACATCTATATCTTCATGACTATCCTCCTCTTCATGATTTGGCCCACTATCCTCATTTTCAAACTCTACCTCTTCTTGACTGCTAACATTTTTTGTGGGGTCACTATTAGAGGCATCTTCATTGTTTTCTTCATCTTTTCTATGCCTACTGTCTTTGCCCTCAGAATTTGTTTCTTCATTATCACTGCTTTGTTCATGAGCACTATCATGATATTCTTCTTCACCATGGATGTCATTTTCTGCCTCATTATGTGTGTCTATATCCACACTGATTTGTCCATTGTTTTCACTTTCAATCCCTGCCTCTTCTTGACTGGCAACATTTTGTGTGGGGTCACTATCAGAGGCACTTTCATTAGTCTCTTCTTTACTTTGATTTTCACTTTCTTGACCACTATCTTCATTTTCATTATTGCTGCTTTTACCATTATCATTTTGCTCAATGTTTTCTTCTTTACCTTCATTATTTTGATCATCAAAGTCTGCCTCTGTACTTAGGCTATCATTTACTTCCTCATGATCATTTAGCTCACTGCTTTTACCTTCTTTTTCACTTTTTGTTTCACTACCTTTGTCACTACTTTCTTCTTCATTAACACTTTATTCTTGGTCTTCTTCCTCATCACTTTCTTCATGACTGCCATGTTCATCTTGGTCACTGTCTTCTTCCTCTTTTCCATCACTATTTTCTTTATCACCTACTTCATCATTTAGCCCACTGCTTTTGTCACTATCTTCTTTAATGCTTTCATCTGCCTCCTTTTCACTGTCTTTGGTATATTCTTCATCGTTTTTACTTTCTTCACTTTCATTTTCCTCCTCTTCATCACTTTTTTCTTCTCCTTAACTATCATTTTCTTCCTTGTCACTACTTTCTTCATGTTCTGGGGATTTAGGGGAAGGTGAGAGAGGGATTTTTTTTTGGGGAGAGGATTCATGTGAAGAGGATGAATCATGGTTAGTGGAGGGTGATGGAGGTGTGGGAGGAGGAAGTTGAGATGATGATGGTAAAATTTTCAGAGGAAGAGGTTATGGGTTTGTGAAAACACCATGGGCGATGAAAAATTCCCATGGGATGCCTTGTTGCTCCAATTGATGTAATACAATTATTTTGATGAGGGAATGGTGGAAAAGACTTGACATTTGTTGGGAGGGAGGCCTTTTTTGCACAATGGATGACATTTTCTCAATACTTTTACAAAGGTACTAGGGAAAATGGAGCAGTTTGGCTTTAGTAAAATGCATGAGTAGTCTTACGTGTTAGGAGTAGACTCTAGAAAACCTACCCTCATAGGTGAAGTATTTCATAATGATCTTCATCAAAGGACAATATCTGTCCAAAAAATGAGAAAAGGGGAAAATGGTTTTGCAATCAGCTTGGAAACTTGGTTTTAAGAAGGGATGATAATGGCTTAGGTCTAGATACACCTGTTTGAACCATTTCTCCCCTATGCAAGGTATTCCAGTGGCCATAGAGATTGCATTTGTAGTCAGCTCAAAATTCACTCCAGCTAGATATACATGGTGGTCATGGAGGTTAAGGACAAAAAGTTTGGTCAATTGAGGGTGACTTGAACTCCCTGCACTTTCTCATCAAACTCATAGCATCCTACTTCTTGGAAATATGAAACTAGGGTAGGAGAGGCTATCAATTATTTAATGTTTATAGGCTCAAACCTATTTTCTTTGACACCCTTCCTATGCTATTCTCTAGGCCTTTGACTTGCCTCACCACTGTCAACACTGCCCTCTCTAGGCATTTTTCTCCTCAATGTGCTTGCAATGTGTGGATGGATAGGTTTTTTTCAATTATCTATGTCTGCAAACAAAGGGACCTTACTTTCTTTCTTGGGTTTTGTCAAATTACCTTTAAGCTTTCCCTCCACACTTCTCTATATTTTTCCTTTAAACAATATTTTAAAAGGTAGGTAAAAACATCTAAATACCTCTCAAATCTTCTTAGCTAGAGAAAAGGGTCACAAGAGCGTAGCACAGGCCAGTCGGGCGCCTTATGCATGAGTGGTCGAGTAGCTCCTGAATGTGCAGGAGCGCAGCAAGTCACCCTTGCACGACCTGTCGGATGCCTCTAAACGCAGGGTCGGGCAGCTCCTGAACGCACAGGAGCGCAACAGGTCACCTCCTACATGACCTGTTGGGTGCCTCTGAACGTGGGGTCGGGTAGCTCCTAAACACACAGGAGCACAACACCCTTTGCACATTTTTGGAAGTTTTTGCACGGGCCAGTTAGGTCCCTTCTGGGAAAATTTTGAACGTGTATGAACGCAATGCGGGAAAGGTGTGAACAGATAGTTGGGCACCTCTACACGCAGTGTCGGGTGGGCTCTCAAGCAGTCTTGAATGCACAAGAGTGCAACACACCTCTGTACGACCTGTCAAGTGCTTCGAGGCGGTCTTGAATGCACAGGATCGTAGCACACCATTTCAGAAATTCATCACCCAATGGAAATTTGCACAAAGAGTTTCTATAGGAGCGCAACACATTTCAACAGACGCGTAGCATAGTTTTCCTACTCAAAAATATGCCAGAAAAACACTGAGGTTTTTTCCTGGAAGCTTTTTCTCTCTTGTTGGAATAGGACAAGTAAGTTTTAATGATGGCCATATGCTTTTTATACCCTTTGGAAAGAAAAATTAAAACCAAAACCCTCTTTTATAATGTTTGTTTTGTTTTCTTGCTTTTTCACTGATTTTTGGTCTTTTTTCCTTAACTGACATCTCTTTTTCTTTTTCGTGCAGGAGATAACTTTAAGCAAAAAATAACCTCTGTTGGAGGTTTCCAAACACACCTTCTTTTCCTTTGGCCACTTCTGTTTATTACAGGTGCCATAATACATTGTTTTGTTTTCTTTGTCATTCTTTAAAATTTTGGCAGTTTTAGTCACTTACTCAGCAAACTGATGATCTGCTTGGTTTCTCCATTTTTGACATTTTGAATCTTTGATCTCTTTCTTTGACCATTTTGATGGAGATTGACTATACTGGAGAGTTTTTTCTCCTTCACACTGATACTTTTCTCAATATATTCCTCTTGATGTAGTGAAGCAGTGTGCCCAAATAATACTTATAATTTTATTCTTTAACATCATTTTTAATCTTTTATTGCAGTCACCAAGGAGGCCTTTCACTTTGATTTCTCTTTTTTTTGTGTTGATGTACCACTATCTTCATAATGCTATGCATGGGCTCTTTTCTAGGCAGCACCTTACAAACAATTGATCATGACACCACTGATACTCTTTGTAAACTCAGATATGTTGCATTTCTCCTATTGTGGATGCCCTTGAGGAGTTTTTGGCTTCTTACCCATATTCTTGGAATCTTTAGACCTGCATCTTTTATGCTTTTGATTGCTTCGTGGATGAGACTCAAGAGAAGAAATTTGACCTCCTTTCCACTAACATTTTGTCATGTTTTCACTTTGAAGAAGTGAAAACCTCTTGGTGTGAAAACCCTAGCAATTGATATCAACAACTCCTTTAGTCTTTATATGTGCCATCATAATGAGATACATCAAGTTTGTTTGATCTTATCAATCTTTCTATAGGTAGCCATCTTTGAAAATCCTGCAGAAATGTCACTCATGGCTAACTATCTTTTACAGAATATACTTTTCATAAGGATACCTTTGTTGGAGGCTTCTTTGCTTTGTTTTAGACCAATTACATGTTTTCTCCTTTGACCTAATTCCAGCTTTCTCATTACCTAAAAACAATGCTTCTTGAACACAAAGGCCAACCCTAGCACCTATAAACTCTAGTGACCTAGTGGAAGGGGTTTTTGACTCTTCTATGGACTGAAATTTTGACTTGGGGATTTTTTAGGAAATAGGAGGGAACTGAGATCTTTTTGACAAGATAGATCATTTTGAAGATTGAAAAACCACTGAAATTGATGTGCCTAAGGAGTTTTCAGAGGAAATTTTGGGTTTTTGAAGGCTTTGAGGCATTAGGTCAGCATGGTGAAAAGTAGGTAGAGGAAAAATGGAGTGTCCAAACCATAGGAGTAAAAAATGGGATGTGGATGAGTGACTTAGGCTTTATGAGGGATTATTAAGGAGTGGTAGGCTAGCCAAGGCATGGTAGAGTAGTGGAAGAGTGAAAAATTTATCCTGAGGATAATGAAGGTAGTGAGATTTCTAGAGGTCAGAAGATCCATGAATTTTGTTTCTAGAAATCTAGGACAAGAATTTAGTCATCTAAACAGGTAAAAAATTACTGATCACTAACAGGTCCTCAAAAATTTGATTTTCTTCTCGGTTTGATTTTCCACCAAGGCCTTGAGGGTACAAAACCATTTGAATGCTTCGTCCTTCTTCGAAAAAAATATATCTAAGTCTTGCGAGAGAATTCATATGTAAAAGTCATGTAATAGGAACATCCCTCCAAGGATTTCACATGCAGCATACCAAATAAGTCAGAATGTATCAACTGTAAGATATCAGTTGTCTTCGTGAAACTTGAGGGGAATGGTCCCCTTGTATGATTCCCTTCGGCACAACTATAACATATACCTTCATGATAATATCTAAATTCGGGCATCCCTGTCACCACCTTCCTTGCTTCGAAAGGGCTTTGTAATGAAGGTGTGAAAACCTTCGGTGCCATAACTCTGTTTGAAGAGTTTTATCACATGTCATAGCCCCCAGTGGAATTCCACCACCCTGGTAGAGTGTATCAACTCTAAGGCCAATAGAAATATCTTCCTTGAATCTCTTCTTCCATATAAGTACCTTTCCATCAATGAAGTCCACCTTGAACCCTTTGTATTCCATTGCCGAAATGGATACAAGGTTCTTCTTCAAATTAGGTACATACAACACATCTTGTAATTGGAGGACTTTGCCTTGATGTAGATGGAGGGTCATAGACCCTGTCCCTTTCACACAATAGGAGGAATTATCTCCAAGTATTTAGTATCCTTTGCAACCAAATCAGAAAGGGCATATTTATAACCAATGACTATCAATCAACCAGACATCCAGGATGTCTGGTGGAGATGAAACAGAGAGGGAAAATATAAGAATAAATTCATTTCTCTTATTATCAACAACATTAGACACATCGTACCTGGAATTTCTTGATCTATTGAAGGGTTTCCCATTTCCACTACAATCGGAAGGAGCCTTCCCTTTTCCTTGGAACCTGTTGTTCCTGCCATTCCTTCTCAAGTTGTTGTTGTCATCATCCCTGGGAGAGTCCCTTCTATTAGGGCACTCTCTTTCATAGTGACCAAACTTGTTACAAGTGTAACATATTCCCTTCCTTCCTTTGTGCCCCTCTCTACCATGGTTTTGATTTCTTGGGCCACCATGGTTCTTCTTCTTTGCATGAGAGGCGAAGATAGTAGGGTCACTTTCATTACCATTAGAGGAATACTCCATCATTCTTGTTTCCTCTTGAGTGCATCTCATCAATATTTCATCAAAATCAGGAATCACATTATTTTTGAGAATAGTGGTATTGAACACATGCCAATCATGGGGGAGACATCCAAGTGCAATAAGAACCATCTCTCGATCAGATATTTCTTCCCCAATAGCTAGGAGGTCATTCCTGATTTCAGTGAGCCTCATAAAATAGGATTGAATAGATTCATCCTTACCCTTCTTGATATTCTTCATTTGATTCTTGAAGAAGAGGATTTGATCAGCATTGCTAGCCCTGAACATGCTCACTAGGTTATCATACATCTCCTTAGATGTCTTCGGTTCAGAAATGTAAGCAACCAAGTACTTATGAATAGAATCTCGGATAATCATCTTTGCTTTGATTTCCCCTTTTATATACTTTTTCTGCATTTGATGGAGGCTCTTGAAAATTCCCTTGTACATAGTCCATGACATCTTTATCTTCTAGCGCAAAATACAAGGATATATTCCATGCATGATAATCAGACTTGTCCATCAATTTATCATCAACCTTGAAACCCTTATAGGTTGAGGAGGCCATTTGTCCTTGATAGGATTCCTTCCTTTAGAGATAGCTTCTAAAACAATCTTGGACTTTGTCTTCACCTCAACTCTGATACCATGTTAAATTTAGATAACCATTGTGTTCTATGATTCATGCACTTTTACTTCAATATTTATTAGGCCCAATACAAAATATAAATCACGTAAAATTGAAAGTAAAATGCCGATAGAACACAATAATAGATCAATAGAAGACAAGCCAAATATAGATCAGATTTACAATTCCTTATGTCCAATAAAGATATGATATATTGTGGCATTACGACGGTCAATAGGATGCTTCAACCAGCAAATACTTTCTCGGTCAACCAACACTTTCATGTGTCACACCCACGGCCCTTAAAGACAACTCATCATAGTTCAACGCAAGTCAAACTAGGGGCAACGCAGAAAAGTCAACGCAGACAGCTTTAGAAAATTCAACGTAACAAAAAAGGGCTTTGGTTAAATAGCCCAAAATTCCTCGATTTTAGTGCCCAGTTGTACAACCTCATAAAATCAGAATTTATTCAAAAGATTGAGGTCAAACGACGAAGGGTTGACCATAGTAAAGGCTGGTCAACGATTTAGCAGAAAATCCCTAAACAAATCAGCGCATAAAACAAAAATCCTTAAATAGATCACCACAGAAAACAACATCTTCGCTACACACGTGTGAGGGAAAAATGCCTCCAAAGGCTATCGAACCAATCATATCACAATGAGAGAATATGTGATGAGATGATGAGAAAATGACCTCCAAGTCTCTCCAATTTATATTCATCAATGAGGATGTGTGACACATCTATTAGGCATGTGGGATAAATCTGGCCGACCTTGCACATGTGAAAAATAAATTCAAAATAAATGTTTTTTTCATCCAATCAAGATGATATTATATCAATCTTGCATCTCTCTAAAAGAGGAATCCAAAACAAATATGACCGTCATCATATGAGCAGTGAAACATGGAGTTTGGACTTAGTTTCCCAAAATTAACACCCTCCCTATTAAAAATAATGGTTATTGCCTTAGAAATTTTGGCAACATAACCTTGCACAAACTCCATCTCCTTGTTGGCTCCAATTATGTTGGAATATATAGGTGTGATTCCAAAGCTTGGCTTCCCTTTGTGCATTATTCAGATTAGGATTGGTGGGAGACAAGGAAAGTCCTTTGGGGGCTCCTTAATTCAAATTCAAGAGTAGAGCGACTAGATATTGAGTTATCAAAGCTCATTCTT
Source organism: Pinus albicaulis (assembly GCA_034641835.2). Classification (NCBI taxonomy): domain Eukaryota; kingdom Viridiplantae; phylum Streptophyta; class Pinopsida; order Pinales; family Pinaceae; genus Pinus; species Pinus albicaulis. Next base: position 788,091,921 of record CM076576.1, read on the forward strand.
TCAGTAGATGTTAGCTCATTCAATGTGAAGTGTTCCACGGGTTGTTTAGTTGTCACTTTCCGAGTCAATGTAGCTATGAAAGAAAGAACGCCGATGATCTATACATATGCTACTATATCTCCTTTGTGCAATTTTATTTTTTAAATGATCCTTAGGAACCTTTAGTTTTTGTTTCTTCATGATGTTTTCGAATATCATTAATACACTTTTACATGTTTTTTTTCTGATTTTGAGCATAACTTGACATGTACAACTTGGTGTATTATTTTTCTAGGATAACGTTGTGCTCCTAAAGGTGAGCAACTACAACTGATTTTGGAGGGCCACATCTCCAAGGTTGTAGGGAATTTGGTGTTAGGAGTATCATTTCAAGCAGATATAGGTATGTACATTGGCCAAGAACGCAAGAATATATAACAAGGTTCATTAAACATTGTATACTTTGTTGTACTAGTAAACCTAGTAATTGGAAGCAAGTTATATAATATTCCTAACATGCATGCACTGTCCTTAAGAAAAAATTTCCATGGATTTTGAGGGAGGTTTACTAAATACTAGGAAGGGACATGAATACTTGATTGTGGTAGTTGAAAAATTCAACAAGATGTGCATTTTGATGCCCTATAAAATGAATGTCAAATGGAAAGAAGCAACAATTTTTTTCTCTGAACAAGTCTATGTGTACTTTGGAAAACCAAGGAGAATTATTTTAGATAAGGACACTAGATTTATTAATGCATTTTGGACGACATTATGAGGGAATATGGACATAAATTCAAAGATGTATATAACATTCCAAGCACATACAAATGGAAAAATGGAAGTAGTCAACAAATATTTGATTCATATTTTGAAGGATCACAATCAGAATTATAAAAAGACTTAGGATGAAAATCTAGTCTTTATAAAACACTCTTATAACATAGTAGTCTGTGCTTCTACCATTAAGCCCCCTTTTGAACTTATTTTGTATATTTTCCACCTTTAACTTTAGATGTTGTATAAGGAAAATAAGGAGGACTAGGGGAATATCTCCAAATCAATGCATTAAGATAAAAAAAATTGTTGAGAAGATTAGCAATATCCATTTGCAAATACATGAGACGTTAAAGATGTCATATGAATAATACATGAAAAAATTTCATTCAAGAGTGGGAGACAAAGTATGGTCATAGTTGAACAAGGAAACACTATAGAGTCTTGATAATAAGATTAAGGCTCTATAGTCTGGTCCTTTCAATATATTGGAAAAGGTGGGAGCTAATGCTTATAGACTTAGTCTACCCCCATACATGCATATTTGCACAATAAAGAATGCAGAAAATCTCAAAATATGAGCATTCCACATTAGATAAGGAAGAGGAGAAATTCCTACATTCCATAATATACTTAGATCTATATGCCCGAGTAGTGTTGACAAAGGATACAATTTTATAGAATACATCCAAAATTACAAGACACGGGCAAAATGACCTTTCGTATATTGGGCTAAAAGAACAAATTCCATGAAAAACAAAAAGGTAGTCTAAATAGAAGGTGGGGAAAATTTTTCCTTTCCCCATTTAGTAAATAATTTGGGGACCAAAATCCTCATATAATCGGGAAATGTGATCTTTCTTGGATTATTATATTATTTTTCATCTATCTCAATGATTTTATAGTGGAAAAATTGGAGGAATCAACTTATAGGATCAATTTTACTAATAGGTCCTAATATGGATAATTGGGGTTCAAAAAATTTTAGGGAAATTTTGAGGCACTAAATGACATTGCTGGGGTAGAATTTTTATTTCTTAAGCATTATACAATGGGATGTTGTTATACACTTGAATGCCTTTACAATGTTGCAATAATTACATCAAACATGGTTTGTATGCAAAAGTTATGCCTCCCATAAGTTGATCTACCATGCTTGATTACCATGGTACAAGTGGATGCCACATTAATTGTGTTACTCAGGGATGTGGTACTAGCCACATGTGAAATTTGAATAATATTTTATAAAATACAAAATTGCAATTCTAGTTGATAGTTGAGGATGTCAAATATAGCCCCTAGTTCGTTATGAGGCTATGTAATATACCAAGACACTAGGACAAGTATGGATTCCATTCTATGTTATTTTATCTTAGGCCAGAGTAGAGTAGAGAAATTGGAAGTGTGATTTAGAGAGCATAGCAAAGGGGGGTGAGTTTTCAATAGTAGCCTGATAGCGCATGAGCTTTAGGTAACACCATAGAGAGTGCCTTCTACTTTTTACTTTCATTATTTCTGTACAAGAGAAAAGACACTGAATAAACCTTACCTTCTAGCTTGCATTTCACTCTTAAGGGTTTCCTATAGCAAATCTATATGTTTAAATTGAATGATGTGTGATTGTATTTGTTGTCCTCTATTTTCCCCATTTTATCTATTATAGGCCCAAGCAAAAAATTTGTAATTAATAAATATAGAATTTAAATGAATTTAACAGCCATAGTGTATATTTTAGATTATTTTATCATAATTATTATGAATAACTATCTAGTAGAATAGCCATGGAAGTTAACAAATTTGGTTCTAATATATTTTCCCCTATGTTCCCATTTCATGCCTAGTTAATGTTGATTTAGGGCCTACAACAACCACTTGATTGTATGATGTGACCACCATCTCAATATTTGGTTCACTATCATCTATTGATTATAACCATCCGATCTCATTGTTCCCTTCTTGTGCGGTTGCTTGTATCCCAACACCCTCATTATTCCCATGCATTGGTACAAAACCTCCTTCCATTCAATATGTCTATTTCTAATACATTCACCATTAACAATTATCTCCCAACTTATAAAACCTAGTTTCAAATCTTCCAACCTACTTCATCTACCATTTATCCCTTCTCATTATCATGTTGAAACTATTATCGTTTAAAATCATTTCTAGAACAAGATTATTTAAAATATTAAAATTGTACATATTTACTAATATTTTAAATATAATTATATAATTTTTATTATTTTTAAATATTACTTTACATATTTTCAATTATCAAATGTCTATTAAATAAATAAATCTAAACTAATATTTTATTTTTTTAAATATTTTATTAAACTGTATATTGAATTAACTTAAATTTGATCGAATTCAAATTGAGGATTTCAAGAGGCCCCTAGTTTTTATATTTTAATAAGTAAAACTAGTTGTTAGGTCCCTATTCGCGTTATTCCTATCCTGCCATTTTTATTGATAAAAAAATAAAAAATAAAACCTATTCAATTTTTAAAAGGGAAGAAAATATAATTTTAGAAATATTAATTAACATCTTTATTAAATTTAATTAAATGATTGACTACGACGGAATTCACAAAAGCCCACAAATTCAAATGGTCGATTGAAATCGAGGATTTTAGAGGGCCCATAATTATTCTCTTTTATTGGTTGTTAGGTACGTGTTACACTTTATTCCTACAAATTTTAATGAATCGCCGCGTCATAAACATTTCTAACTTACTTGGATTCAACTAACAACCTTTTGACATCGAATTTCCAGAGGTCGTTATTTTCTTCTCGTTCAATTCAAAGCATGAGTGTCCAACCACTAATGAAAACTAAAAGTCAACTACTTGTACGATGTTGAGTTTTAAGTCCAATTCATGCTAGAAGTTGATTGTAATTCGGAAAGAGGTTTTATATCATAATTGTAAATATACATCTCATAGTTATAGTCTTACAAAATTCATCACTCTCAAGGTTGACCATAAAAAAACCCATCACATTAGAGTTCATCAAGTCATCATAATTGGCTTCACCCTTGTGTTATCATGAAAAACTTAACTTTTTCAATAATATTTTGACTATTTTAATTGGTGAAATTGTAATTTGAAACCAAGTTTATTTTAATGGTTATGTGAAATATGGATGAATAAAATGTATATTGATATGATATAATTGATATAGTCGATTTATATGATTATGATATATTGCAGTAAAGTTTTTATGCAATTATTTTTAAATGGGATTGATAATCTGCCTAGTGAGTTAGAGAAACCATAAAAGTACATTAACGTAAGATTTCAACAACATTGTATAGACTATGGATTGAGTCGAATTATTATGAGTTATAGCCGTGATTAACACATGGAAACTCACATATTTATCATGAGTTATAATAATTCAATTTTTATTGGAATGCAAGTTGATTTGGATTCTTGTTTGGATATTCAGTGTTTCCACATTTCCACTTACCATCCTAAATCTAATGGAAAAGCTAAGAACTTCAATATTTTTTTTGAGATTAGCTTAGTTTCCTTTCATCTAATATTAGCGTTGCAAAACTTTCTACTATACTTCACTCAAACTCCTTATTCGTAGAACTCTATAAATATCATGCTCCATTAATTAGATCACCCTTAAAAGGGAATGCTAAGGTTCAACCAATGGAGGATTATAGGTAGCATTGGCAAGAGTTTTTCCAATTATCAAAGGAAAACTTGGCTATAAATGTTAAAAATATGCAACTACAGTCAAATTCCTCCTTAGACAACTCATATGACAGAGATGATGATTGCATTGAATTCCTCTTTTCAAGAGGACCAAAATTGACCTAAAGATAATCTCATTTGGACAAGAAGAAGTTGGTTTTTGAATTTATGAACCCTCTTATGTACATTGGATCAGGTCAGCCTCACACACATGTGCTATTTGATAAGGTACGCCCTAAAGAAAAGTGGACCCATTGGAAGGTTATAAATACAACTGATCTTTACCTCATTTGGACACAATGATTAGATAGACTTCTATCTTGTTTTTGGCTCGCACAGGTCTAAGGCTCATCCATAGAGGTTCGAGTTCATCCTAAGGTGAAAGTACAAGTCCAAAGTTCGCATCTATAATTTATGGTTTTGGGCCCAAGTCTTAGGCATAAAACAAGAAAATTTTGACCTTAGTCACTCTCACATAGGCTCATGAGTGTGACTACAACTTTTCAGTGGCACGGATAATACTATGTGCATGCGACCAGGAGAATAAGGTTTCTACAGTGCAGTTTGAACCCCAGACGTGCGCTTTCCAGGCTTAAGGGAGGGACTGGGAAGCTATAGTCACACGAATTACCCTCCTCCATGCGACAGTGGACTAAAAAATGAAATTTCAGTCTTCTGAATATTTCGCTTAGTGACCACACGGTTCAGCAGTTGACTGCAGAAAGTGACAATTCTCTACAGTCTTCAAAATAAGATTTCTGAGTATATACATTGTTGGGTTCATTTCATTGATGTTGTAGTTGTTTTGTTGGTTAGTTGCATAGATGAAGTTATGAATCATTGTACTCTCGTTTGCTGAATCATTTGATGAAAATCTAAGAAGAAGAATTTGCAAGGGTTTTTCCCATAGTGGGTTTTGTCATGGTCTCTGACCAATCATGGTGTCTCTATGTGTGCATGCTTTTCTTATATTGTTCCTTTATGTTCCATTGCATTGATGATGATGATATTGTTATTTCTACATAGTTTCATATGTTGATGAATAATGGGTGTAAATATGAATAATATTATGATGTTATATGGTGAACTTAATGTATTAATGAAGAAATGCAATTATCAAAGCAAAGAATAATATATCCCTATGAAAAATTAGCATGGTATCAGAGCTAGGCTAAATAAAATTCATGGAGATCACCCCTGTGATGGCACCATTGATCGAAGTAAGAAGAGGAAGGAGGAAACCTAAAATAATTCTATGGTTTGAAGAAAAACTTAGGGAAATTGTGTATTAGGGTTTCATATTATGAAGTTAGGGCTGGAGAGAAACCCTGGTTTATTACAAGATTTGAGATATGAAACCTAGCATGGGTCAATGTGAAGTTTCTCAAGAACTTGGGACAAATTTGATGAAGCCCTAGATGGGATAGTCTCTAAAAGGCTTGGTCATTAATAACGTCGATTGAAGGAAACCTTGTTATGTGGACAATGGACATCGATGGCTCTTGAAGGTTGGTTCAAGAGGGAGAGGATCAACTCTCATAAAGATAAGTATTTCTTGACTTATGATGCTTCTGTATGTATTTAACTTTGTTTATACTTATAGATCTGATTATTTTTTTGATCATTACTTATGCTTCTTGCATGGATATTTGAGTAGCTTCTAACTCCTTAATGAGATATGATAAGTAAATCCTTCTTGAGGATCATGGTTAATGTAGGAAAAAAAATTAGCATTGGAGAAGGTAAAGAGGCATCTCATGAAAAGATGAAAAAGTCCTACAAGCTCCCTATGTCAAATAAAAGGATGCACAGGTATTTGAATACTACAAGGTATTCATGGTATATTGTTTCAATTTTATTGAAAGGTAAGTGATCAGGTGCTCAAAATTATGCTCAAAAAGGAAAGTTGTCATAATGGTTTGGAACCTGAATGAATACGTATATCTCTTTTCTCTAAATCTGGGGCAACTCGTTTCGCGGAAAACCGGCACCGTATTATCCCAGAATCACGTTCTGTTCGATTTTCCAAACAGGTAAATTTTGGCAATAAAAATGCAGGTGGCCCAGTCAGCAGTCCATACAACTGACTGAGCATAGTTGACTCTTTAAAGCATGAATTTACAGTGTGCCAATCTTATATCACCACCCTTCCTCCACTAATTGGTTGTTGGATGGCAAGCTTTTATTGGTTGGAAATGTGGCCAACCACATGCTACCACATAACTGAAGGCCACCATGTGGCAACACGGGAGGCCACTAAAATTTGTTTAAGGGTAAAATGGCATTAGATGTGGGTTGAAATTCAGAGATCCCTCTGCACAACACACCACATTACCAATACACCACTTTATTTCTTGTCATATATATATATATATATATATATATATATATATATATATATATATATGTTGCAAAGTTTATTAAAATTTTGGTTATGACAGAAGTTGTGGAGAAGGGGGCCAGAGCTTAGCCCCAACCCCCATACATGTTTTGCAATATGACCACCGACAGAAACCAGGGGTGCAGTGCAGAGGAATAATTGCCCACCCAAAACTGCCACAATCACTGTTTCCATATGACAACTACTCTAAGAGTCCACTGACCTGCTATTTTGTAAGCTCCCGACCTAACTACCATCATCACCGCGACATGTGACCACCACTGAAGCCGTTTTCTAGATCGCTAGTTGGAGGATAGACACCCACCCTAACTACCTTGCTAGGGTGCCAATGTGAGCATTATGGCACTAATCGTTGGTGGTTAGTTAACCACCCGATGATATTTTATATTAAAAAATTCTTAAATGCAATAATAACAATATCTTTGATTTTTTGGACTTAAGGCGTCATTGGGAAAATTAAGGTTTTGAAAATTTCACTAGGAATTACAGGAAATTCTCACCCAGTTAGCCGAATTAAGGGTGAAATTGTAGGACCTGTCTAGATTTTGGGGAAATTGTGGAGCAGCTAGCAGGAATACTAGGGAGGCTCATAACTTCTCTAGTTTTTGACCAATTTTGGATCAAAAAGAGGCTAGACATGAATTTTTTGGCATTCAGGAGCTGATGGAACATGTTTTGAAGCTATTTTAGCACTGTAAATGTATCTAATCACTATTTTAAGCATAATGAAACAGGGCCAAACCATTGGAAGCTGGACCAAGGAGATATAACCTAGGAGGGGTGAACGCCTTCATCATCTACTTTTTTTTTGTTATTATTTTGGTGCATTTGTCTCTTGTTTCTGTATATATCAGAGTTTATTTACATGCTTTATGTGTTTAAAAAATGTAAGAGCTCTCCAAAACTGAATTTAAACACTTGTAATTTGCAAACCCTCAAGGAAAAATTTATTAATATCTAATATAAATCATGTTTGGTGTCATATCTTAGGTTTTCTTTTTTGCTATGAGGATTTAATTGTTTTCAAGCATATGTGATGCTTACAAGGTTATGTGGTTGCAAGAGAGGAGAAGGAAAACTTGTGGTTGCAAGTCACCAATTTAGGTAAAGGACAAGGAGAGAAAATTTTCCTCAAGCTCCACCACCAATTCTTCTTCAAATTGCAGTGGAAGCTTCAACAAGCATGTATCATGAAGGAGGAAATGATAACATGCCAAATGATGAAAATACTTTTAGAAAATATTTCTTTGACATGACTGAAATGGTCAAGGTTCTCTATGAAGAGAGGACTTCAAGATTGCATGGTGAAAGTTCCAAGCCTTCAAAAGGAGAGGGTTATTCTAGAGGAAAAGAAGGAGATAGTGACAATCCTTCAAATGAAAATGGTGACAAACCACCCTCTTCTCCACCAACATCTTCACATCCATCCTCACCCTCATCTTATTTCTCTTCCACAACCAGTGTTACTCAAACACCTCCACATAACCCAAGGGTACTTGGTAATACTCCCTTATTAAAACTTGATATAAAATTCGAGCTACCTTTGTATAATGGTGAAGTGAATGCCGAAAGACCTAATAATTGGGTTCATCAACTTGAAGTTTATTGCAGGATCCAAAACATCAAATATGATGAAACAAAGATTCAGTTGGCTTCATTGAGGATGTAAAGCATTGCTTTGATTTGTTGGGAAGCCAAAACACAAGAGGATATGAAAAAAAATGGTAAGATCTCCACCCCTTGGATAAATTTTATTTTTTCACTTAAAAGACCATTTTATCCATTAGATTATATGCAAAAGGATATTATAGATTGCTAGAATTTTATACAACTAAAGGGTCAAAGTGTTCAAAGCTACACTCAATAATTTAGCAGAAGATTCTTGATATTAGGTGTAGATTTGAATTCACAGGAAACTTTATTGAAATATATTGGGGGTTTACACAATTATTTTCAACATACTATCCTTATGTTTTGTTAGCCATCAATAAATTTTTGTCATAAGAAAATGATGGCTAAAACAGGTCTTAAGCCTTCAAGAGATCATTTTTCATGGAAAATTACTCATTCTTGAAGTCTGTTGTTCCCTAACAATGTTGTTCCTAAAAGTGTTGTTCCCTAACACTGATGTTCCCTTCAAAAATGTTTCCTAAACAACCCCTTTTCATCATTTCATACACTCATTGTGGCCCTTTTGCCCCTCTATTTTCCTCTGAAAAATCTCCTCTTCTCCTTTTTCATTTTTTCTTCATTCCCCTAAAAAAAAACCTTAAAAATCCCTTTTTTAAACCTATAAATCCTTTTAAAGGTTTAAAACTCTTCCTTTTCTTCTATCGGAACTTGAAAAACCCAAAAAAACCCTTAAAAACCCCTCTTTCTGCCTAAAAACGCCCTTTTATATATAACATAGGCTTTAGCCCCTGAGGGCTTAAGGTCTTTGACCCCTTTCCTCCATGTGTCCGAGCGCTATGACCAAGCGCCCAAAACACATCGCATCGACTTTCCTCTATAGGCCTGCTTTTTCCTTCGGAAATCTCTCCTCGCCGATGCGATTAGCACCTTGCTCTTAAAACCTCTGGTCATACATTACTACATAGGACTATGTTATGAGCCTAACCTTAGTGCTCATCACATCACAAAGTTGATATCGCATCAGCGCTGTACCATGTTCTTTACCTCTTTTCCTTTCCACCGATGATGCGATAAGCTCCCCCTTCCTCAGCCCCTGGTCACCTTATCCCTCCACATGACCATTACTTAGTGCCTATGATAAACCCCCATCGCATCGCCATTTCCATGAAAAACCTGCCTTTTCTTTGTTTTTCTCGCCCCGATAACAATACCCCAATGAGATCTACACCGTAGATCCATAAGATCTAACAGCTCTCGTTTGCCCCGAAAAATCAACTGTGTCGGGGCCTACCATCCACTGTGAAAAGGACCCGCCCTATCACACCTCGACACCTGTTCCCCACTACAGTCTCTTCCCGAGCAGCGTTTTCATCGCGCTCGGTCCGCACTGTCCAATCTCATCCCTTTCATCCAACGGCTGTGGTGGCGTATCGCACGATTTTCGCTTCCGTAGTTTAACACTCCAAAGTTACGCAATACCGGCGGTATCAAGAAAGCCACGCGGTAAAACACAACTGGATCGTGTTTCCGTTGGGCCAAACTGTTTACCACTCCAACATCGTGTGAAAACCACCGATGGTTTTTCAAAAACCACTTTTACCCAAATTCGCGCCAAATACAGTTTAAAACCAAATTTGCACTGGTTTTCCTCAATAAACTCCTCCGTTTGCATATTTCACTCCTTCTCACTACTCCATCCACGTTCGCTAGCCTCCAAAGCAGTTTTACCAATCACGCAGGGTTTTATAACATGATTTATGGTTTGTGCAGGTTTTGCGGTGATTTTAAAGGACGAAAGTCCCCTACAGTCCATAAAGGGACAGTGGCTGAGGGTGACGATCCTCAGAGCCTGATCAAAAGAAAAAGGGGGATGAATCTCATGTTTTAATCAGTGTTTCATGAAGCACTAGTTTTGCAGTTAAAACCCTCCAGCGTAGGCCATCTGTGAACAAACAAAGTCAATGAAGACCAGTAAAGAGTATCAGGAATTAAACTTAAAGGATTAAAGCGCAAAATTTAAAGATTAAAAGGCTTATTCCTATATTTTAAAGGTGAATACGTAGTTTAAAGATTGAATACAGTGGATTAAAGAGAAAGTCGGCAAATGATTAAAGACAAAGGGTTAAATACATAAAGAGGAAATATTAAGCAGCTTAACCCTACAAAGAAGACCGAAAGCCAAAGAAAAAGGGATATTTAACGGTAAATACAGCCAGCAGGAAAGTTTAAAGACTCAAAGATGGTTACAAAGGCCCAAAAGTAATATCAAGGCCTAATCAGGGTTTAAGAGTGATAAAGCAGACAGATTAGCAGAAGAAAGGCTTTAAATGCCAAATATCAGAAGCCTTCTCCGAAAACCAAAAATTCCACCTACAGACTTATTTCCTCGAAAGAATATGCAGTAAATGCACATTCAAAGGTATTTTGCCAAAGACAACCCAGAATTAATTTTCAGCCTAGAAAAAGCCCCCAAAGTCAACAAAAGTGACTGAAGTTGATGAAATTTAATGTAATAATCAATTATCAGAGTTAATTCATGTCATTCCTTCTCCCTTTGGCCCTTCAAAGGCCGAGAAGCTCCTACTCTGTGTTAATTGAACCAATGAACCCTTCTTACACTCCACCTCCTCATTCTTCTATAAATACTTCTGTAGAAGACAGTATAGAGGTTGGTCTCTGGATATCTATTGTATGTAAATAGCTTGTGAAGTTGCTATAGCTCTGTTTTGTAATTAAAGACACATAAGCTGAGATGAGAAGTTTGAAGCTGTAAAGACCCACTGGACTTGAAGATTGTAACTGGTTTGAACATCAAATACAAATAGCTAGTTTATGGGATCCTGGTCTATGTCAATGGTGATGTGTTTCTCACTGTAAATTGTTATTTTATTATTGTTTCCATCTGTCCACTTTTCTCTAATAAAGAACAACAAATATAGATTAAGATTTACTTCTGAAGTACCCTAAGTCTCACTGATAAATATTTATCCTTTATGTTTTCTGCTAATTGTTTATTTAAAGATGATTCAATAGAGTATAACCAGTGAAGTGTTGGTAAGCCCATATTTCCTGAGTACAACTTGAGATGTTGTCTTTAGACGTTCTTGATAGGTTTGCTAATTAAAGAATGAGCTAGAGAAGTCTATGGTTAGCCTTGTCCTCTAGTTTCTTCTCCAACAGTTGCTTTGAAAATTTCCCTTAAGAGTATTTTGAAAGCAGGATAGTTTAAAAGTACTTACCTGATCTTAAAATACTTTAATGTTTATTATGAATGTTTTCTTTGAGAATATGCTGAAAGAAGGCTAAGTTAAAAGTCTTTACTTCATCTTAAGCTATTATATGTTTTTAATATTTTCTCTAGAAAGTACATCAAAAGAGAAGGGTTTCAATGTAGACGATCGTATCTTATTATTTTTGTGTTTTCTTCTCATGTGCATGGAAAAAGGTGTTGTTTCAAAGTACTTACTCGATCTTAGGTCAGTTCTTCGTTCCCCGCTGTTCTTCATAGGTCTGTAATGGGTTGACTCTAAGTCCGATCACAGAGTTAACATCATTTCAACCAACTTTGGGATTCTAGGATCTAGCCCTCCTGAATCCGGAGAGGGATATCTCCAATATGTACAAAGATGGATATTGTCTTTGAAGTTTGGGGTGATGATATTAGGCTAGTTATGAAGGCCAAGGGTTTTGTTTGGTTTTCTCGGATGGTTGAACATAGTTGCTGTCTGAGGCGAAAAGATCTATATGCAAATAGGTTCAAAGGTGAGAAGTTGCAAGCAAACAGAGTAAGCTTTGATTATAAAGAAAGATGATGGCAAGTTTTCAATCCATTGGGCTATGGAGTCATAAGAGAATTTAATTAAAACATTCAGATTCAAGAGGAATCTATGGGGCAAGTCATCTATTCCTAAGGATCTTTTTAAAGTTTGATTTATGGAATGGGGTGATACAATAAGAAAGGGAAATAACAGATGCAGAACAAAGAGAAGCCCAGGATCTGGTAAGTACTTTGAAACTAGCCAGCCTTTGACCAGGCACTTAAGGAAAACATAGAAGCAAACTAGGATCTGGTAAGTACTTTGAAACTATCCAGCCTTTGATACACTTCTAATAGAACACAGATTAAAAACGAAGGGAAACTTGAAGGCAACCTTTGGAGCAGAAACTAGTGGGCTGGGACTCACCCTAATCCTCTCCTAGTTCTTCTTTACTGAGTTACTTCCAAGACAATCACAAAGATAACACAGAATGGCCTAAGATCTGATAAGTGCTTTGAAACTAGTCAGCTTTTAACACATCCTAAGGGAAACAATCAAATAGTTGAGCAAACAAGAAAGGGACTCAGGGCTAACCTTTGATTTCCTCAATTCATTCCTTACACAACATACATGAAAGTAACATTTAAAAATAACATTCAGCAGTGACGAAAAGATGAGGGAATGCCAGCATCTCTGTACTTAGACTGAATTAAATCATTCTCAAATAACACAGCAGAAAGAAAACATTTAAATAAATATTTCTCAGCCAGAGAAGGTTACTGATATACAGTAGGTCCTGACACTGTTTAAACTGTTCTTTACAGTGGAAAATGAAACAAATTGAAAACAGAAACAAAATACAAGTTACAGTGAGAATAACATCACCATCAACATAGACCAGGATCCCATAAATCAGCTTGTATTGATTGCTTCAAACCGGTTACAATCTTCAAATCCAATGTTTTAATCCATCTCTCTTCACAACCTAACCTATCTGTTACAAGCAGAGCTCCAAGAGCCCATGAAACCACTATTTACAGTCAAGAGTTTTCCACTCAGAAACAACTACAACACTTCAGCAATTACATTGACAACCAACTAATCCAACCCCTCACTCATCTTCTTCTGGAGTATTTATAGAAGGATGAGGAGGTGAGATCTGATGAAAAGATCTCAAAATACAATTAATGCAGAATAAATGTCTTCCTGGCCCTGGGAGGCTCGATGAAGAAATTATACAGGTGTTGCACTGCATTAATGTGTTTACACTTATGAAGTAAGCTCGAAGGGAGCTTTTGTTGACCTTTGAGGCTCTGCGTACTATTAGGGTTACTCTGCAAACATTCTGTCATTAAATCTGGTGCAGAAATAACTTCTTTGGTTGTTCCGAGGCATAATATCTGATCTTGTTCAATAAATTCATCCTCTGATTGAGCATTCTGAGGCAATAGGTGGCACTGTGGTGGTTGAGGAATCAATTCGCCTCAAAGTATGGCGGTGGAGGCAACGTCTGATGAACACTTTTAGGTTTTTCTTTAATCTGTGTTCTGAGCCGGGGATTAGGCTTTTGATAACCGTCTTAGCCGTAATCCCCGCCAATCTATCCACAAAACTGCTGCTCTGGTTCATTCTGTCTTCAAAATCCGATACTCTTCTCTGCGTTGATGTTGACGGCATTCTTCAGGCTTTACAGGGACGCGTAGCAACCAAGGCTCATGAAACCTTGTTGATATCATTGTTCTTCACCCTGCGGTCGATTCTCTGGATTAATCGGAAGGACGGGAGTCGTCACCCTCATCCTCCAGGTTTTCATTAAAACACGACGAATGAACCTTAAAACCTGCAAAATACAATAAAAATGAGAAAATCCTGCGTTATATGGACAATCTGCATCGGAGGGCGTGCGGAAAATGGAGCAATCGGAGCCGTTGATCGTACTGCGATCAACAGTCGGGGGCGCTTTGAAAAGTCAGCGGAGAAAAAGGGATTTTGTACAGTGGAATCGGGAGGATGAATGAGAACCGTCGATCCGCGGAGATCGACGGCGGAGATCGACTTTTGGACGCGCCGGGGGAAAATTCAACAAGCGAGGAAATCCGTTAAAAGTTGAGCAAAAGAGGCGATTAGCAACCGTCGGATGGGAAGGCCCAGATCCGACAGCAGAGATGAATCCCGCTGCGGGGTGATGGGACGATAGATAACGCGCGGGAGAAGTGGAAGGATGGCGGTTTTGGGAATGAGGTGGAGGACACGCGTCGGCCAGCGTGTGGAATCGCTGGTCAACGGGATAAAACTGCCATTCGACGAAAGGTGGTGCGGGATATATACCATGGTTTTTGGAAACGAGCGCGGGGGGAAGGGGGTCCACCAGGTGTGAGGTACTCCGCTCCATCGGATCTGGGGAGCAGATCGACGGCTAGGAAGGCTCGGGGCAATAAAATACGTGGCTTCATATTTCACACCCAAACCTTATAAAAGATGGGTTTTTTGAAGGTTTCAAAAAAAAAGGGCAGAGTGGGGACCACGCTTTGGTTTAGCGCCTCTGGACTTGAACGGTCGGTCGTGGCGCTCGGGCATGTGGAGGGAGAGACGGCAAGGGGCTTAGCCTGAGGGGATTAAGCCTAACTCATAAAAACATACGTTTTCTATGGTTTTTCCAAAGAATTCCAAAAAGAAATATGATTCCGATAAGGTTAAAACATGGGTTTTTAACCTTGGGGAAAGAAAATAATGGAGAGGCAAGGAATAACACATGGTTTTAGTGGGGTCTTCATGAATAAAAGGAAATGGAAGAATGGAGGTAAAAACGAAAGCAAGGGAGGGAAAAGAAAAAGGGATGCAGCAGTACTTGACTAGGATTTTCATGGAATATCAGAGGCTGAGAGAAGGAATAGTATGAAGAACCAACCAGCAGTTCATGATCTTACCAACAGACTTTAAGCACCAACAACTTCAGGACTGAATTTGTTTCTTGAAGGCTGCAAAGAATATTTAGCCACCAGCTGATATAATTGCAAAATGTAGGTTGCTAACAGTGGCTCCACTTGGGGATGGTGCCTTCTTGAAGGCATCAAGAATTCAGACTTGATTTCTCTGGAATGCTGACTGGTGTCTGACCCATTGCTTGCTCTTGCTTTTCCTTTTGACAAGATAACATCAGTTATGAAAGAAAGATGAATTTCATCAATACAACTTCTACCTACCCAATCCTACTGATCTAACATTTTCTTTTTTTTTCATCAGAGTGCAATTGGATTGGAAAACTCTATTCTCAACATTTTATTCTTTTGAAAGCAGGAAATCTAGTCTATTTCTACTCCTTATTTCTCCCTGAACTCAGATTAAACAGTTGAGCTCAGATGTTTCTCTACCTAGTCTACTGTCTGTTGGGATTAAACAGTCCAACAAACTTTCATTCTCTAAATTCTACAACAGAAATTTAAAAATAGTCAAGTCAAGATTGAGTTGTTTGACTTGCTATGATCTATGGCATAAAGACAAGCTGCACATAGATTATTATTTGCAGAAAATTTTAAATCAAAACAGAAGGCTTAAGATCTGAAAATTTCTTATTATGGCCTTCTCTTATATTCACAGCTCTGTTTTTTCCTTTTTGGTGAGCTATCTTTGCTTCTCTTCTGGTTCAAGTTTTGAGCGAATTAGAACCAGGTCTTTCTCTTTGACTCAGAAATTAGAGTAGTTTTGAGTCATCTCTTTGGAAACTTTGGTTCAGATTTTGAGTTGGTTTGAACCTTAATTTCTACCTTAATCTATCTACTGATAAGCCAAGATTAAACAGTTTGGCAAATCAAATTTGCTACCCTATCAGCAGAAAATTGAAAGCTAATTAGTCAAGATTAAACAGTTTGACCAATTAGAAGAGTGTTTCAAGGAGTGGCATTTAAGCTTGCACACTTTCAGATTTATTTCTCTTTTTGGCATGGGGCTTTGCCTTTCTTGTTTTCATTTCTGCCCTCTTTTCTTTCTTTCTTTGTTTTTGTATTTTTTGATTTTTCATAACTTTAAATGCAATGGTGGATGCAATATTTACAGTGGAAAAAAGGTAAAAAAGGCTTCGAAAATGAAATAATTTAAGAAAGGTAATGCTTAAGCATCCTGCCATTGACAGGACCCCCAAACAATTCTGTTCCATTCAGCTCTTGTAAGAAGAATGCATTGTTTCCAGCAACTGAATGAATGGAGTAAGGGCCAAGCCACAGATTGTCAAATTTACCATGCTTTCCCTTGTCCTCCCTCTTTGAGTCCCACTTTAAAACTTTGTCCCCAATCTTGAAATTGCTGGCCTTTGTTCTTCTATCAAATATCTTCTTGATATTGTCTTGCTTCTGCAATGCTTTGTTGTACACTTCCTCTCTGGTTTGCTGAAGATGAATGGTTTGATTTATTCTTCTGATTATGTCATTTTCTTCAGTCTGCAACTCTTGAATTAACTTCATAATTGGTACACCAAGGCTGTTAGGAAAAATTGCATCTGTACCATACACAAGATGGAAGGGTGACATACCAATGGATTTCTTCAATGTTAATTTATCAGCCTAGAGTGCAAGGATCAGATTTGTGTGCCAAGACTTCTTATTGTCCTCCAACAGTTTCTTGATTATGTTCACTAAGCTTTTGTTGGAAGATTCTGCAAGTCCATTACCTTGAGGGTAATAGGCTGTGGAGTGTCCCAATGTTATCTGATACTTGTGACAGAATTCAACCATTTTCTTTGATCCAAATGTTGCTGCATTATCTGTGATGATCTTGGTAGGACAGCCAAATCTGGAAAGAATATTGGTTTCTATGAATTTTATGATAACCGAATCATTGGCCTGCCTACAAGGAATGGCTTCTATCCACTTAGTGAAATAGTCTATGGCGGTAAGAATCCACCTGTGCTGGGTAGAGGATGGTGGATGGATTTCTCCTATGAAGTCAAGTCCCCACTGTTGAAAAGGAGCTTCAACAATAATTGGATGCAGAGGAAGGGGTAATAATTTTCTCTTGCCCTCAAATAATTGGCATTTATGACAAGTAGTTGTCATTTTGTGTACATTAGGAAAAAGAGTGGGCCAATAGAAACCAGCCCTCAAAATTTTGTTGGCTGTTGACTTCCAGTACAAATGGCCTCCACACTCTCCTTCATGGAATTCCTGCTTAATCTTTTCTGCATCAAACTCAGGCAAACATTTAAGAAATATACCACTAGCATTTTTCCAATAAAGACATTTATCAATAATGCAATAGTTTACAGCTTTTAACTTTAGGAATCTTGCCTTTGTTTTGGATAAACCAGGAGGTGTATTTAGATTAAGCAAAACATAAACAATATCAGTATACCAAGGAGAATTCGCAAAATGATCTTCAACAATGGTAGTTGAGAATTCTTCTTGGTCATCCAAAGCATTAATCATATTAATATCAAGAACTTCACAATTTGATTCAGCCATTAACCTAGCTAGACCCTGACCTTTGATGAGCTTAGTGGGTTTAATCTCTAAATCATATTCAAGAATAATAGCAATCCACTTACCTCTCTTACCATCTGGATCCTGGGTTAGAATGTCTTTTACAACCGAATTTGGGACAAAGGCAATGATGTGTGAGTGAAGGATGTATACCCTGAAGTCTTTCAAAGCCTTTACCAAAGCAAAAGCCTGTTTTTCCATAATGTTATACCTCAAAGGGGCATCCCTCAATGCCTTGCTAAAGAATGCAATGGGCTGCTCTTGCCCTTGTGGATTTTTCTGTAAAAGGACAGCAGCTATAGTATGTTCTGATGCAAATGAGAAGATATAAAAATCTTTTGAAAAATCAGGACTTATGAGAACCGGTGTTTTGGTTAACGCTTGTTTCACCAGCTCAAAGGATGTCTTTGCTTCCGAGGTCCATTTTACCCCTTGCTCCTTTTTCAACATGTTTGTGACATTCCTAAGGAGCTCAGCCAAATTGGGAATGAACCTTCTCAAAAAGTTAATCTTTCCAATGAAAGACTGCAACTCTTTGATGTTTCGAGGATGAGAGATTTGCAATATGGCCTCAATCCTCATGGGATTAATCTTTATGCCCTCTTCTGAAATGATGTGTCCAAGAAGTTTACCTTCTTGGAGACCAAATAAAGTCTTCTTAGGGTTCAAAGATATCCCAAACCTTCTGCACTTCTTGAAAACTTTTCTCAAATGTTCTAAGTGTTCTTCATATGTTTTTGAAAACACAGTTACATCATCGAGATAGATAATGATGAAGAAGCCCAATTCTTCCAAGAATGCTATGTCCATGGCTCTCTGAAAGGTTGCTCCAGCATTCATTAAACCAAAAGGCATTTTCACATACATGAAAGTGCCCCATGGTGTAGTAAAAGCTGTCTTTAATTGATCGTCAGGGTGGACGAGGACTTGATTATACCCTGAATAGCCATCCAGCAAAGAAATTCTTTTAGACCCCACCACCCTTTGCAAAATATGATCCATCTTGGGTAAAGGGTAGTTGTCTTTCAATGAGGCTTTGTTTAAATTTCTGAAGTCTATACAAAGCCTGATTTCTCCAGTCTTCTTCCTAACCGACACCAGATTAGATACCCACTCAGAATATCTAATAGGGACAATAATACCAGCATCGTGCATTTTCATGATTTCCTTCTTAACCAATGGCAACTGGACAGGGTTGATTCTGCGCAGTTTCTGTTTGAATGGTTTTTGGTTTTCTTTAAGAGGGATTTTATGCTGTATTATTTCAGTGTCATAGGATTTAAGATCTTCGTAACTCCAAGCAAAAACATCAGAAAACTCTTTGAACAGCTCTAAGTATTTGAGTTTAATGTGAGCTGGTAAAGTTTTAGACAGTTTGATCAATTTCGGTTTTTCCTCACTGCCTATATTACATTCCTCCACTTCAGTTTCTACAGGTTCCAGTTTAGGTTTGTTGGCCACATCATCAAAATCAAACAGTTCTTCTAGAGGGGCCAAACCCTTAGGTAAACTATCGTCCTTAGAATGTAGTGTTTCCATTTCCTCTGTTTCAGATCTTGCATTTGATTCCGTTTGGTTTCCAAGTTTGATAGTCTGAAGGTTTATATCTACCAGTTGTGGAGACGGTTCTTCTTCGCCAAGAAAATTTTCTTCACTGCAGTCCGTATCATAATCTGAATCTGAACTATGGGGTTCAAACTCATTTCTGAATTGCATGAAGTCTTCTATTTGTTTATCTCCATCAAATACCTGCCAATATTTCTTGTTATCTGGTATAGCTGGTCTGAATTTTATCTGAGAGGTGTCATCATACAACATTGGGCAGGTTCTAGCAGCAAAGGCTAAATTGTGGGCTGCAATGTTTCTTTTTCTTGGGACAAAAGTCAGGGTGGAATCCTCAAATGTTTTCAAAAGATCTATGACATCATTCCTATAGGCCCTAAGTCTGGGGTGATTAGTATTATACTCCCCATTAACTTGCCTAATGATTAATTCAGAATCCCCATATACATTGATTTTCTTGGCGCCTAACTTTTTCAAGAGATGCAAGCCTAAGAGAAGGGATTCATATTCTGCTATGTTGTTGGAACACTGAAAATTTAATTTACATGAGATACATTCTGTATGATTGTTTTCAGTGTTAGTAATCCAGACACCTGCACCAGCATTTGTTTTGGTGCATGACCCATCAAAATACATAGTCCATAGAGGAACTTTTTCAGTTTGGTGGATGGGCTGTGTATAATTTGATTCCTCAAGTTTTTCATCGGGTTGAGGGTTTTCCTACTGATTATCAGGTTTTAAGTTCAAAGGATTAATAACTTGTAGTTCAATACCTATGTTTAGTTTGCTAGGATCTTCAGACACAATAGACTGTTCCGGCATTTCAGCGTTGTGTTCCTCCCCCTCCGTTTCAGCCATTGATTCTGTTGAAATGATTTGTCCCGTAAGTGTTTCATCATTGAACATGATAAAAGAATCAAGGCTCGTATTTATAGCATAGAGAGGGGAGTTTTGAGGCCGATCTTGACTTGTCACTGTGTACTGCATGTGGGATTCCCTGTAAAGTCTTCTAGTCTGATTAAAAACAGGGATAGTCGCATAGGTCATGTCCATTTGCATAGTTCCCTGTAACTTAGCCCCCCAAGATCTCGATAAAAGCATTCCATACTTTGGGGGTACATCAGCCACAACAACATCCATGACTAAACATTTGGCTGGAATCTGGGCTAAGTTAACACAGAGATCTTTTATCAATCCTAGACATTTAACTCTACTTGAGTCAAAGGAGTACAAATCTTTGTAAGGTCTGGTAATTTCAAGACCCAGGCTTTCCATTATAGCTTTTGGCATTAAATTATGGGAAGCGCCTGAGTCATGCATAGCATTGTGCAGAATTTTGTCATGAACGTTTAAGCTTACATAAAAGGGAGGGACAGGACCCTCTTGGAACTTTCCTTCAATCTTTGGACCAAAAATAAGCTCTGGTTGGTCATCATTAAGATTGAGTGAATCTTCATTATCTTCTAAGTTCAAAGCTTTCAAAATTTTGGACCTATATACATGTTGGGCAGCTAACTCAGTCAAAGGAATAGAAATTTTGATCTTTGAGATTTCCTGTTCTAGGCTAAAAAGGTTTTGACTCTTTAAAACATTGATTTCAGCCTTGTTTGCTGCCACTTTATCAGCAATAACAGCTTGCTGATTTGGTTTATCTACAGTTGAAACAGTTGTTTTACCAGGAGTACTAACCGAGGTGCTAGTACTACTAATGTTTGCACTCTGTTTTTCAATATTTTGAGTGTCTTTCTCTTTACCACTACCAGAATTATCAGCCACTGTTGTGTCCTTTTGTTTGATTGTTTTAGACTTGGTTGCAGTGCTGTTTTGAGAAGGTTTGCCAGAGGTTTCCTTGTTGGGGGTTTGTTGATTAGACCTACTTCTGAGTTCGTATTCCCTTGAAGGCTGTATCACAGCATTTTCCATGTTTTGATAGTAATTCTCATTATCATCTCTTCTGTCATCGTAAGGTGTATAAAGACCTTGTTTTTTATCATAATGAACCTCAAAGTCATCATCATCTACCCCAAATAAGTTTATATCATTATCCTCTGTTGTTTCATCTGTTTCCTCAACCTCACTTAAAAAGTTTTGATGAAAGGGAGGAATGATCTGTTGATCATCTTCCCTAAGTCTGTTTGGAGGCTGATTTCTTCTAATATTCTGATTCTGGTTTTGGTTTCTGTTTTGAGGAGCGTTTTGATTTAGACTTGCTTGTGCTCTCTCTAGAATGCTCATTTTCTTCATCATTTCTTCCATCATTCTTTCCATCTTCGAGCTTGAAGTGGAAGGGGTAGATTCCTCTCTAAAAGATACTCTCTTTTCAGCTTTCATCATTTCTCTCTTCTCCATGAGGTTAACTTCCACAGAAAGAGCACCTCGTTGCATATCTTTGAGGGTTGCAAAGAATCTTTCTCTGAGTGAATATGTCATGTCTGGATCAAATCCTTCAGGAAATTTGTTTAAGGCTGAGCCCTGAGGAGGTTTTAGTTCAGGGGAAAGTGCATTATACACACTGTTAAATCTGGTACAATAAGCTTGTACACTTTCCCCAGGATTCCTATGGAGATTGTTATAGTCAGCAAGGACCTGGAGAGGATTTTTCCTTACTTCCCATTTGTTTAAGAATGTTTGATGGAAGGCTTGGAGATCGTTAATACTATGGGGGGTTAAACCTTTAAACCATTTTCTCACTTCTCCCCCCAAACTTTGAGCAAACAATCTGATTTTGACAGATTCATTATCAATTTCATTTCTGTCAAAGTAGTCATTCATCTTGTCCACATGTTGAGATGCTGTTATAGTATTACTAGCATCATATAATGGAATTTTGGACTGATAGTCCTGTGGAAGATTGACTAATGGTACAGGAAGGACTAAGGGAGCATACCATGTTTCCATGATATGTGGTGGGGGCGGATTTACAAGAGGAGGTGTGGGTTGAAGTGGAGTGGTTTGAACAATGGATGAAGGATGAACAGAAGTGGATGGAACAGAAGTAGATTTCTGAGCTGATCTTGGATGAGAGACACCTAGATTATGTAAGAAATGTAAATCAGGAGGTGTTGATTCTCTATTCCCAAGGGTTTCACTTGTTTCGGGAGATGAAAGTGAAGGCTCAGAATCTAACTGATCTAAATCACCAAATGACCTAGTTCTGAATGGGTTCAATAAGTCAATTTGTGATTCATGAAGAGCTGAAAGGTTTTTAGGGACTGAATTAGCTCTTAGGGGTGGTCTGAAAATAGTTGAAGATTGTATCTTAGGAGACTTCCTAAGAATTCTTTCTGGGTTATCAACTATTTCAGGAGGATCTGGGTCAGGATGGGCTCTAGTGTGAATCTTTTTAGGAGCCACAATGTTTATATGTTTAGACCCAACTAAACAGGAAAAGTTCAACCAGATATGACAATCTTTAGGAGGTTAACCAATCTGTTTTTACAATTTTTAAATCCCACAGTCCTCTAATTGAGTTTGAATGATTTTATAATGGTAAGGGTTCTTCCCAGTGGAGTCTTAAGGTCTGTTCAGGATTGTGGAGTCGCCAGGTGGAAAGTTCAGAGTGTTTTCAAAGGAGTACACTGTCCACCACAGTGTTTGTGAAACATTCCTTTTCAAGGATATCTCAAAACACAACAAACTCTAACCAGAGATTGACTGGGAGGGCATTCACCAGATATGTCACCCCTAAAAGAGGATGAGACCCGGAGGCTACCTGGCCCTTTCCAGACTCTGTCTAAGAGTATAAGGTAAAACACATGAAAGACGTAAACAAGATATCAAAACTAGTGTTTTACTACCAATCTGAAATGTTTTTGGTATTTTCTGAATTGCTTTTGTTTGTGGTTTAGAAGAATATACTAGCTCTGCCTCAAAACTTAGCTACGGTTATGAAACAAAGACAGTCTATCCTTATGGCTAAGCTAGCAGATTTTCCAAGGTTAGATAAAAACTTAAAAGAATCCTAGGATTGACCTAGTTTGTCACTGATTCAATTGCGCTTCATCATGATTACCATTTCTTGGTAGTGCTTGAAAAGGCTACTTTTGACTCTCAAGGTTTATGTGAAAATAAAGGGGAAAAAGATGAAAGCTCAAGTCATGAGTATCCCCAGTGGAGTCGCCAAAAATGTTAGGTCTCTGTAACAAGCAAGATTGGCAAATTCCGATCACAGAGTTAACATCATTTCAACCAACTTTGGGATTCTAGGATCTAGCCCTCCTGAATCCGGAGAGGGATCTCTCCAATATGTACAAAGATGGATATTGTCTTTGAAGTTTGGGGTGATGATATTAGGCTAGTTATGAAGGCCAAGGGTTTTGTTTGGTTTTCTTGGATGGTTGAACATAGTTGCTGTCTGAGGCGGAAATATCTATATGCAAATAGGTTCAAAGGTGAGAAGTTGCAAGCAAAATAGAGTAAGCTTTGATTATAAAGAAAGATGATGGCAAGTTTTCAATCCATTGGGCTATGGAGTCATAAGAGAATTTAATTGAAACATTCAGGTTCAAGAGTAATCTATGGGGCAAGTCATCTATGCCTAAGGATCTCTTTAAAGTTTGATTTATGGAATGGGGTGATATAATAAGAAAGGGAAATAACAGATGCAGAACAAAGAGCAGCCCAGGATCTGGTAAGTACTTTGAAACTAGCCAGCCTTTGACCAGGCACTTAAGAAAAACATAGAAGAAAACTAGGATCTGGTAAGTACTTTGAAACTATCCAGCCTTTGATACACTTCTAATAGAACACAGATTTAAAACGAAGGGAAACTTGAAGGCAACCTTTGGAGCAGAAACTAGTGGGCTGGGACTCACCCTGATCCTCTCCTAGTTCTTCTTTACTTAGTTACTTCCAAGACAAACACAAAGATAACACAAAATGGCCTAAGATTTGATAAGTGCTTTGAAACTAGTCATCTTTTGACACATCCTAAGGGAAACAGTCAAATAGTTGAGCAAACAAGAAAGGGACTCAAGGCTAACCTTTGATTTCCTCAATTCATTCCTTACACAACATACATGAAAGTAACATTTAAAAATAACATTCAGCAGTGACGAAAAGATGAGGGAACGCCAGCATCTCTGTACTTAGACTGAATTAAATCATTCTCAAATAACACAACAGAAAGAAAACATTTAAATAAAGATTTCTCAGCCAGAGAAGGTTACTGATATACAGTAGGTCCTAACACTGTTTAAACTGTTCTTTACAGTGGAAAATGAAACAAATTGAAAACGGAAATAAAATGACAAGTTCACAGTAAGAATAACATCACCATCAGCATAGACCAGGATCCCATAAATCATCTTGTATTGATTGCTTCAAACCAGTTACAATCTTCAAATCCAATGTTTTAATCCATCTCTCTTCACAACCTAACCTATCTGTTACAAGCAGAGCTCCAAGAGCCTATGAAACCACTATTTACAGTCAAGAGTTTTCCACTCAGAAACAGCTACAATACTTCAGCAATTACATTGACAACCAACTAATCCAACCCCTCACTCATCTTCTTCTGGAGTATTTATAGAAGGATGAGGAGGTGAGATCTGATAAAAAGATCTCAAAATACAATTAATGCAGAATTAATGTCTTCCTGGCCCTGGGAGGCTCGATGAAGAAATTATACAGGTGTTGCACTGCATTAATGTGTTTACACTTATGAAGTAAGCTCGAAGGGAGCTTTTGTTGACCTTTGAGGCTCTGCGTACTATTAGGGTTACTCTGCAAACATTCTGTCATTAAATCTGGTGCAGAAATAACTTCTTTGGTTGTTCCGAGGCATAATATCTGATCTTGTTCAATAAATTCATCCTCTGATTGAGCATTCTGAGGAAATAGGTGGCACTGCGGTGGTTGAGGAATCAATTTTCCTCAAAGTATGGCGGTGGAGGCAACGTCTGATGAACACTTTTAGGTTTTGCTTTAATCTGTGTTCGAAGCCGGGGATTAGGCTTTTGATAACCGTCTTAGCCATAATCCCCACCAATCTATCCACAAAAATGCTGCTCTGGTTCACTTTGTCTTCAAAAATCCGATACTCTTTTCTGCGTTGATGTTGACGGCATTCTTCAGGCTTTACATGGACGCGTAGCAACCAAGGTTCATGAAACCTTGTTGATATCATTGTTCTTCACCCTGCGGTTGATTCTCTGGATTAATCAGAAGGACGGGAGTCGTCACCCTCATTCTTCAGATTTTCATTAAAACACGACGAAAGAACCTTAAAACCTGCAAAATACAAGAAAAATGAGAAAATCCTGCGTTATATGGACAATCTGCATCGAAGGGCGTGCAGAAAATGGAGCAATCGGAGCCGTTGATCGTACTGCGATCAACGGTCAGGGGCGCTTTGACAAGTCAGCGGGGAAAAAGGGATTTTGTACAGTGGAATCGGGAGGACGAATGAGAACCGTCGATCCGCGGAGATCGACGGCGGAGATTGACTTTTGGCCGCGCCGGGGGAAGATTCAACAGGCGGGGAAATCCGTTAAAAGCCGGCGTAACAAAGGACAGGGGCACCGTTCTGAGCGGGGGAAGGCCCGATCCGAGGGCAGAGATGAATCCCGCCGCGGGTTGATGGGACGACAGACAACGCGCGCGTGGGCGGCAGGAAGGGATGAAGCGTTTTGGGAATGAGTGTGAGACATGCGTCGGTCACCGTGTGGAATCGCCGGTCGCACGCGGGATAAACCGCGATTCGACGAAAGATGCATGCGGGATAAAACCATGGTTTTGGAAACGGGCGCGGGGAAGGGGGGTCCACCAGGTGGGGCTGGCTCCGCTCCGTCGGATTTGGGGAGCAGATAGACGGCTGGGAGGACTCGGGGCAATAAAACACGTGGTTTAACATTTCACGCCAAAACCTTATAAAAGATGGGTTTTTTGAATGTTTCAAAGGAAAAGGGCAGAGTGGGACCACGTTTTGATTTAGCGCCTCAGGGCTTGAGCGGTTGGTCGTGGCGCTCGGGCATGTGGAGGGAGAAACGGTAAGGGGCTTAGCCTGAGGGGCTTAAGCTTAACGCATAAAAACATATGTTTTCTATGGTTTTTCAAAGAATTTCAAAAGGAAATATAACTCTGATAAGGTTTAAACATGGTTTTTTAACCTTGGGGAAAGAAATTAATGGAGGGATAAGGGGTAACACATGGTTTGGTGGGGTTTTCACGAATAAAAGGAAATGGAAGAATGGAGGTAAAACGGAAGCAAGGGAGGGAAAAGAAAAAGGGATGTAGCAGTACTTGACTAGGATTTTCATGGAATATCAGAGGCTGAGAGAAGGAAAAGTATGAAGAACCAACCAGCAGTTCATGATCTTACCAACAGACTTTAAGCACCAACAACTTCAGGACTGAATTTGTTTCTTGAAGGCTGCAAAGAATATTTAGCCACCAGCTGATATAATTGCAAAATATAGGTGGCTAACACCCTATCCGTTTTCTGATTTCCCTCACTCCATTTCTTAGTATTTCATTCCATAAAATCAACTTAAAGAGATCCTTTGACATAGATGGCTTGCCCCATGGACCACTCTTGAACCTTGTTGTTCAATTAAATCCTATTATGAATGCATAGCCCAATGGATTGATGCTGCTCCTTGCATATCTTATCAGTTGAACCATTCTTTCACCTACACACACCTTCAACCTTCATATAGACTTCCTTCATCTTTACTATATCCTTGCCCAACCAAAACAAACAAAAACTCTATTCTTCATAACTAGCCTAAAATCATACTTAAGCATAAAGAAACATTTTTGAGATACACATATATGGAGATATCCCCCTCTGAATCTAGGATGGCTAGATCCTTAGGTTCCAAAGTGGTTTTGATGTAGGCTTTGTAGCATTTGTACTTTCCAATCTTGCAAACTACGGAGGCAAAACATAGTGGTGACCATACTGGGGACTCTGAGTAAAATCCTTGAAACAAAACACTCAGTATTCAGTACAGAATGAATAGATTTATTCAAGCACTACCAAACATATTGGTGATTATGATGGGACATGTCTGAATCAGTGGCAATCTAAGTACTTCTTAGGATTCTAACAGACCCTTATCAAACCTTGGAGAAATCAGCTAGTAAGCCACAGAG
The DNA here is from genome assembly GCA_034641835.2 of Pinus albicaulis. Lineage (NCBI taxonomy): Eukaryota > Viridiplantae > Streptophyta > Pinopsida > Pinales > Pinaceae > Pinus > Pinus albicaulis. Next base: position 788,119,306 of record CM076576.1, read on the forward strand.
TGAACTCTATTTTTTTGATCACTGTAGCTAAGTGTTGAAACAGATATAGGACACTCTCATCACCCACAAGACTATAAAAACTCAGAAAACCCAAAAACATTTCAAATTGGTTTTCAAACCTATTAGTGGTGGTGGACCATAAAACATTTTACCTTGTAAAAAGCTGAAAATTTCCACCTAGTGACTCCACAATCCTGAATAGACCTAAAGACTCCACTGGGGAACCCATTTCTATCATAACATCATACAAAAGAAGCTTAGGAAACTTTGATGATTAAGTTTTCTTGTTAAATATCAGTTAGCCTATTAAAGATTGTCATACCTGGTTGAACTTTTCTTATCATTGGGTCTGAAAACACCACATAGTGGATTCTAAAAGAATTCATACTAGAGCCTACCCTAACCTAAATCCTCCTGAGACAGTTGATAATCAAGAAAGTATCCTTTGGAAGTCTCCTAAGCCTAAAACTTCAACTGTTGTCGAACAAGTCCATAGATCTAATTCTGTTCTCGAAAATCTCTTAGCTCTGCAAAATACACAAGTTGACTTAAGAAACCCATTCAAAACTAGGTCACTTGATGATATAGATCAGATAGACTTTGAGCTTCCACACTTACCCCAACATAGAGGTGAGAAAACTATTATCAGAGAAACTACCCCACCTGATTTGCATTTCCTTCACAATTTTGGTTTCTCTCATCCAAGATCTTCTCAATAGTCCCTTGTTGGTCCATCCACTTCTGTTATTCATACTCCCACTATTCAAGCTACTCCATTCCATCATCCTCCTCCCATATTATATCCTCCACCTGTAAACCCCCCATTTTTCCCACAACCTCCTATCATGGCAACATGGTATGCCCCTCTAGTCCTTCCTTTACCTTTAGTCAATTTTCCATAGGGCTATCAGTCCAAGATACCATTATATGATGCCAGTGGTGCTACTACTACTTCACAACATGTGGACAAGATGAATGACTATTGTGATAGAAATGAGATTGATGATGAAACTGTCAAACTCAGATTGTTTGCTCAAAGTGTAGGGGGAGAAGCAAGAAAATGGTTCAAAGGCTTAACCCCTCATAGTATTAATGATCTCCAGACTCTCCATCAATCATTCCTAAACAAATGGGAAGTCAGAAAAAACCCTCTCCAAATTCTTTCAGATTACAAAAACCTCAAAAGAAACACTCGGGAAAGTGTTCAAAATTATTGCACCAGATTCAATAGTGTTTATAATGCACTACCCCTAGATTTAAAACCTCCACAAGGCTCATCTTTGGTCACTTTCCCTGAAGGATTTGATCCTGAAATGGCATATCAGCTAAGAGAAAGAAATCCATTAACTTTGGAAGACATGCAGAAGGGAGCTCTAGCTATGGAAGTAAATATGATCGAGAAAAGAGCTAGGATGAGGAATGAAAAGAAAGTATCGTTTAGGGAGGAAACTGCACCTTCCACGTCTAGTTCAAAAATGGAAAGAATGATGGAGGAAATGATGAAGAAAATGAGCATACTTGAGAGAGCACAATCTAGGGAAAATCAATCAGTTCCCCAGAATAGAAATCAATCTCAAAATTAGAATCATAACTTTAGGAGAAATCAACCTCAAAACAGACAAAGAGAGGATGATCAACAAATCATACCACCTTTCCAAGAAAACTATGTGAATGAGGATGAAGAAACCAATGAAAAAACAAAGGATGACAACATGAACATGCTGGGAGTAAGCAATGAGGATTCTGATTTCCTCCGTGAAAGAAAACAAGGTCTATATACACCTTATGATGACAGAAGACCACAAACTGATTATTATGAACAATAATCTGAAAATGACATCATAGGGTCACCTAAACAATATGATATGAGAAATAAAAAGAATCAAGAGACTCCCAGGAACAAAACCTTTGATAAATCTTCCAAAAACAACCCTGAAAATGTACCCAAAAAGACAGCTGAAACTTACAAAACAGTGGCTGTAAATTTTGATTTAAACAAAGGGAAGAACACTCTAACCAATGAAAAATAGAGTGGTAACCCCAGTAGCACTAGCACTTCAGCTAATGCTCCTGAAAAAACTATTCTAACTGCTGTAAAACTAAAAATCAGTAAGCTGATTTTGCTAAACAAGGAGTGACTAACAAGGCTGAATCAAACACTTTGAAAAACTAGATTCCCTTCAGCTTAGAGAATGAAATATCCAAAATTAAAATCTCTGTCCCACTCACTAAATTAGTCACTCAAAATGTATATAGAGGTAAAAATTTTAAGGCTTTGAACAAAGAAGATGTTCATGACATAGTTAACTTAAATGATGATACCCCAGAGCTCATCTTTGGACCAAAAATTGAAGGAAAATTTCAAGAAGGAAACACCCCTCCATTCTACATCATCTTGAACATTCATGACAATATTTTTCACAATGCCATGCTTGACTCAGGAGCATCACACAACCTCATGCCCAATGTAATAATGGAAATATTAGGCTTAGAAGTGACTAGACCCTACAAAAATTTATATTCTTTTGATTCAAGTAGGGTGAAATGCCTAGGCCTAATTAAGGATCTGTGTGTAAACTTAGCCCAAATTCTAGCCAAGAGTTTAGTGATGGACATTGTAGTGGCTGATATACCCTCCAAATATGGCATGCTCCTTTCAAGATCATGGGGTGCTAAGTTACAAGGTACTATGCAAATGGATATGACTTATGCCACCATCCCTGTTTTTAGCCAACCTAGAAGACTGTATAGGGAAACACACATGAAATACATGGTGAGTAGCCAAGAAAGACTTGAAAAATCTCCTCTTTACTCCATAAACACTGACCTTGACTCATTTATTCTTTTCAATGATGATATTCATAAGAAGCAAGAGTTAGTCAATGAAAATTCATCAAATGCTGAAATCACTGCACATGCAAACATAGTTATAGAAATTGATAAAGAGGAAAATAAAGAGGATATTAAAAAACAGTTTGCTGATTTAGAAATTTACAGCAAACAGATTAATGGTCTTGAGGTCCAAAAAAGTCATAAAAATAATGTAGATCATGAAAATCAAGAAGAAAATCCTCAAAACATTGAAAACCTTGAGGAACGCAACACAGAAAAACATAGTGCAGACCCTTGTATAGAACAAAATGACAAAGAAGACAGAGAGGAAAACAATAAAAAAATTCAAAAATATGAAATCAGTCCTCTTTGGAACATGAATTTTGATGGGTCTTGCACTAAAAATGATGTAGGAGTAGGCATATGGATACTCAACACTGTAAACAATCACTCTGAGGGGCATTCCTATAAATTAAAATTTCACTATACCAATAATATAGCTGAGTATGAAGCTCTCCTTTTAGGCCTGCATTTATTGAAGAAATTAGGAGCCAAAAGGATAAATGTTCATGGGGATTCTGAGTTGATTATTAGGCAAGTAAATGGGGAGTACAGTGCTAGACATCCCAGACTTAGAGCCTATATAAATGATGTCATGGATTTGTTGAAAACATTGATGAATTCCAACTTATCTTTATCCCAAGAAACCAAAATGTCCTTGCCAATGGTTTAGCTTTTGCTGCTAGAACATGTCTTACACCTTATGAGACCAATTAATGCACCACCCAAGTCAAATTTAGACCAGCTGTCCCAGATAATGAAAAAAAATTGGAAAGTTTTTGATGGAGATAAACAAATAGAAGACTTCCTACAGTCCAAAAATGAATTTGAAACATCAAACTCAGATTCAGATTCTGATAAGGACTATACTAATGAAGAAAATCCACTTACTGAAGAAGAAAAGTCTCCTGAGATTACAGAAATAAATCTGTTAACAAATGAATTTCAACATTTGACAGAAAGTAGCATAGATTTGGACAATGAAGACCTCGAAGTGCTGTAATCTAAAGACCAAAGCTTGCCAAAAGGACTGGTTCCTTTAGAGGAATTATTTGATTTGAATGATGTGGCCAAAAACCAAAATTGGAACCCATAGAATCTGAAGTCAAAAAATGCAACATAGGCATTGAGGAAAAGTCTAAAATGAGCAAACTGTCTAAAACATTGCCAGCTCATATTAAACTGAAATACATTGAGATTTTTAGAGAATTTTCTGATGTTTTTTCATGGAGTTATGAAGATCTGAAATCATATGATACGGAAATAATTCAACATAAGATACCCCTCAGAGAAAACCAGAAACCTCTTAAACAAAAATTCCGCAGAATCAACCCTGTTCAATTACCTCTGGTAAAAAGGGAAATTAAAAAAATGTATGAGGCTGGAATTATTGTCCCTGTTAGATACTCTAAGTGCGTGTCTAATCTTGTATCAGTTAGGAAGAAAATATGAGAGATAAGGCTTTGCATTGATTTTAGAAACTTAAACGAAGCCTCATTAAAGGACAACTATCCTTTGCCCAAAATGGATCATATCCTACATAAGGTAGTTGGTTCTAGAAGAATTTCTTTGCTAGATGGCTTCTCAAGTTACAATCAAATATTGGTACATCCTGATGATCAACTTAAAACAGCCTTTACTACACCTTGGGGTACTTTCATGTATTTGAAAATGACTTTTGGTTTGATGAATGCTGGTGCGACATTTCAGAGAGCCATGGATATTGCATTTTTAGAAGAGATAGGTTACTTCATTTTGATTTACCTTGATGATATAAAAGTTTATTCTAAAACAGATGAAGAACACCTAATACACTTAAGAGAAGTCTTTGAAAAATGCAGAAAATTTGGACTGTCCTTAAATCCAAAGAAAACTCTGTTTGGTCTCCAAGAAGGAAAACTTCTTGGGCATATCATATTATAAGAAAGAATAAGGATATACCCAAAGAGGATTGATGGCATATTGCAAATCAACCATCCCAGAAACATCAAGGAACTTCAATCTTTCATTGGAAAGATTAATTTCTTGAGAAGGTTCATGCCCAATCTGGCTGAACTCCTTAGAAACATAACTAACATTATTAAGAAGGAAGGAGTTAAATGGACCTTAGAAGCAAAGAAATAATTCGAACTAGTAAAGCAAGCACTTACCAAAACACCTGTTCTTATTATTCCTAATTTTTCCAAAGATTTCTTCATTTTTTCATTTGCATCAAAACACACAGTAGCTGCTGTCCTATTACAGAAGAATTTGAATGGACAAGAGCAACCCATTGAATTTTTTAGCAAGGCATTAAGGGATGCACCTCTAAAGTATAACATAATGGAAAAAAAATCCTTTGCCTTAGTCAAAGCCTTAAAGGAATCCAGAGTTTATATTTTACATTCCCACATCATAGCATTTGTGCCTCATTCAGTGGTGAAAGACATATTGACCCAAGATTCAGATGGAAAAAGAGGAAAGTGGATTGCTGTAATTTTAGAGTATGACTTAGAAATAAAACCCACTAAACTCATAAAGGGTCAAGGACTAGCAAAACTGATGACTAAATCTAACTTCCAAGCTCTTGATATAAACATGTTTAATGCATTAGATGAACATGAGGAGTTTTTAACTCCAATTATTGAAGATCATTTTCTAAATTCATCTTAGTATGCTGACATTTTGTATGTTTTGCTCAATATTAATATTCCTCCTGGTTTTTCTAAAACAGAGGAAAGATTTTTAAAATTGAAAGCTGTAAATTACTGCATTTTGAATAAATTTTTATATTGGAAAAATGCTAGTGGATTATTGCTTAAATGTTTTCCTAAGAATGATGCAGATAAGATCAAGCATGAGTTTCATGAAGGAGAATGTGGAGGCCACCTCTATTGGAAGTCAACTGTCAATAAAATCCTTTGAGCCGGTTATTACTGGCCCACCCTCTTTCAGGATGTCCATAAAATGATTTTTGCCTATCACAAATGCCAAATCTTTGAAGGCAAAAGAAAATTTCTTCCCTTACCTCTACAACCAATCACTGTTGAAGCTCCTTTTCAGCAGTGGGGTCTTGAATTCATTGGGGAAATCCATCCTCCCTCATCTACAAAACATAGATGGATCCTCACAGCAACAGATTATTTTACCAAGTGGATAGAAGCCATCCCCTCTAGGAATGCCACAGGCTCGGTCATCATCTCATTCCTTGAAAACCATATACTTCATAGATTTGGCTGTCCTAGAAAGATCATAACTGATAATGCTGCTACATTTGGATCTAAGAAGATGGTAGAATTTTTTCATAAGTATCAGATTATATTGGGTCATTCCATAACCTATTACCCTCAAGGTAATGGGCTTGCGAAATCATCAAATAGTATTCTAGTAAACATTATTAAGAAGTTGCTGGAATATAACAAGAAATCATGGCACAATAAGCTAGTACATGCTTTATGGACAGACAGACTAACCATTAAAAAATCCATTAGAATGTCTCCCTACCAGCTAGTTTATGGAATTGATGCAATATTTCCAACCAGTTTAGGAGTGCCAGTCATGAAGCTGATCCAGGAAGTACAGTCTGAAGATGATAATGTAACAAGAAGAATAAGCCAAACTATACATTTACAACAAACCAGAGAGGAAGTATACATCATAGCACAACAAATACAAGAGAACATCAAGAAGCTATTTGACAAAAGAACCAAGGCAAGTGATTTCAAGATTGGTGATAAAGTTTTGAAATGGGATTCAAGAAGAGAAGATAAGGGAAACATGGGAAATTTGATACCTTATGGCAGGGTCCTTATCTCATCCAATCTTCTATTGGAAACAATGCATTTTTTCTGCAAGAGTTGGATGGAGCTGAATATTTTGGAGGTCCTGTCAATGGCAGGGTTCTCAAGCATTATTTTTGTTAACTGATATTTTGAGTTTCAAATCTTTTGTTCTTTATATATGTCATTGCTTTCAATTTAAGAAAAACAAAAATACAAAAACAATAGAAAAAGCAAAAGAGGGCAGAAATAAAACAACAAAGGTACAACCCCATACCAAAAAGAAAAGAAAATCTGAAAATGTGCAAGCTTAAATGCCACTCCCAAAAACAACATTGCCATTTTAGTCATACAGCCTAATCATGACTAAGATAGATTTCAATTTTCTGCTGATAGATTAGTGAAGAAGATTTGCCAAACTGTTCAATATTGGCTTATCAGTAGAGTAGATTAGGATAGAAAAAAAAAACAGTGGTTCAAACAAGCCTAAATCTTGAACCTGGAAAGAAAAGAACAACTCAAAAAGATCAAAACCAGTGCTGCAAAAAGGATGTAGGATGTTTAAAATTTCATATTTTAAGCCTTCATAGTTTTGTTTTAAAATTTCTGCAAAAAGGTCTATGTGCATCTTGTACATACATCCATAGACATCATGGCAAATAAGATAGCCTAATCCTGATTTGACTAGGTTAAAATTTTTGTTTTAGAGGACAGAGAATAAAATCTGCTAGACAGTCTAATCCTGGTAGATAATAGCTTAGGTAGAGAATTTATGAGTTCAACAGTCTAATCTGAACTCATGGAAGAAATAAGGGTAGATTTAGATCAGTTTTTCTGCTTTCAAAAAGAATAAAATGTTGATGTTCAAGGTCTGCAAGTCCAAATGCACCTGTTGAAGAAAAAAATGTTACGGAGTAGGCTATGTAGGTAGAATGTTTGGGAAAAATTTGTTTTCTGATATGATATATTGATCATCTTTTCTAAAACAACATGATCAAGGAAGAGAAAGAGCCTGTCATGGATAAGGCACAGGTCTACATCCTAGAGATTAAATTCTAAAGATTCTTGACACCTCCAAGGAGCTGCCATCCCCAAGTGGAGCCACTGTTAGCCATCAGTAAATTTTTTTCATAAGAAAATGATGGCTAAAATAGGTCTTAAGCCTTCAAGAGATCATTTTTCATCGAAAATTACTCATTCTTGAAGTCCGTTATTCCTTAACAGTGCTGTTCCTAAAAGTGTTGTTCCCTAACACTGTTGTTCCCTTCAAAACTGTTTCCTAAACAACCCCTTTTCATCATTTCATACACTCATTATGGCCCTTTTTACCCTCTATTTTCCTCTGAAAAATATCCTCTTCTCGTTTTTCATTTTTTCTTCATTCCCCTCAAAAAAACCTTCAAAATAAATTTTTTAAACCTATAAATCCTTTTAAAGGTTTAAAACTCTTCCTTTTCTTCTATCGGAACTCGAAAAACCCAAAAAACCCTTAAAAACCCCTCTTTCTACCTAAAAATTCCCTTTTATATATAACACAGGCTTTAGCCCCCGAGGGCTTAAGGTCTTTGACCCCTTTCCTCCATGTGTCCGAGCACTATGACCAAGCACCCAAAACAAATTGCATCGACTTTCCTCTATAGGCCTGCTTTTTCCTTTGGAAATCTCTCCTCGTCGATGCGATTAGTACCCTGCCCTTAAAACCTCTGGTCATACATTACTACATAGGACTATGTTCTAGGCCTAACCTTAGCAATCATCGCATCGCAAAGTTGATATTGCATCGACGGTGTACCATGTTCTTTACATCGTTTCCTTTCCATCGCCGATGCGATAAGCTCCCCCTTCCTCAGCCCCTGGTCACCTTATCCCTCCACGTGACCATTACCTAGCGCCTATGCTAAACCCCCATCGCATCAGCATTTCCATGAAAAACCTGCCTTTTCTTTGTTTTCCCGCCCCGATAACAATACCTCGATGAGATCTACACTGTAGATCCATAAGATCTAACAGCTCTCGTTCGCCCCGAAAACTCAATGCCGTAGGGGCCTGCCATCCATTGTGCAAAGGACCTGCCCTATCACACCCTGACACCTATTCCCCACTACAGTCTCTGCCCGAGGAGCGTTTTCATCACGCTCGATCCACACCATCCGATCTCATCCCTTTCATCCAACAGATCTGGTGGCGTATCGCGTGATTTTCGCATCCGGAGTTTAACACTCCAAAGTTATGCGATACCGACGGTATCAAGAAAGCCACGTGGCACAGTGCAACTGGATCGCGTTTCCTATAGGCCAAACCTCTTACCACTCCAACATCGTGCAAAAACCACCCATGGTTTTTCGAAAACCAATTTTACCCAAATTCGTGCTAAATACAGTTTAAAACCAAATTTGCACTGGTTTTCCTCAATAAACTCCTCCGCCTTCATATTCCGCTCCTTCTCACTGCTCCATCCACCTCCGCTAGCCTCCAAAGCAATTTTACCAATCACGCAGGGTATTAAAACATATTTTATGGTTTGTGCAGGTTTTGCGGTGATTTTAAAGGCTGAAAGCCCCCCTACAGTCCATAAAGGGACAGTGGCTGAGGGTGACGATCCTCAGAGCCTGATCAAAATAAAAAAGGGGATGAATCTAATGTTTTAATCAGTGTTTCATGAAGCACTGGTTTCATAGTTAAAACCCTCTAGCACAGGCCATCTGTGAACAAACAAAGTCAATGAAGACCAATAAAGAGTATCAGGAATTAAACTTAAAGGATTAAAGTGCAAAGTTTAAAGATTAAAAGGCTTAATCCTATAGTTTAAAGGTAAATGCGCAGTTCAAAGGTTGAATATAGTGGATTAAAGAGAAAGTCGGCAAATTATTAAAGACAAAGGGTTAAATACATAAAGAGGAAATATTAAGCAGTTTAACCCTATAATGAAGACCGAAAGCCAAAGAAAAGGGGATATTTAACATTAAATACAGTTAGCAGGAAAGTTTAAAGACTCAAATATGGTTACAAAGGCCCAAAAGTAATATGAAGGCCTAATCAGGGTTTAAGAGTGATAAAGAAGACAGATCAGTAGAAGAAAGGCTTTAAATTCCAAATATTAGAAGCCTTTACTTCTATGAAAACCAAAAATTCCACCTACAGACTTATTTCCTTGAAATAATACATAGTAAATGCACATTCAGAGATATTTTTCCAAAGACAACCCATAATTAATTGCCAGCCTACAAAAAGTCCCCAAAGTCAACAAAAGTGACTGAAGTTGATGAAATTTAATGTAATAATCAATTATCAGAGTTAATTCATGTCATTCCTTCTCCCTTTGGCCCTTCAAAGGCCGAGAAGCTCCTACTCTGCATTAATTGAACCAATGAACCCTTCTTACACTCCACCTCCTCGTTCTTCTATGAATACTTCTGTAGAAGACAGTATAGAGGTTGGTCTTTGGATATCTGTTGTATGTAAATAGCTTGTGAAGTTGCTATAGCTCTGTTTTGTAATTGAAGATACATAAGCTGAGATGAGAAGTTTGAAGCTGTAAAGACCCACTGGACTTGAAGATTGTAACTGGTTTGAACATCAAATACAAATAGTTGGTTTATGGGATCCTAGTCCATGTCAATGGTGATGTGTTTCTCACTGTAAATTGTTATTTTCTTATTGTTTTCATTCTTTCCACTTTTCTCTGATAAATAACAGAAAATATAGATTAGGATTTACTTCTGAAGTAGCCTAAGTCTCACTAATAAATCTTTATCCTTTATGTTTTCTGCTAATTGTTTATTTAAAGATGATTTAATAGAGTATAACCAGTGAAGTGTTGGTAAGCCCATATTTCCTAAGTAAAACTTGAGATGTTGTCTTTGGACGTTCTTGATAAGTTTTCTAATTAAAGAATGAGCTAGAGAAGTCTATGGTTAGACCTGTCCTCTAGTTTCTTCTCCAACAGTTACTTTGAAGAGTTCCCTTAAGAGTATGTTGAAAGCAGGCTAGTTTAAAAGTACTTACCTGATCTTAAACTGCTTTTTATGTTTATCATGAATGTTTTCTTTGAGAATATGCTGAAAGCAGGGTACGTTAAAAGTCTTTACTTGATCTTAAGCTATTCTATGTTTTTAATGTTTTCTCTAGAAAGTACATCAAAAGTAGGCTAGTTTCAAAGTACTTATCTGATCTTAGATTACTTTTGCGTTTTTCCTTAAGTGCATGTCAAAAGTAGGATAGTTTCAAAGTACTTACCTGATCTTAGGATTTCCTTTGTTCCCTCATCTATTTGATTTCCCTCACTCCATTTATTAGTGTTTCATTCCATAAAATCAACTTAAATAGATCCTTTGACATAGATGACTTTCCCCATGGACCACTCTTGAACCTTGTTGTTCAATTAAATCCTATTATGACTCCATAGCCCAATGGATTGATGCTGCTCCTTGAATATCTTATTAGCTGAACCATTATTTCACCTACTCACACCTTCATCCTTCATATAGACTTCCTTCATCTTCACTATATCCTTGCCCAACCAAAACAAACAAAAACTCGGTTCTTCATAACTAGCCTAAAATCATACATAAGCATAAAGAAACATCTTTGAGATACACATATATGGAGAGATCCCTCTCTGAATCTAGGATGGCTAGATCCTTAGGTTCCAAGGTGGTTTTGATGTAGGCTCTACAACATTTTTACTTGCTAATCTTGCAAACTACGAAGGCCCAACATGTTTAATCCTACAAGTTTAGATGAAGTTTGTGTCCATGAAACTCATATTGAAGCGAGAGGGAAAATAAATTCACAAGAGGGTAGCAAGAAGCCATTCACAAGTGGAGATAAAGGTAAGAACAAGTTCAAAAGGAAGGGAAATAAGAATGCATCCATAAAAAAGGAAGGAGAAAAACTAACATGCAAATTTTTTTCCAAACAGGGTCATGACGTAGCTCATTGTTGGAAGCTTCATCCTGAGCTAAAACAAAAGAAGCTTAACAACAAAGGGAAGCAAAAGAAAATTGCGACTACACAACATGACTTAAGCTCTAATTCAGGAGATGAAACAAATATCGCAACAATGGGAATGGAAGGTAAGGACATAGCAAGAACTATCTTTTCAAATTGGCATAACGATACTCAAGATGAGAAAACTAGAATTGAACTTTTCCATATTCGGGTTATTTCAAAGCACACCAAAATTGATACACTTTTTTATAGTGGTTCACAAGAAAATTTGATTTCTGAAGACTTATTCAAGAAACTAAACTTAGAGACCATTCCTCACCCAAGACCGTATCCTTTAGGTTGGATATGAAATAATTCAAACTTACAAGTTACGAGGAAATACATCTTAAAATTTACAATTACAGCAAACTTTCTTAATGAAGTTTAAATTGATGTAGTACCATATGATATTTCTAGAATTGTTTTGGGAAGCCCATATTTGTATGATAGAAAAGCTATTTTCCATCACCATGAAAACAAGTGTCACTTGCTCAAATATGGCATAGATTACATTGTTAGATAACATCGACAAAAACTAAAACTTTCACTTGTAAATGCTAGACAAATGAAGAGACTCATTAACTCTAGCAAAAATTTTGTGCTTCTAATGGTCAAGCAGAAGAATGATGTTGAAAATGAATCTTTACAAGGTTGTGATTAAATATTAAAATATTATTTTTTTGAGGTTGTTAACCAATATGATGAGATGTTTCAGGAGCCAAAATGATTTCCTCCCAAGAGGGGAATCCAACACAAAATACATTTGCAACAATATTGTCTTTTTCCTAACATTGGAATGTATAGGATGTTAGTGATGGAAAGTGAATAAATTAAAAATAAAATATAAGAGTTGTTGGAAAAATGGATCATTAGATGAAGTACTTCGCCATGCGGCTCACCTATTGTTTTGGTGCCAAAGAAGTATGGAACATGGCACATGTGTGTGGACTGTCGTGCATTGAAGAAAATTACGGTAAATAACTGTTACCCACTTCCTAGAATTGATGATTTACTTGATCAATTGAAAGATGAAAAAAATATATTGAGTTGGAATTAAGGAGTGGCTATCATCAAATTATAATTTTTTAAGGTGACATATGGAAGACAACATTCAAAACAAAGCAAGGTTTTTTTGAATGACTTGTTATGTCATTTGGTCTTTGCAATGATCTCGCTTCCTTTATGTGTGTGATGAATGATGTATTGAGGCTATTTATAGATGAGTTTGTGGTAGTCTACTTATATTAAATATTCATTTTTAGTAAATCTCTTGAACAACATGTCATTCATGTCAAAAAATTACTTGATATCTTAAATAAAGAACAATTGTTTTTAAAGATGTCGAAGTGTGAGTTTGGAAAAACATCTTTAGTGTATGGGTCACATTGTTGGAGGAAGTGAATAGAAAATAGATCCATGCAAGGTTGATGTCATTTTGAATTGGCCAAAGCCCAAAATAGTTACATAGGTAAGAATGTTTTTGGGATAATCCCAATATTGTAGGAATTTTATTGCTAACTTCTCTTATATTGCAGCTCTGTTGCATGCATTTAAAAGTGTGAAACATGTCTTCCAATGGGGAGGTAAATATGAAAAGGAATTTGATGCATTGAAAGAAAATATCAGTTCAGAGCCAGTATTTGCACTTCCATACTTGATACTTTCATTTGAGATTCAGAGTGATGCTAATGATTACACCATGGATGTGGTCCTCATGCAACATGGTAAGCCTATCTGTTTTCATTCGAAAAATTTTAACGGTGTAGTGATTAATTATCCTACATATGAAAATCAGTTGTATGAATTGGTGCAAGGTGTGAAAAAGTGGAAACAATACTTGATGGGTAAGGAGAAAATCATTAACACGAATCATCAACCATTGTAATACTTACAATCGCAAACAAAGTTGTAGCAATCAAGGCACTTTTGATGGATGGGTTTTCTTCAACAATTCCACTTGGTGATAAGGTATAAGAAGGGTATCTACAATAAAGTCACTGACATGATTTCTAGGCCTATTGTTAGTGCTACTACTATCCTTAAGCATAATTCTATTTTTCACGAGAGCTATGTTGAACAATATGCTTTAGATAATGATTTTCAAGATGTATATGAAACTTTAAGTCAAGGGAACCAAGTAAAGGAATTGGATTATCACATTCATGATAACTTGTTGTACCATCTTGGTAAGATTTGTATTTCGCAAGGAGAAAGAGTCAACATCATAAGAAAGGCACATACTTCTCTTATTGCTGGTCATTTCGGTGTAAGTAAGACAGTGGCACATCTATAGAGGTATTGTTATTGGCCTCGTATGCTTGAAATTGTGCCACATTTTATAAGAGGTTTTTCATTATGTGTTGTTGGTAAGCCTAGCAATAGAAAGTTATGATTGTACACTCCACTTCCAGTACCTTCTTGTCCATGGGAGAGTGTTTATATGGACTTTGTTGGAGGTATTTCTATGTCAAAAAGGAATCATGATTATCTTTTTGTAGTTTTGGATAGGTTCAACAAAAATTGTATTTTGATGCCATGTAAACATCAAATTGCAGCTAAAAAGAATAAGTTATTCTTTCAAAATGTATGGGTGCATTTTGGATTTCCCACATCCATTATTAATGATTGAGATTTCCGCTCTTTTGGGAAATTTTGGTCAAGCTTGTGGGGATTCATGGACACCAAATTGAAGAAAAGTATTGCATTTCATCCAAAAATAGATGGTCAAACAGAGGTGGTGAACAAGATGGTGATACATCTTCTTCGTGGTTATTACAACAAGTATCCTAAGTTGCGAGATGAAAATTTTCATTAAATTTAGCATACTTACAACTAGGCCAAACACTCTTCAACACAAACATCACCATTTGAGACATGTTTGGGATATTTGTCTAAATCTCCTTTCGATTTAATTTTTGGAAAGGATGTTGCTATTGATTTTCATAGTGACATGGACAAAGCTAAGAGGTTCATTGAACAAATCCACTTGGTGCATTAAGCAGTCGAAGAACAGCTAGAAAAGAGCCAAGTTAAGTACAAGACAAGGCACAACAAACATCATGTAGATCAAAAATTCCAAGTCAGTGATGAAGTTTGGGTTCACATTAGAAAATAAAGGCTTCAAGGAGAAGGTAAAAATTTGAAACCAATTTGATCTGGGCCATTCATAATTTTAGAAATGATTGGTGATAATGCCTTCAAGTTGGATTTGCCTTCATATATGAAAATTTATGTTGTTGTTAATGTTGATAACTTAAGGTTTTATGAGCTGCCTTTGAATGAAGATCAAGGAGAACATGTTTGGATTCCTTCCATTGAGGAATTTTCTCCTGAATACCTTGATGTACTACAACAAGATACCATTATTGACATATGAACAAGGACTTCAAAATGAGGGAATTTGGAGTACCTTTGTGTGGGGCTCAAGGGAAAAAATCCAAGTAATTTCAAATGGATTGAGATTGGAAAGGTGAGGGAATTGTACCCTCATCTGCTGAACAACTAAAAATTATATTTTTGGGTCTAAAATCTTCCAGTGGGGAGGAAAGATCAGGTGCTCAAAATTATGCTAAAAATTTAAAGTTGTTTGAATGGTGTGGAACCTAATCGACCGTTTATATATCTTAGGTATGAATCTTCTGCAACTCGTTTCATGGAAAACCGACACTATATGTGCCCAAAAACACATTCTGTCTACTTTTCCAAATAGGTAAATTTTGGCAAAAAAAATGTAGGTGGCCCAGTCAGTAGTCCATACAACTTACTGGGCATAGTTGACTGGTCAAAGGGTGACTATATAGTGGGCTAATCTTATCTCACCACTTTTCCTCCTCTGATTGGTTGTTGGATGGCAAGTTTTTATTGGTAGGAAATGTGGCCAAACACATGCTACCATGTGGCCCAACTAGAGGCCATTACGTGGCAGCATGGAAGGCCACTAAAATTTGTTTAAGCATCAAACTACATCGGATGTGTCTTGAACTCTGGACCTCCCTCTGTAAAGTGTACCGAATTACCAATACACCACTGTATTTCTTATTATATATACATTGCAAAGTTTATTATAAATTTCGTTATGGCAGAAGTTGTAGGTCGATACATGTTTTGCAATATGACCAGCTGCCATAACTAGGTGCACGATATGGAGGGCCAACCAGCCACCCAAAAATTCCACGGTCACCGTTTCCATATGACACCCAATCTAATCATCCACTGAACCTCTAGTTGGAGGTTAGTTGCCCACCCTAACCGCCTTGCTAGGTCGCCCATGTGAGCATTATGGCACTGACCACCGATGTTTAGTTAACCACCCAGAGGTATTTTATGTTAAAAAAAAAAAATCGCCAATAACAATATGTTTGATTTTTCGTACTTAAGGTGTCATTTGGAAAATCAAGGTTCTAACAATTTCGCCTAAAATTCTGGGAAATTGTCACCTAGTTAGCGAAATTAAGGGAGAAATTGGAGGACTTGTCTGGATTTTGGTTAAATTGTGGAGTGGTTAGGAGGAAAAATAGGGGCTCATAACTTCTCCAGTTTTTGACCAATTTCGGATAAAAAAGAGGCTAGATAGACATTTTTGGGCATTCTAGAGATGATGGAACATGTTTTGAATCCATTTGAGCACTCTAAAAGTATGTAATCTCTATTTTGAGAATAATGAAAGAGGGCCAAGCTATTGGAAGTTGGACAAAGGAGACCTAGCCCAAGAGGGGTGAACTGCTTCATCATCTGCTATGTTGTGGTGACTATTATGGTGCATTTTTCTGTTATTTATGTATATTTCAGAGTTTAATTACATTCTTTATGTGTTTAAAAATTAACATAAGAGCTCTCAAAAACTCAATTTAAACACTTGTAATTTGAAAACCCTCAAGCACAATGTGATTAAGATCTCATACAGATAAGTAATCCCTAAGGCATGATGAGAAAATCTCCTTCTCAAATTGATCATGCATGCATATGAAAGCGATTTGAATTTATGTTTCTTATGATGAAGTGGTGCACTTGGTATTGAAAATTTTGACCATGATGAACTTCTTAAATTATATGAGGCTATTGGTATGTTTGATGTCTAGCTAGCATATATTATTTTGAATATCTTGATCCTGTGAAGAAGGTTAGCACCTTGACTCTAGTAAATGATACACTTGACACTTGACATACATAAGACATGATGGATCTCATATAGAATGTTACCTCATTGATTTATATATACAATGGTATTGATAATGCTTGTGATGATCATGATGAAAGTATGGAAAAAGGGTTGAAACTCTTGTTGTTTTGGTAAAATTTTTGATCCTATTGATCATGATAAGCAATGTAACCATGATGATAAAAGTATAAATATGATATTGAAATTGTATATCCTTCATTAATCATGGTTATGTTTTGATGTGATTAGTAACTATGGCATACGGTAAAACTGAATTCCCTAACTTGATGGATTGACTTGATAGAAGTGATATTGTGTTCATGATCTTTGAAGTATGATGTCACACCTGTGCACTGCCCCTATCATGTGACTTTAACCCTTGATGAATGATTGATGTCATGTTGTGATGATATAATAACTGATGTTAACATGTAATAACTGTGATGGGTATATGTTTTACTCTATGATCTAACATGTCTGTTGATGTATGACAATATAATAGACAGTTTTATGACATGAATGAAGACAACTAAAGTTTTTTCTGATTCATAGGGAGAATCTGTATATTCTTTACTATTGAAATATGGTTTATGAGTATGAATAGAAAAATATCTGACAATGTTGATCTGCAGCAAAGCTTTGATATGAGGTGAGATAGTTTTATCTCACTCTAAGCCTCACTCATATGGAAGAAAGCCTACATGTGCAACTATAACCTCCCAACTGCATGGATGTAAGTTCATGGGTGCGACCAAGGCACTAAGACAGTTATGGGCTGATCTGACCTCAATCACTAGAATAACACCTCAGAGGAAGGTCTATGGGTGTGACTATGCCTACAAGACACAAAAATGAAGTTTTGTGCATGAGATCATATGTTCACCTGAAAGATATAAATCCTACAGATGTGGAGCAGACAATAAAAATATATGTGAGTAGGGAAGTTTGAATTATTATTATAATATGTATATTGAATTTGTGGTTTTAGGTGATCGGGGGATGCATATAGATATTTCATTATGTTTCAAGTTTGTGCCACAAGAGTTTGAAATGATTTGGTTGATTGATATAAATGAGGTGTATGATTCCTGATAATGAATTATAACTTTGAATCAATGACTGAGATATGTCTTGGACTATATATATCACTATGATAGAAAATTTGAATTTGACATGATGTCTAATGACTTGTATTATGATCATAATAATTGACTCTAAGATATTGATGACTTTGATATTAGTATTGATCTTGCTTCTAAACTTTGATGAGATGATTTAGTTTATTTGATTGCACAATATTCATTTATGAAAGGTTTGTCTGTTGGTTTAGTAAAGTGCTATAGTTGCAATGAGAATTGCATGAAAAATGCTCCCCAATCCAGATATGTCTGCATTGAAAGTTATCTAGTCAAGCTAGGATGATGCATTGATACAAAACTCTACTTCAGAAGTGTTTCAAGGTATGACTTTGATTTTTACTTTTTTTTTATATATTGATGGTCTACTATTGATAGGTAATGAGAATCTAATGATATAAATAAGAGGTATTAGCTTATGAAGTTATAAATACTGAATTATTGCATCATGATGAATATATTTCTGAAGTTGGAAAAATAAAAATTATATTGCAAAGCTATTTCATATTTTTGGAAAGTGGAAATACAAATTCTTGGACACTTCGATCAATTTCAAGATGTTATGAAGAGATATTGTTGAAATTGACTTGGAAACCAATAGTTGATTGAAGTATTGATGTTCCGTTTTGAGCATATATTTGTATATATATTGAGTCAATTTTTGAATGAGATGCTTCATCCACATAGAGTTTCCACTGAGCACCCTTCGATATATTTGAATGGGATAATCTATATTTGATAGTCCTCCTGCAATATATGACTACTTGGATGTACTAATGATGATTGGGATCATTATTGATGAGATTAACACATATGAGTGTTGCCTTAATATGATATTTTCCATTTTGCCTTTGATGAGAGGTCCATAGCTTTACACATGACTAAGTTTGAGAATGGTGTTACTAGAATGACTGGCTATGAGGCAGGATTATAAGCTTTTGAAGAGATGTTTAAGAAATTCCTGGATATGACATGGATGAATTGTGATGTAAAATAGTTGGATTCGATTGGAAGATAATACAATATATATATAGTTGGGGATGAGATTATTTCATATATTGAGACAATGTAGTTGTACAAAACAAGATTTGGCTTTTTGTTGGCACCTCCTTAAGAGGGAGGATGATTATGGTATACTTTGTGATTTATATGATTATTTACGCTCTAACGTGATATTTTATGTGATGAGCTATATTAATAGGAGATATTTGTTATTAAGACATGTTTCTAAAATGAGCAGTGTTGATCGAGAAAACTGAGCCAACTCTTCCTCCTTTGCTTGAGCTCTTGGGGTGTGGAATTGAGATAAAGTTATCCTGGGTTAAGGGAACTCTAGACAATAGGGTTTCACCCCTATCTGTTACCCATAGGGTTGGATTATTAGCTCACCCTATCTTGGTATTTGTAGAGTATACCCTAGTTGGCATCATACCCACAAGTTAGGCTTGTTGCAGGGATTGTCCCTCCCCATCTGGCCAATGAGTTGAGGAGACTTAGAGGTGTTGGATACTTACTTATTGGTAATTTAGGTATCTTCTCCAAGTTGGATTATTGTGTAGGTGTTCTACCACATGACTATTGAGGGTCATTGTTGTGAAGATCAGTAGGAAATAGGATGGTTTGAGCAGTGTCTCCCCTATATCACCTATTTCTCGATATCGGGTTGTAGTAGCAACTCCCCCATGAGATTTTGGGCTGAGTAGTAGCTCCTTGGTGTGGTTCCAGGTTGGGATGTGCTTCGTGATGATATGATATCCGATAATGATGTGGGTCATAGATATGACTCCCCGCCAATATTCCGGGTAGTATCTCGTTGACCGATATTTTGGGTAGTAGCCCACTGATAAAGAATTTGGGTAATATCCCGATGAATAAAGAGAAATTATTCTTCTTGATTCGAGAGAGTTTAACATATGAACATGGAAAATCAAGATATAAGAAAGAATGAGCAAGAGATGAACTGAAATGATAAATGATGATATGGGATGATGAGATACTTGAGATTGGATATGATTTGATGATAGTATACATGTGACAATGATGCAGGTGGAGTTCTCCCTAGTTAAGAGGGAGTGTTAAAAACATGCATCTGGGGTCAAATTCCACCTTGGACAACTCAGATGATAGAGATAAATATTTCACTAAATTCATCTTTTCGAGAGGACCAAAATCAACCTAAAGATCATTTCATTTGGACAAGAAAAAGTTGTTTTTTGAATTTATGAACACTCTCATGTACATTGGATCAGGTCGACCTCACAAACATGTACTATTTGATAAGGTCAGGCCTAAATAAAAGTCAACCCATTGGAAGGCTATGAATATAAGTGACCACTACCTCATTTAGACATAATGATGAGACACACTTCTATATTGTTTTTGTCATGCACAAGTCTGAGCCTTTTCCATGGAGGTTCAGGTTCGCTTTGAGGTGAAAGCGTAGGTCTGAAGCTCGCATATCACATATGCTATATTCATGTTTTGGTGAAAAATAAAAGTCTTCATAAAATATTGAAACACATAGCATCCCTAAGAAAAACTCAACATTATCTAGAGAAGTTTTCTTATGGTTCTTCCGGTACCACAACGGAAGATGGTCAATGTGTTTAGCTTTTTCAACATAATGGACTTTATTTTTTCATTTTTTAATAATATTTTGACTCCAAAATTTATAATTAGGTATAAACATTATCGATTGTCTAACAACAATTTGTTTCACCAAAATTTTAATCATATGAGTTATTCCTTTTTTAATGCCTAGAGTACCTAGCCTTTGCTACCTTAATGCCCACCTAAACTTATGATAGATTTGAATTGAGAAGGAAACAACCATTGTAATTTTGTAATTTCTTTTTTTTTGTATATGACTAAAGCACCTATCCTTAGCTACTTTCTTGGCCACATAAACTAATAATAATTTTGAATTGAGAAGGGAATAACTTTGGTTTTTTTTTTAAACATTTTATTACTTTAATTTTTCTCATCGGTAGTTATTGAGTTGAGAGGTTCATTCTACAATCTAGTATAAGGAGATGTGTAAGTATGTATGTACTCAACTTGGAGTTGACATGTGTCCCACTTAAAATAAAAATAAAATATTCTCTAGATATGAAAGCAATGTCCACTATAATAACGTAATATAATTTTGTGTGAAGTAATTAGAAGTTTAAAAAAAAATGTTAAAAGAAAATATTTTAATATTGTATATAATAAATTATTCAATGTGAGCTATTAATAAAAAAATATATTAATAACAAAAAAACCATTTTAATGTGTGTTGATAAAATGTCTCAGTACACATGTTATGTAAAATATTTTAATGTCAACTATGTATATATATAAAATGTCTTGATATACATATTATGTAAAATATTTTAATGTCAACTATGTATATATTATACATTGTTTTTTTTAATTATGTACATATTGTATAAATGTATTGGAAAAATAATGTTTTTACAACTAAACATTTGTACTCTATATAACATCTAAAAATATAACTTAAAAAATGAACAATTATACATTATATTTTACATATATAAATGTCTTTTCAAATTAATGACATCATCATTAAGACCAAATCCTAATGATATAATTAATCCAAAAAATATTTATCTATTTTATAAATCACAAAAATCTCAACTCTAACCTTATATTTTACATTTAAAAAAAACTAAATAAATTTAATTTCATGTGATATAAAAAAGCATTTCTAATTTTCTCCCAATAATTGTGTTGCGAGTTTATTTTTTCTATCCTTTATGGTTAATAATGATGTTTTCATACTTATTTATTCTCTTATAGGTTGTTATGTTGCTTAGTTTCACAACAAAGTTTGTACTTTTTGCACACACCCAAATCCAAATTCGTCCGAAGTTATATGTCGGCTTGGTTTCTTAATTTTAGAGGTTATTAAAGCCCAATTTTATATTGTTTCATATGTGGTGGCTTAGACAATGTAATTTTTGCTTAAAGGGCTTGCTCTTCAACCTTAACTTGAGGTTATTGGTTTCTTAATTATAATATTTATTCAATCTCATTTTTTTTATTATTCCCTATATGGTTTCCAATAGTGTCATTCTTTTTTAAAGAACTTGCGCTTTTCTCTTAACCTACGATGCAACTATTAGTACATTTCCTATGAAAATACTTTAAAATTTTCTTTGAAATATTCATTCAATTTCTACAAAAGATGTATACTATATGACTATGAGTTCTCATGCATTTTTCATATGTCTCGGCCATACATGAATTGCTATGAGAATTTCTTTTGTGCAATCATACCTATTAAATTTTGTCAATTCTTTGTGTATTTTAAGTTTTTACAAGTAATTTTTCTTATTTTCATAAACTGTGTCTAATGCTATGTAGGTAGGGAAAGAAAACTTTTAAATGATTTAGAGTAGTTTTTTTTCTTTTCTTTTTATTACTCAATTTTCTTTATTTATAATCATTGATCCAAAGTGATTCAAAGTTTCGTTGTTTATTCTATTTAGATTATTTATAATGAAGGAAATTTGTTTGGTTAAGAAAAAATTATTTGTTTAGCATTTATCAATCAAGTTCATCTATTTTTTCGTTTTTATTTCATTTTTCCATTTCATCATTTGCTAATATCATCTATCATGCAATTTATAGTAGAAATATGTCACACCAATTATGTATACACTCCGTGGCTAACTAAATTATTGGTTCATAACCCTAAATTAATCTCTAAAAATAAATAACTCGATCATAACCAACTAAAATCCCTAATTTAGGACCAAAATAACATTTTGTTTAGATTAGGATTATGTGGATTATGCATCGGGATAATTCTCCATAAAATTTCAAATTGAAACATAATTGTTGTCATTTTAGCGAGATTAAAAAGCCTTTCTAATGGATGTGGTAAAATTCCATTTGGAAATGGGATGCACTCTTGAGTTTTGATGTTGAAGTCAAGTTTATTATTTTAACATATCAAACCAGATCCTTTTAGCCTATGTTTAAACCTAGGTTTGGGTTGAAAAATTATAGCAATAAAGGCTCAATTTGACTTTAGCCTTAGTCAAATTGAGTAAATTGAATTTCCACATCAACAAGACAACTTGGAGGAAATTAACTAGTGTGACATGGATCTTGTCACTTAGTTAGCTTAGTAAATCCGATTTAGTGGGATACGATTTCAACCATGCCCGTGTGATTACTAAATTTTAGCAATCTAGTTCAGTTATTTTCAGTTGTATTCAGTTAGATGACCTCTCACTATTGATAGAGTCAATTGAAGGTTGATTGTGTGGTGGGAGAAAAGTCTAACTCAGAGATTTGTCAATTAACTAATCAATCAACCCAAAATAGATAATGCATGCATGGAATTCAAATTTCTCATGTAAAGTGGAGATGAAAAGGAAGTGTAACATGAGTTGTATACTAGTTTGAGTGTACAGGTGTTGCGTGAATTCAGAAGATCAATTCTTAGGAATTATGTAATCAATTGGGGGGGGGGGGGGGGATTTCTATCTTTTAGGGGCTAATTTCCTTAGGAATTGCACAATGAAATAGGAGGCTAGGTGAGAAAATAATTGACTAAGTGTTGGAAATATTTTCTCATTCAACAGAGAGAACAATTTTTCTTTTTCAAGTTATGCTCAGAGCTAGAGCAAGCAATTATAATAGTTTCTCTATTCCACTGGTCAATGCAAAGAGACTTAAGGGTTTTTCCTAGTTGGGTTCCCTTAGAAATCATTGTGTACTTATAGCTTTGCTTATTTCATGTCTATGCATGTTGTTCTAAATTGTGATTTCCATTTCGCATATTAGTAGAGTGGAATTTTTGTCTCTTGTTTTTAGTTTGAAATCTTGAACAGTTGCAATTTCTATTAAATTTCTATATCTTGAATGTTGGATGCCTAATCTATTGCACACATTAGTGAAGATATAGCTTAGTGGCTACTCTTAAATTCCCAACTAAATGGATTTCATAGGTTGAGGAGGTACTTTAGGTGAATAGTTATTGGTGATTAAGAGATCAAACAATTCAAATTCACTTAGTCCCCACCTCCATTCTCAATTTATTGAACTCTCCCGTCATTTCCATATCTATCAAATACTCACGTGTCTTTCAACTTTTTTCCTTCAAGTACATAATAAATAGCCCCAATCTTCTTATTTATCATGAATTTTGTAATTCGTACCCATAGATAAATTATTAGTGCCCTTCATTAAAATTATATATTTCATACATTCACTTACACCTTCAGTGGGCTTCACCACGACCATATTAGAATGCATTTTTTCTATAAATGGTTGAGAAGAAAGTCATTAGTGTTTTAGGATAATGTATTTATTTTTTATATGATCAATATTTGTACATCATATAGTACATTTTTGTGCTTTATTAAAACATATTAATAAAAAAAAATCACATCACCTAAGAATATAGTTTAAATTTAGATATTTTTTCCTTGATATATGTTTTCTTGAATCATGCTTATGATTAAGCATTTCATTTCACAATTTCATAGAGAGGTTTAATTAATCAAGAAATACAATGAAACCACTCGTTTTTTAGTTGTTTCATTATACTTCAAGACCTTGACCCCATTATCTAGCATGGTTCATACTCGTTATTTGACACATCATGTTAGATTGCCTTTTATTCCTCCTTCAATTCAATCCACATTAGGTTCATCCCCAATGAATCTATCCACATAAATTTATACTTTATATACCTAATCAAATTTTCCATCACCAACCATGGTTGAAATAGACAAAAACCAAACCCTCCTCTACATATGTAGCATAAATATTATGAATTTGGCTAAGGTTATAAATGATCCCAATTAACATGATCCCATTTGGCCACCCATTCCTACCAATATTAATTTAGACATCCATATTATTCCAACCATATCATGTGATCCAAGATTTATGCAGGAACGCAAAAAAATACACATATAACTATAAATACAAATATGCAGCGGAAATAACACTTCATTTCATTAATATCAAAGAACTGAAATTTGCTTACAGATAGAATGGAAATAAACTAACTAGGGTGCTAGTAGCTTATCTCTGAGAAGAGATGTGGTGGCTACAGGCCTCTGAAATGTATTACAATGAGGCTCGAATGCATATTTATTGTTGAGAAATAACAGAAAACCCTAAACATCCAAAAACCTAACCGTAGGAGATGAAGTGCCAAAACTATGGGCACCATTTGGGTAAATTTGTGTTTTAACTTCCTGGGGACGTAACTTTAACATACGATCTCTGTTTGACACACACCATACCTCGTTAGAAATATATGTTTGAGGAATTCAAATTTTGATGTGAGAAACATCGGTCCATGGACCCATGTTTCTCCCAGTTTTCCTAGAAAACGTCGTTTAGGGCCCCAAAACTGCTTCGTAATTTCAAGATCGGGAAAACTACTAAAAATAGTAAGTTGTGCCGAAACTAAAAAAATGAAAGAACCAATGGTGGGGATTCAAATGGAATAGGTGGGTGGCCACTAATATCCACCTGGATCATTAGGGGCTCCAAACGGCTCTGAAAGTTCAGGACCAGAAAACCTGCTAAAAATAGTAAGTTGTGCTAAAAGTGAAAAACTGAAAGAACTGATGGTGCGGGTCCAAATGGAATAGGTGGGTGGCCACCAATATCCACTTGGATAATCACTCACTCCTTAGGAAGCAATGGTCCCCATTTCAGTAAGTTCCTCCATGAGAGGAAAATTATACTGAACTTGATATTGGATTTGTCGAGGATGTTGTGGACTTGCTGGCGGACGTGTTGGATGCATCCAATAAATTTAGTTTTCTCAAATAGTACATGTGCGGATTTTGTCTGTGTAATCACATGAGGTATGACAATATCAGACGATGGTGCGCTGGGGGTCATATCGATGGAGTGCTTGTCCTGAAAGTGTAGAGAAACCTCTGTGGGTGAGGAGAAACTATCCTCGTATTCCTCCATGATTTTGTCCATCTACTACAACTATGTAGGGGAGCCCTGTTTCGAGGTTGTGGCCACAATATTCTTCTTTCCCTGTGAGTGATTTGTAAGGAAAATAAATTTCCTAGTTTGGGAAACAATCTTACTTTGTTGTTTTTCAATAGTCAAGGAGATAGCAAGAGGCAATACTACCTCCAGTATCATGTACAATTTATTTCCCAAATTAATAACAACAGAACGAGGTCTAGAATCATACACAACATGTCGCCTCCACAAGTATAGTTGGCTCAATAATACATCAACTACATTAAGAGGAGCAACATCACACAATACATCATCCGTGAATGGCTTGATGTTGTATGGAAGGTGGCACTGCTGGCGGACGCAAAGATATCTCCCTGGGTGAAGCCACCCGATGGTATATGACTGCGGGTGTGCTATGGTTGGTAGGCTGAGCCACTTCACAACCTATACTGAAATGAGGTTCTTTTGGCTTCCTCTATCGACAATAAATTGCAGTCGAGAATGCTTCACCCACATCTGTGAATGGAAGAGGCGCTCCCCGTCCTCTGGAGCTTGGTGGTGGCAGCAATGGCACTGGGGTTTGCATCAATGATCTGGTTCCCTTTGTAATCTCCCTTGTCTAGTTCTAGCTCAGGATTAGAACATGCATCTAATTCAGGTGACTTCAGTTCGACCACGAGCAACTGTTTGGCCCGACACTCGTTTGTGTTGTGGGTGGGGCTATTATGAAATTCACACCACTTCCCCGCATCCTTCTTTAGGTTTTTGGTGGTTTTCTGAGTCATCCCTCTTTGACTCTGCCCCCTTTTCTGTGGTTTTGGGGCGTCTTTCCTTGGCTTCGGATTCACAGATCCAAAGTCTCGCTTCTTGTGCTTAAATTTCTACTCAATCTTGGTGGCATAGCGATATGCCTTGCCAAGCAAGGTAATGTTGAGGAACTCCATTTCCTCCTGAAAGTTTTTGTGCAGGTAGCTGTGGTACTTGAGCACCAAATGTTTCTACGAATCTTTGATACCCAACTTTTTGCGCAGGGTATGGAATGGATTCGTTAGCTCATGCACATCTTGATCCCTTTGTTGCCACGATGTTGTCCATTGTATGTACTTTTCCTCATAGCTCCCCATGGGATAGTATTTTTCCTTGATGGCGTCTCATAAATAATTCCAAGTGGGTATGCCTGAGAATAGAGAGGGTTCTATCTCATCCTTTTTCTCACAGTAGGTTTCCCACCAGTCCTTGACATGGGGGGTAGTTTTGAGGAGTGAAAAAATAATCTTCTCCCGGTCGGAAAAGTCATGAACCGAGAAATATCCTTCTAATATATTCAACCATCTATCTACATCATCTGCATATATTTGACCCTCAAATATGGGAATGCCAAAGTTTACTTGTACCTTAAATGGAGTCGCGCCTCCAAGGTGACTGTTGGATGCAGATGTGCCATTGATGGGTAGTCATTGAAGGATCTAGGAAAATTTATCAATTATCGCGTTCCTTTGTTTTTTGAGGGCCTCCTCGAGCAATATTTTGATAGGAGCTCCTTCTCCCTCATATTTATTTTCATCCCCCATGGGTGGTCGTCGAGGTTTGCGAGGCTAATATTGAAAAGGTTCAACCAGATTGAGCCCTAATTCCCTATACCCCGACCTCGTTGGGGACATCCAAAGAAGGATCGAGAAAAAGTAGACTGCTCTGATACCACTGATCCAGATTTAGGCAGGAATGCAACAAAATACACATATAACCATAAATACAAATATGCAATGGAAATAAAACTTCATTTCATTCAAAGAAATGAAATTTTCTTACAGACAGAATGGAAATAAACTAGCTAGGGCATTGGTACCTTATCTCTAAGAATAGATGAAGCGGTTACATGCCTATGAACTGTGTTACAATGAGGCTCGAAGGCCTATTTATTGTTGAGAAACAATATAAAACCCTAAACATCCAAAAAACTAATTGTAGGAGATGAAGCGCCAAAACTATGGGCCTCGTTTGGGTAAATTGTTGTTTCAACTTCCCCGGGACATAACTTTAGCATACGATCTTCATTTTACATGCACCATACCTAGTTAGAAATATATTTACAAGGAATTCAAATTTTTATGTGATAAAAATTGGTCTGTTGAACCGTGTTGCTCCCATTTTTCCCAAAAAACATCGTTTAGGGTGCCAAAACGGCTCCAGAAATTCAAGACCTGAAAAACTGCTAAAAATAGTAAGTTGTGTCGGAACTGAACATATGAAAGAACCGATGGTGGGGGTTCAAATGGAATATGTGGGTGGCAACCAATATCCACTTGTATCATTAGGGCCTCCAAATGGCTCCGGAAGGTCAGGACCCGAAAACCTCCTAAAAATAGTAAGTTGTGCTGAAAGTGAAAAACTGAAAGAACTGATGGTGTAGGTCCAAATAGAATAGGTGGGTGGCCACCAATATCCACCTAGATCATAATGTTTTTTCATCTATGATGCTCCTCCAATATCATCATATAATATTCTCTTATGACTAAGATGTTTTAATAAACTTCGCAAAATTTGTTGTGAGATGGTATATTGATGAGTCAAAAAACTCGTATGCTTATTTTGATTCCATTAATAAGTTTTTCCTTGTTTTTATTTAAATTGTGGGTAATTCATTATGAAATAGTTGATATCCTCACTAGAGTCCACCCATATTACTATCAATATCCATGAATGGTGTACAATATGAAACTTGTGTAAAATTGACCTTAAAGGCCCTCTCCATTTATATATTTTTTCACTCCTTGAAATCACCAAAAAAAATTCCACCAGCATGTCTCAAAAAAAATAGAAATCCATCCTTAAGTCCATAAACTTGAATCTCATTTATGCATAATATTTGTCTTTGTATAATGTTATTTCCAATGATTTCGATAAATTTTCTCAGAGTAATCTATGATAGGTAATTCACATGTCACTAATAATGACATATTGTCTATTGCGAAATCCTTTTATCAATAGGAACAATTGATTTTCTCCATTTGTACTAGCATTGTTGGTAACTATTATGATGGATCAGAAAAGAATTCTATTGGCCTCACTTCATATGGAATTTTGACCATGTCACATACCCATCCCAATTTTACTTACGATGTGTCACATCCCTCTAATCTAGGTTTTTGTACATCCTACACTAGTATTCATGCATATCTGAATGTGCATAACCCTTTATATAATGGTTAACCCTTTTGTATTAGTGCTTCCACCTCATATTGTCATAGAACCTCTTACTAAATCCTCTATTTAAAAATCCATATTATCCTTTGTATATCCCTCCATTTAGCTACTTCATTTCTTAAGCTACATTGATTCAGTCTTAGATCAACCTATTTTAGCTTACTCATTCCCAATAATGACAATATTTTATCCAAAAAATATTTCCCAATATTCACATAATAAAGAAAGGATAGGGGCCTATTGACAAGTAGGAAAATTATTTCCTGCAATGGGGAGACACCACACGATCATGGCCACAATTATACCCTTACTCATTTGGTGTGGCAATACTCACCAATATATAGTCCTAGTTGTTTCTACCTAAACTAACATACACTAATTACCTAAACTAATCCAAATGACTAATATATATATATATATATATATATATATATATATATCCCAAAGCTAATCTAATCTAATTATCCTAAATATCTGTATATAATTTCTACTTAAGGTCATTCTAACTACTAACATTTAGAAATCTTGGTGCAACTAATACTAAGGAGGGAAGGGATTACCCACATGTAGATCCATTAAAGAAATATAGATGTTTGAAATGATAATCCTTGTGATTGAAATTTGGGTTCAAATAACCACCTAAGAGGTTTATTCTCTAATGGGAGAAATGGGAGAATCTATGTTTTTTGTGATTCTAAAACATGTGCATGAAACTCTAATTTAATATGCAATAAAATTAATTAACCTATCTGGATAGTGAGAGTTAATTTATAAGTAACGATATGAAAATCATATAGAAGATAATGAATCTAAGAACTCATAAATAGTTTGAAACTTAAATAAATTGTGAAGAACAAATGTATATCTCAATTACAGAATTAAACTAAATATTGCAATATTCATAGCAGGAAACCATTCATTGGATTTGTACCTTGAATAAAACAAAATCAAGAATGCATATAACAATAATATATCACATACACACTTTCAACATATAAAATGGACTCTTTGAAAAAGTTTCAAGGTCTTCAAAATTAATGAAAAATAACATATAGAGAATATTGGTGTCCTTCAATACATATTCATCTGATCGATGAACCCCTTCTCACAAAAATAGCTGTATATATAGATAAAAGTTTGAAAAAAATATAATATTAAAATTTTATTTATAAACTACTTTCGTATAAAAAAAATGAAATATTTCATGGATGAGATTCTATTTCCAAAGAAAATCTCTATTGTTAAAATTGTTCAAAGAAAAAGTACATAGATCAAGGACAACAGATGTAGGCCAATAGCCATAACAAAACCCCTCTTTAGGGGAAAACCCAGTTAGTAATTCTTCCTTCAATAGTATTATTGAGACTCTATACCTTGACTCGGACCTCCTCCACACCAATTCATCCTTCCTTTGATCTTTCCCCAATCTAGAAGCAACAGCAATAATAACAACACTATACAACACTTACTTCGACCTTATAAATTAGGCCTTGCTTCTAGAACTCCTATCTTGCTTCTAGGTGTTCAATTTTTACCTGATACAACTTCTCAAGGAACCAAAACTCATAAAATTAAACTCTGACCTATTCTTCATTTGCCAGCAGAAACATGCAGCAACTGGCAGCAGCAAAAAAATGAGGGACATCGATCTTCCAAACCAGGGCACATAAGAGAGAGAGAGAGAAACACAAAAAATTCAATTTTCCTTCAGTCCTTTAGCTTTTCCAAACTCGCACTCCTTTTGAGCCCTTCCTTGACTTTGCACTTTTTCCTTGCAACAACAAATATCAAAATTTTGTGTGTGTGAGTGAGTTCTCCAAATGAAATTGATCTCCCTATATTTATAAGCTTATGATGAGATTGTATTCTTGGGCTTGAGGCCAACTAGATCACTTGGAGGTCAACTTAATGTGGAGGCTCCATAAATCATATTTCACTCAATACTTGACCTAATTACATGATTCAAAAGCCTAGTATGGGTCAATTTAAATCTGTAATGACTCTATAAACTCAAAATAGATCTTAGAAGTCCACAATGGGGACTTTTTACTAAAATAATATGACCCAAGAATGAAACACATGCTTTAATAAGTCATTTAATATGAGTATAAAATTAATTTTATTCTTTTATAACTAAAGTAAATATTGATTCAAATACAATTTATGAAGTCTGGACCTAGTTACAATCTTCAACACTCCCTCTTAACTAGGGAGGTATTCATAATACATCAGTACAAGTAATATCTCAACTATGTGAACTATGAATTATTTTTAGGCGATTTAATGCCATGGAATATATTCCTTACTAGGGAAATATATCCATTAGTCACTCAACAATTTGGGCACCGCAATGCCATGGACTAGATTCTTGACCAAGGAAATCTATACAAGTGGGACTAAGATGGACTAAAGCTTTTATCCTCTATAGGTACCATAAATCTTACTTACTAACCATCAACCTAGGGAACTAGGTGCACATCCACGTGATGCCACCCTCCATACCAAACATCTAAACAAAATGTCGGCTCGATGGCTTTCTAGGCAATGCTTCACTCACAAAGCCTGAACACCCCTTGATCCAACAGATCAAGTATAACAAATTTATCCCAATCAAACTAATTGGTAACCAACATACTATCAAAACCTTTGAGAGATTCAATTTTACAAGCACAGCCCCAATTATCAATACACGTTAAAATACATAGTCAAAGCAAACCTTTAGGGTTTCGATGTTTTGCTTCAACTAATATTAGTAGGACTATCAGTTGAATATTTGAGAGAATATTCCTCTTCCTACTTCACATGTAGAAACATATATTCCAGAATGGATTCTCCAATTAAAAATTACATCGTGCCTTTCCTCTTAACTAAGGATATTTCTTCTATCGAGGCTCCCTCTTAATGTAGGGAGATTAACTTATTCCTTCAGTGTTGGAGAGTTTTTCATGGATTCCATTCTTCTCATCATAATTCTATTGTGGACTTCTTCACCAATATGATGTACCTACACAAACTTTAGATAGCAAGTACAACCTATTTTATAGAAGCATGAAGTTAGTCATGACAAAATATTATAGTAGCTGAAGCATTTAGACTTTACATAATCAAAAAAAGACTATACTTCAATACTTCAACCTCTAGCCCAGGTTTTGATACAAACCCTAAATCACATCAACAATTTAATCAAGATGATAGAAGATTATTTTTTTCATATAGTGATCCCTAAAAATAATTCAAAAGAAAAATAAAGAGATCTAAACTTTTCAAAGCCATATGATGGGCTATCTTCTAAGGTTTTATGTAAACCCTGTATTTTTCATCATAGATAAATTCTACTAGGGTTCAATCTAAACCCTACATTTTCCATATATAAATTCTCAGTAAACATTATATAGATTTAGATGAATACGCATACTAGATAATTTTAATCATTACTAGGTCTTAGATGTAATGCCCTAGACTTTTCAATCATCATCCTAGAACTTTGAATAGGGCTTGTTTCCAAACCCTAGGACTTATGAACATTTATAAATTTTGTTAACACATATATCTAGGAGATTAAAATCATGCATAATTATATCATATGTTCAAAAATATTAATATATTAGACATATATCGACCTAGACTAAGCTACGGATTCAATCAAAGGAACATATACTTAAGGTTTTATTCCTAGGAATTTGCATAACAAGGATTTTTCTTGTAGACCTAACCAAAACATAAGGTTTTAGTCCATGTCAAAGAAAACCCTTATTATTTCAAAACTTCAAAAGTTTGAGATTTCAAACAACATCATTAAAACCCTAATAAGTTAGAGCTTTCATGATCATACCAAAATCCCAAACATGACATTATCAATATACCAATCAATATAGAAATTTCTTCATTAATGACTCTAAGTATGTTTAGGGATTCACAAATTATCAACATACCCTTAGGTTATGGTTTTCCATAGAACCTTTTAGGGTTATTTTTATGCAAAAAGTTAGAGATACTTGAGGTGGGTAGACTCATCAAATGATGAATCATTCCAAAAAATAATCTTTTAAGATTCAGGAGAGGTAGACACAACAATAGTTAGTAATGTAGAATAGATATACCAAAGAGAATAACAAGACATTATAATCTAAGCCATAACTTTGATAATTTTACAAACCTTTTTACTATCCATTATTTTTCTAGTGAGACCTTCCTTATTAATCCTTGAGACCTTCTCTTATGTTCCTTGAGCATTCAGTAGACTAATTCCTAGACAAAATAGATATAGACGGGTGAATATAATCATAAGTTTAACTAATTATATGAAACCAAAATTGAGAGGGCATGAGATAGTTATCATGAGGAGTTGTCTTGGGCTCCTTCCCAAGGTTTTAGGGATACCTAAAACTGATAAAACAGGAAAATTTCTTTCCAAAAATATGTTAAACCTATATAAAATATACAAATGAAATAACTAAATTTAGGAACAAGGGGCTTATTAGTGTAAGTCCCTTATTTCGTTCTCTTCGGGCTTCCCTCTCTTGGGAGAGGATACTTCTTCAGAGACATTTGCATGATCTTTATCTATTTTCTTGTTTCTAGGAATGTCGAGGTAATTCCCCATTTTATGGCAATGATAGCATTCAATCTTGGACGTATCTACCTTCCTCCTTGGCCCTTTATTCATGAAGTTTCCCTTGTGATGAACAACATAACACTTTGAGACTTCTTCATTGTTGGTTACTAATGATATTCTCAACTCTTATTGACTGCATGATGTCCATAGCTCCTCAAAGGTGGGAGCTTCTTTCTAGCTATTGAGACTTGAAGCAAATGCACTCCAAGAAGGTGGCAGTCCTAGTAGGGTTGTGATCACAAATTATTTATCTGTCACAATTTCATCAATGGAAATAATGTCATCTCTTATTCTTTCTATCTTCATAAAGAAAGTGGCTACAATATCTTCCTTGGTCATCTTAGTAGCCCTTAGTTCATTTTTCAAACTTGCCACTTTTCCAATGCTCTTGATGGTAAATATTTTTGACAAGGCTTTATACATTTCCTCGGCATGATCAATGTTTGCTATGAAGGGGACAATGTTGTCCTTTATTCCTTCCACCGTTAAAGTCATAGCCATAAATTCCAATTCTTTGAATTTTACCTTGTTTTCATCACTATACACTTTTGTAGGCTTCTTCACTTTGACATTTACCAAATCTAAGACCTTGTTATTTTCAAGGATGAGTTCAATCCTCTTTTTCCAATATCTATAGTTTGAAGCTCCTTCAAGCTTGTATCTCCCTTGATATTGTTAGACATCTTCCTTGAAGTTAGTGAAAAATTCTTTCCTTAAAGATTTTCCTCTAATGAACTTCTTGTGTTTCCTTGATCAATTCCGTGAGGCCTCCTTTTCCTTCTTTCTTCACCAAAGCTCTAATAGCATGTGAGAGAATCAGAAAGGTAGAAAAATTCTCTTTTTATTGATTATTTAGTTGTGATATTCTTTAAATCTTATTATATTCTTATTTTTTATTTCTTCTTATTTCATCAAGAAAATATAAAAGCAAAAGCACATAAATTAAGGACACCAAATGTAAGCTAACAACCAGGGGAAAACCTCTCTTTAGGGGAAACCCTAATCAATAATTTTTCCTTCAATAGTTTTTATGAGACTCTAGACCTTTGCTCAAACATCATGCACACCAAGCAACCTTCCTTTGATCCTTCCTCAATCTAGAAGCAACAAAAATAGTAACAACACTATGCAGCACTTAAATTCAACCTTAGAACTTCAACATTGCTTTTGGAACTTCAATATTGGAGGAAAGACTTCGATCTTGCTTCTAGGAGTTTCATTTTGACCTGATACAAATTCTCAAGGCACCAACACTCAGCAAAATAAACTTCAACCTATTCTTCACTTGGAAGCAACAACATGCAACAATTGGTAGCAATTGGCAGCAAAAAAATAGTGAGGGAATTTTATCTTCCAAACTAGAGCACTTGAGATAGAGAGAGAAACACCAAAAATTATATTTTACTTCAATCCTTAGCTTTTCCAAACTCACACTCCTTTTGACCCCTTCCTTGACTTCACACTTTTCCCTTGCAATAGCATATATAAAATTTTTGTGTGTGAGTGATTTCTCCAAATGAATTAAATCTCCCTGTATTTATAAGATTTTGATGAGCTTGAATTACTGGGCTTAAGGCCGACTTGTTGTGGAGGCTCCATAAATAATATTTGACTCAATACTTGACCTAGTTACATGATTCAAAAGCCCAATATTGGTTAATTTAATTTTTTATTAACTCTATAAACTCAAAATAAATCCTAAAAGTCCAAAATGGGGACTTTGACCTAAAATAATATGACCCAAGCACGAAACTCATGCTTTAATAAGTCATTTAATAAGAATATACAATTATTTTCTCTATTCTTTTGAAAATCACAATAAATATTGATTCAAATACAAATTATGAAGACTGAAGCTAGTTACTATCTTCAACACCTTCATTATAAATTCTATCCTCTTATCTATGTCTAGCATATCATGATAAAAGTTAAAAAATTTATGACTTTGAGAATAGAGATTACTTTAAGGCTATTTTAGTCAATCATTAACAATAAAAGCATGAATTTTAAAAACAGTAATGATGCTTTATTTTCTAATGCTACTATCCTGTAGAGATGTGTTTATTTCAGTTCTTCCACTTGCTTGATATAATTATTTTATACCTTAACTAATTGATTTTAAAATTGTATCTCAATTTGATTTTTTTCAATCTTGAAACCTTGTTGTATTTTCTTGGTATTTGATTTCATTTCGTAGTCTTAATTCATCTTCAATATATACAACTTTTGTTTAAGGTGATTAATTTTACTTTTATATTAATTTAGTTTCCTAAATAATTGAACAATAAACCACCTTCTTATTGTGGAAAATTCCCCAAGTGTTGATGTAGTCTCTTTAGCTATTTCTATTGGATCACTAGTGGGATGCGAAGTTGTTGTAGAAATTTATGACAAAGTTAAATCAAACTTCCTTTTAATTAGATCTTCTTATTATAGCTTTGAGTTTATGACTAAAATATTACTCCTTTAAGGAGAAAATAGTCTTAGTAATTGGTTCAACTTGATCAATATTTACAAATTAAGAAGAAGAATGCAAAAAATCATTTTCGATTGGAGTAACAATTCCAACCTAAGAAAAAACATGTGTAAGCTAAGTATCATTTATAGGAGTCTCAGTAGTATGATCAATCAAACCTTGATCCTATTTGTGAGCATTAATCATAGCTTCATATTTCTTCCTTGGGGCTTGTCCTTTCTCAACATTGGGTGTCATATCCAAATGTTGTTGTTTCTTTATTTCTAAAATATTTTCCTTAATTTTTTTTGCAAATTCTTCATGACTCACATCTTAGTTTTGTTGATGTTCTTTCTCATGGATGGCTTCATTTGAAATATTTGAGGCATCATTTCTTTGAGTATTATATTCAAAAAGGTTTTCACTATCTTCAGCTCCATCTTGTATAAACAACGGACTGACATTTTTCATTACTTGAATTTCTTCAAGGGAAGGACTTAAACATTACTCCTTTTCTACAAGAAGGATAAATACCTTTCTTCCCTAAAATATTGAAATATTTCATTAACCATAGGATATTTTTTTAAAATATCTTCAACAAGTCTTCATCAAAATAAATAACATCCTTATGAAACTGACCAAATAGAGGATTCTAATTATCATATATTTTAAAGTACATAAAATTATTTAAATTGGCATTGATAATAACTTCAGGATAGTACCTATAGAATGGAAATTCATATAGCATGATTTCTCTCGATGCCTCTACTTCCTCAACAACATGACCTATGTATTGAAGTGAATAGAGACCACTGTTTATAAGGTATGTCTGGAAAATATTCTTCAAGTTTTTAGAAAAACCTTTGGTGATTTTGATCCAAGATCATTCCACTTCCATGTCAAATCATTTTGACTATACCTAAGGGTTGTTTCATTTACCAAAGGAGTTGGTTCCCTAGTTCATGTAATTAAATGAAATTGATTCATTAATGTATTTTCCTATGTTTGTAAGGAGATTATAGAAAATATGTATTTAGGAATGAAATTGTAATTAATCTATTCCTATGAATAGATCTCGAGAATATTGAGAGAGTTAGAGAAAAATGAGGGAAGTTAGATATATTGGACGATATAGTGGATCTAGAAGTCCTAGATTAGAGGTTTAGGTGAGGATTCTTTGGATCTTAACTAAATCAATTTAGAATCCATTTTTGTAGAAATTATACAAACAACAGGTATACCAATGGATTCAATCCGATCATGCAATATACTAGAGAAAAATACTGAAACCTTCTACAATTAATTTGCAGAAAATAAAGGCAATCACACAATCACACCAAGTAAGAGAAAGAAGAAAATAAATCCGCAACACATATTTTTCTTGAAGAAAGCTTTCTGCTCAAAAACCCTCTATCTCTATTGTATAATGAACCAAGGAATCATGAAACAATTACAATGCACTCTTCTCACAATAGTCTGATGCACTCTACTAATTGTCTCACACTGATCCAGACAAAATTGGGCTAGTACTTAGCCAATTCTCAACCTTTCTTCAGCATTCCTTTCTCACACAATCCCTGTAGAATGAAATCCCTATTATTTAGGAATTTCATCCTTCCTTGAATGCACAAGTATCATGAGAAATATTGTGGTGTTTTTACTGCATCCGAGCAGTTTTCTAATAATACAACTGATAGTCAACTTCCCTTTAACCTTTGTATCAACTGGGTCTTCATGAGAACTGACATGCATGCAGCTATTAATAGTAAATCATCAACCACTTGACATATCACTACATGTGAATTAAATCTGATTTAATTCACTTGACCTCTCACTAGTGCAACAATGAGTTACAAATAGTTAGATTGACTTTAACTCACTTAACTGAGTTAACTGATTTCTCATGCATTAAACTAATGCACTAACTGCAAATTGAACTCTAAAACACACAGAATCACTCTGCATGCCTCACCAACCACCCTCAACTCAAATTTCATGAGCTAATTGATTCTATCACACTCAGTTAACTATTACAAGTGTTTATGAGATAAGATTACAATTTATTGTCCAATTTATTTAAGGGATAATTAAATTAGACACATTTCCAATTTATTAAATAAATTGGCTTGCACACTAATTTATTGCTTGGAACCATCATTGTGTGACATGTGGTCCCACACTAGTGTGTGTTCTGTCATGTTGTTTCTAGATGCCAATTTCACTATTTCTTGTTGCAAATTTCAGCACTCACTCAAAACAAGAGAGGAATCAATTTGTCCCGATCCGGTACCTTGTAACGTCCTTACATGTGCACATGCACCTATTGCATGCAACATGCAACTCTTGCTTGAAACATGCAACTCTTGCATGCAACACTTCTGTAGTGTTGTTCGTACATGCAACTCTTGCATGCAAAACTTCTCTAGTGTTGTTCGCATTTGCAACTCTTGCATGCAACACTTATGAAGTTGAATAGCCTCCAATAACTAAATTAGTATAATGCATTTGTCATCGGAGTCTTGTGACTGATACTAGCTACCGCACATGTCTACTAGACTCTTTGCATTGTTGACATCTACATCCATGCACTCTGCACTACTGCCAAATCTGATCTGCGCTCCAATATTTGACACTTATCACTTTGATTTTTGTCTTCCTAACATCTGACTGCATCAATCTAATCAATCCTTCCTGCTACTTTTGTACTGTGGGCTCCTCGTAGCCAGGTTCGATCCATGAGACACACCATCTCAATGAAAATTGCCCACTTTATTCTTGGGATTAATTTTGTACATTGCCCCACCTCACACCTGGAGGTATAGTTGCATGTACTCCCTCTGCCTTTTTGGCTCAAAATTTCCCCCTCCTGGAGGTCTCTTCTTGAGTGGAATCTTCCACTTAATCTTCTCTCTAATTCACCAATTGTGGCTTCTCCAAAACCTTTTGAGACTGCTTCTGAGGTTGCATGTTGAAATATGATTGGTCCCTCTCAACCACCAAATCACTAGCCACTTATTTTCTCCTCAAAGCCTCGCATGCATCCTCAACCTCGAGAGCATATAGGTTCTTGACTCTTATACGGATTTGCTTCACTTTTCCCATGGCTATGTGTTTAAGGAAAAAATTTCCTTTTCTAAACATTACTTCATAACCACGTTCTTCCAATACTGCTACAGAGACAAGATTCTTCCTTAGGCCTAGAACATGCATAAAATCTGCTAGTATGAGATGGGAGCCATTCCCCATTTGAAAGGAAACTGTACCTATGACGATAGCACTATACCTCTCATCATCTCCAAACTATATTCTTTGCTGGAGGTCCTTCTCTTCCAAGTCACTAAATAGATATCTATTCCATGTCATATGGAATGAGGCACCGTTGTTTAAGTACCACATGCAACCCATTACAATTATTTCCATGCATGCATTGAGTGTAAAATCAAGCTCAAGCTGTGAATCCAAGGCTTCACCTGCTACAACTGCAGGCTCCTTCTTGCTCGTCTTCTTCTGTGGATAATTTGTAGCATAGTTCCCATGATCCTGATAGTTAAAGCATCTAATCTTGGATAAGTATTTCTTGCCCGCTTCGCCTTGGGATTTCTTTCCCTTACTTGCCATGGCACAATTTTACTTGACATTAGTCTTGGATGGGGATCCATCCCTATTATTCTGCATGAATTATTCTTGTACCAAATCCAACCAAGGTCACTCCTAATCTGGTAACTTCTCCCTCCCATTGATAGAGTCCTGATAACTATGCAACCTCTTGGGAAGGCCTGGAAGTCTTAGGCTCAGCAAGTCATCATCTGATATAGTCACACCAACACTTCCAAGCTCATCTCGACATTGAGTGAACTTTGGAAAGTATGTTGGTACAGTCTCGTCCTCCTCCTTCTTGATTTTCTTGAGCTTTTCCTTCAACGCCAAATTCCTATGGTCGACGTTGTTCTAAAACTGATCTTTCAAGGCCTTCCACATTTCATATGGAATCACCTTGCCATGGATACTTAAGACAATGTGATCTCAAACTCCCTCTAATAAGATACTCCTCATACTTGCTACCTTATTTTGCCAAGCATTAAGAAGAGCAACATCTACTATTGCGGGCTTGGGAATATCATTATCAATGAATTCTTTCAACCCATTGTCCTCTAGAACTGCCTCCATTCTATCTTTCCATCCAATATAATTATAAATTTCCTCGAGTGCATATTCAAATTTTTATCCATTGAAAGCCATATTGATCCCCTTGTCACACCAATGAAAGTATCTACAAGTTTGAATATTTTTCAACACAAACTCAATTTCTTCTCCACTATTGTGATTTCAGGCACTCTGATACATGTATAAATTACACAAACAATATGTATACCAATGGATTCAATATGATCATTCAATATACTAGAGAAAAGTATTGAATCCTTCTACAATTAATTCGTGGGAAACAAAGATAATCAGATGATCACACCAAGTAAGAGAAATAAGAAAATCAATCCACAACACAGATATTTTTCCTGGGGAAATATTTCTGCTCAAAACCCCTCTATCTCTATTGTATAATGAACGAAGTAATCATGAGATAATTACAATGCACTCTTCTCAAAAGAGTCTGCTGCACTCTGCTAACTATCTCACCCTGATCCAGACAAAATTGGGCTAGTACTTAGCCAATTCTCAGCCTGTCTTCAACTTGCCTTTCTCACACAATCCTTGTGGACTTGTAATAAAATTGATAGTCAACTTCCCTTTAACCTTTATCTCAACTAGGTCTTCATCAGGACTGACATGCATGCAGCTATTAATATTAAATCATTAGTCACTTGACAAATCACTACATGTGAATTAAATCTGATTTAATTCACTTGGCCTCTCACTAGTGCAAAAATTAGTTACAACTAGTTAGACTGACTTTAACTCACTTAACTGAGTTAACTACTTTCTCTTGTGTTAAACTAATGCACTAACTGCAACTTGAACTCTAAAACACATAGAATCACTCTACATGCCTCACCAACCACCATCAACTTGAAATTCATGATCTAACTGAGTCTATCACACTCAATTAACTAATACAAGTGTTTATGAGATAAGATTACAATTTATTGTCCAATTTAATTAAGGGATAATTAAATTAGACACATTTCCAATTTATAAAATAAATTGGGTTGCAAACTAATGTATCGCTTGGACCCATCATTGTGTGACCTATGGTCCCACACTAGTGTGTGTGCTGTCATGTTGTTTCTGGATGCCAATTTCACTGTTTTTTGTTGCAAATTTCAACAATTTATGTGTAAAAAAATAGTTAGAATAAATAAAGAAATATAATAAGTGTGAGTATGTAGAGAGTGTGCGAGTGAGAGGTTTTTAAAGCCAAGAGTTGGTTTAGGTCTAGCATGGGTCAATTGATGTAAATCAAACTAGAGTGGCAATTTTGTAAATTTTGTGTTTACTCAGCAATATGGTATTTTTCCCAATAGCTTGTATGTTCGTATATTTTATAATTGTATGAGAGAAATAAAATATTTGTAGGAAAGACACAACTCAAGAGAGATAGTATGAGGATTGTATGCAGAGTTGCAGAACCTAAATAAAGCTTAGGAGGGATTAATAGTAATATATTTTGTAATATTTCTACATTAGCCTATAACTAATGGGAATATTAAAAAAAAAATTGTCACATTGATAGGTGAATAAATGGGTGGGGAGACCCATAAGACTCTTTATTTTGAATAAAACCACTTCTCATGTGAAAGTGGATCATATTTTCAGCTGAATAAAGCACCCTAAGGTGTGAATAGGGGATAAAACATATTGGCTCGGTCAGCATTGACCAAATCTACAACACTGTCATGGAGGAGTGTCCATCAATGAGGCATAGCTCAGTTTTAGATGGATATGCCTTGTGTGAAAGAGGTGATTTCATTGGAGGTGGTTTAGGGTTTGAAAAATATTGTCTTATAAAAGGAAGGGAATGGCAGCATTAGAGGTTGTTGATGATATGATATTTTTCTGAGTATATGGTCTGTTTAAACATATCTCATTCTCTAGTTCTTTAGCTGAGAATAATGTTGTTTAGCATTGGGTGTTCCTGATCGGGAATCCCACCTCTTCCATTGAGTAGATATTGGGAGAGTTTGTACCACATTTTCCACTATTTGGCTAAAGGCCAAGCTACTTATTTCAACTACAGCATAGATCCTGTTGAGGGTTTGACTGTTTTTGCAAGCTGCAGCAAGTGGAGATTAGATCTGTCAGATCTAGTCCATTTCAATGCTTATTTTCAGTGGAGGAGGGTTATACTTCATTGGGAGGACTGTATTGAAGACTTTGAGCATTATTTTCATATGTTCTCATGGGGCCAACTGTATTTTGATCCCTGCATCACAGTATAGATCAGGATCTACGTTATTTCTGTAGGTGTGTTTGTAGGGTGTTTCAGCTCACCAATTAGAGAGTGATTTTCTAGGTGTTGGGGATATGCCATTCACTTTAGAGATCTGTTGGAGGAGATCATTTGTATTTTTTAAATTAGATCAGATCCACTTTCCAGATCTGAATATTTCTATAGATCTGCAGTCTTAGATCTCAGATCTACGTCATGTACTTGGTATTTTGTTGAAAACCCTAAGGGGGATTGTTAGAGGAGCTTGTATAGTGTAGAGACCTGGTATAGATCTAGATTTTTGTCCACATACTTGCTCTAGATCTGATGTATAATATACATGTATTGCAGATCCAATAAAATAACTCTATTAGGCATTTGCAGTCTTTATACATGGTTGTAGCACCTCATTTTGAGGATTTCTTTCATTGTAGAATTGTATTTTATTATCATGCATCTTATGGGCCACTTTTAACATGTATTTTGATGTTTTAATGACAAATGGAAGGTATCCATATTGGCCTCCTGCTTAATAAAAGATGAACTGCGTTATTTTTCGACAGATTTGCATTCTATTGTTGCATTCCCCATTTGGGAATATTACAGTGGTATCAGAGCAACATCTTGGCACAGGTTGTGCTTCCTAAAGAGCCAATATGTATTTTTAAGGAAAGAAAAGACAGAAGAAGTTTGATTACAGTGATGAAAAATAAAACAAGGGTAATATCCCTTTATCTAGAGAAATGAAAGGGAAGAAGATCTCAAGACTTCTTCTCCAAACTATGCATGATCTTAAAAGAGAAATCAAGGGACTGAAGAGGGAAAGACATGAAGGCCCCTTAAGAAAATATTCACATGAAGAGAACCCCAGTTCTTCATGTTATCTGTGCAAGCTCTCAGCTACACAATCATATATACAATTTTATACTATGCCCAGATTTATTGCAAGAAATATGAAGGAGGAAGATGCACCAAAGGAGGAGACTTTGAGTGATTATATTCAGGAGTATGAATATCAATCTTGGAGATTCAAGGAGCACTTGAACTTCCAAGAGTTTTTCCAGCTCAAGGAGGAAAGGAGACCCAACAAGTACAATAGAAGGAGAAGAGGTAGATTCTTTCTGCCAAATTTTGATGAATCCTCCACAACCAAGGAATGGATAGATTAGCAAGAATCATATTTGGATCTACATCAAATTTTAGAAAAGGAGGCCCTTAAAGTAGCAGTGCTTCATCTCAAAGGTAAAGCTTATTATTGGTGGTTATTTGAATCCTTTTCATTAAATAATGCAAATATATCTACTTATGCAAGAATCACTAAGAGATTAGTGAAGAGATTTGATGTAAAACAAACTGAAACGTCTTTGATTGAGCTAGCAAATCATGAACATGCAAAACCCTTGCATGAGTTGGAAAGATCTGTTATGCCAACTCCACTTCAGATTTATATTGAAGGGGATAAAAAAATATGTGATACTTTTCCAAAGGCAAGATCCCCATTGCATGAAGATATTTCTTCTCAAATGGAATACGAGATCCCTCTTTCAAGGGAAGACCAAGATCTAGGGTTTCTCATTGTTAATGAGGTATCCTCAAAAATTGATGAGGAGAAAGAGCATGAAGGCAGTAACAACACTATCACTTCAGAGGAAGGACCATCACCACATAGGGTTGGGCATGAATTTATTGCTTCAAGAGGAGAAGCTTTTGCATCTTTGCAAAGGGTTCCCAAGGTGCATCATGTGACAGTATTATTGGGAAGTAACACCTTGATCCAAGGAGGAGAGAGGATGGATCAACATCCAAGGATGAGGAGGATGCACCCTTTTTTATTTCAAGGGATTTATATTCAGAAGAAGGAGACTGATTTATGCAGCAAAGAGAGGGACAAATCAGTCCACTCATTTATACAGTCTACTTCAGATTTTTATGTCTCTCTGTATGGAGGCATTCCACCAGGGAGACCCCCTGATGAGAAGATGAATAAAGTGTTCTCTCAACTCATGGAAGTAATGATATATTTGGCTAAGGAAGGAGCCTTGAGAGGAGCTACCTCGGTGCTAGGAATATTTGATGGTTTCCAAGGAGAGATGAGAAAATTTCTGAAATGGACTTTACTATCTTCCGCTCAACTACTTGGGCTGAAAATCAAGGATTCATAGATATGTGATGACATGAGAATGGTGTCAAATGGCCACTCCATAGTGTTGGGGCGGAAAATGATACTTCCACACATGAGAAATATTTCTGAATATGACAAGAGGGTATTAACACTCTTGTATTGATGGGCCAAACTAAGCAAGTTTTGGAAGAAAGAGACCTTTCAAAAGGAGGTTGACTTCCATGAACTTCAATCTTGTATTGAGCAAGACCAACT
The DNA here is from genome assembly GCA_034641835.2 of Pinus albicaulis. Taxonomy (NCBI): domain Eukaryota; kingdom Viridiplantae; phylum Streptophyta; class Pinopsida; order Pinales; family Pinaceae; genus Pinus; species Pinus albicaulis. Next base: position 788,164,237 of record CM076576.1, read on the forward strand.
GCAAGAGAGGTAGAAAAGGTGGAGCTACAACACTCCAACATGTGACTTTGGCATTGGGCATGTCAAAGAGGAGAATGATGATGTGACAGCTACTTCATTTCATAATTCTATAGCGATGTCATTATTGGGAAGCCTAGATCCATATTGGGAGTCCCAACTCTTGGTAGAATATTCCAAGAACCTCTTCACATGTAAGGTTCTTGATGGAAAAATGGAAGATAGGAGGTATAGAGTGGCTGATAGAGTCATTTACTTTCATGATCAAATCTATTTGACTAAAGAATCAAAGCTCAAAGATAAGCTACTATATGTAGCCTATGAGATCTTGCTTTCCACTCCCATTGATTTCATTAGAACATACCATATTATCTTGAATGGATTCATGTGGGAAGGCTTTGAAGAAGAGTTATATCGGCATTTTTAGAGATGCATGAACCATGAGAAGATGAGGAAGATACATGACTCTAGGAGGAGTCAATTCAGCCACCTCTTTCCTATTTTGGAAAGAGAAGAGATAGATCTATGCACCACTCCATTTGTATGTGGAGAAATGTTGGTAAAGAATATGCTTTTGTATCTCATGATTCATTTGATTATTACTTGTATTCCTTTACCATGTATACAAAGGTCATATCTCCTAAGAGGAGTCTTATTCCATACAAACTTCATGGCCAACTTTGGGCCACAATTTTTTTTGAATATGGCTACTCCCTTGAAGGATTATCTTTCATGATGGGTGCATTCCTAAGGAACCAAATATATCTGACACTTTCAGCCACGGTGAGATGACCTGGATAGTAAGTAGGTGGTGGGGAAACCACTTACCATATCACTATCTGATGCAGCCAGGAGATATACTATGTTAGTTTTCTTTGTGGGACTATGATTCACCTCCATCATTGTATTTGATTATTTATGTACTACTGGTTTTGATCCCACATGATGATGATGTTATTATCTTTTTTGGTGACATGATTGGAGGGATGACACATTGGTTGGATGTGTCCATTGGGAATGGAACTTCCCATATTTATTCATGCTTTAAGAGGAGGATGGGACATTATATGGCTGCTACACTACATCTTTTGTTTCCTTATGCAAGGGGCCATATGTTTGACTTATGTATTTGGGAGAAGCCTCTCACATGGGAGGATTTGTGGCAAGACATGTGTTGCTTGAATCATATTCAGCCAACACCTATTATCCTCTACTATTTTCAAGCTTTGGAGAAGCTTATGGTAGCAAGAAGGTGGTTTGGTGGCCACTTATTGTATCATGTTTCGAGGCAACAAGAAGGAGAAAAACGCTGGACTCAATGGAGGGACTATTGTCACCATCCATTATATCATATGACACTTAGTCCATGTTTATTTTGGAGCACATATGGTGATGATAATCTATTCATTATATGCATGGAGGATTTGGCAAGGAGACTCCCTAGAACTAATGAGGGGAATCATGAGGTTCTAAGTATCTTTTGGTTTTCATGAGGACTATATTGTTGCAACCCAAAATCAACAACTCCAAATTTATCATAAATGGAGGGAGAGGCATCGTAAGTTGAACAATATTACCTCTCATTTTCAGCCATGAAGCCCCTACACATTGCATAAGGAGGGGATTGGTGGCTATTTTTGTGAGCTACAAAGGATGGCTCACTTTGTTTGGGATGATAGCATGGAGATTTGAATTTCTCGTTGGTGTTGAAGCACCCAACATTCATCATCTCACATGCCTTAAGGAGACCAATGGACAATAGCTAACTCTTTCTATATTTCTCCCACTTCTTCATGATGACAGCTATTTGGTTTATTCACCAAAGGAAAAATTGTATTCTTGGGAGGAAACATATCCATTGGAGATTTTGCAATGTCCTTGTAGTTGCTTGAGGAAAAGAAACATTTTGGAGGGGAGGACTGTAATATTCCTACATTAGCCTATAACTAATGGGAATATTAATATATTTTTTTCACATTGATAGGTGAATAAGTGGGTGGGGAGACCCATAAGACTCTTTATTTTGAATAAAACCACTTCTCATGTGAAAGTGGATCATATTTTCAGCTAAATAAAGCACCCTAAGGTGGTAATAGGGGCTAAAACATATTGGCTGGGTCAACATTGACCAAATCTATAGTGTTGTCATGGAGGAGTGGCCATCAATGAGACACAACGTAGTTTTATATGGAGATGCCTTCTGTGAAAGAGGTGATTTCATTGGAGGTGGTTTAGGGTTTGAAAACTCTTGTCTTATAAAAGGAAGGGAATGGTAGCTTTAGAGGTTGTTGATGATATGATATTTTTCTGAGTATATGGTCTATTTAGACATATCTCATTCTATGGCTGTTTAGCTAAGAATAATGTTGTTTAGAATTGGGTGTTCCTGATCAGGAATACCACCTCTTCCATTGAGTAGTTATTGGGAGAGTTCGTACCACATTGTCCACTATCTGGCTGAAGGCCAAGCTATTTCTTTCAACTATAGCGCAGATCCTATTGAGGGTTTAACTATTTTTTCAAGCTATAGTAAGTGGAGCTTAGATCTGTCAGATCTAGTCCATTTCAGTGCTTCTTTTTAGTGGAGGAGGGTTCTACTTCATTGGGAGGATTGTATTGACGACTTTGAGAATTTTGGCATGTGGCTAACTGTATTCTAATCCCTACATCGTAGTATAGATCCAGATCTGTGTTATTTCTGTAGGTGTGTTTGCAGGGTGTTTCAGCTCACCAATTGGAGAGTGATTTTCTAGGTGTTGGGGATTTTCCCTTCACTTTAGAGATATGTTGGAGGAGATCATTTGTATTGCTTAAATTAGATCAGATCCACTTTCCAGATCTGAATATTTCCATAGATCTATAGTCTTAGATCTTATATCTACATCATGTACTTGGTAATTTACTGAAAACCCTAAGGGGGATTGTTAGAGGAGAGCTTTTATAGCGTATAGACCTGGTATATATCTAAATTTTTGTCCACATACTTGCTCTAGATCTGATGTGTAATCTACAACTATTGCAGAGCTAATAAAATAACACTATAATGCATTTGCAGTCTTTATACATGGTTGCAGCACCTCATTTTGAGGATTTATTTCATTGGAGACTTGTATTTTCTTGTCATGCATCTTATGGGCCACTTTTAACATGTATTTTGGTGTTGTAATGACAAATGGAAGGTCTCCATATTAGCCTCGTGCTTAATAAAATATGAACTGTGTTATTTTTCTGTAGATCTGCATTCTATTGCTGCATTCCCCATTTGGGAATATTACATATTTATGTACATATAGTTGGTTGCATAGAATCATAGTGTGCAATGAAGGAGTGAAATTGTAGAAGAAAAATTTAAGATTTATATCATACAATAGTGTTGGCTTGAGGGATCCTGACCCAGGTTTGGATTTAAGGTTTTCTAACAAACCCCTATACTACTGGGCATTTAAGCAATGACCTTCTTGCGTAGGCCAAGGTCTCACCCGAAGTAGTATGGGGGGGTGCTGGAACCAGGTTTCCACACCCTGAGAGGAGGGTTAATAAAGGTGGCCTTGCTAAGATCTATCAGATTTGCACAGAGGGAATCTTATCGCAAAACCTTTAGCAATATATGTGCAGAATGCGAAGTGCATAAAACCACATGTAGCATAAATAAGCAACTATTACTAATCAAATCTCAGTAATACCTATACATCCACATGCACATCAATAGTAATCAAGAAACTGAATCACCGTAATACCATAAACACAACATGTTCTTATAAGATATGATCAAGAATATTTATCATTCATTAGATTTTGAAATCCACTTATAGACCTAATTCCCTACCCACGCACACAACAAGTCGGGTCCACACACATCAGGACTGAGGATCTCTGCACACACAGCTAGCTAGTGTCCTTACCCAAATACAACCCAAAATAGATCTCAATCGTTCGAAATTAGCATCAATCAATCTTAGCCTACCTCTCGACTCAATCTACCCATCTACTTATAGCACCTTACCGTGCACTATCCTATGGTCCGCAAACCATGGTTTGTGGACTTGAGGTTTACCCTTTTGACCCATTACAATTCATTGGGGGTTTGACCCACCCAAAACCACCTTTGCTAGACCAAATGTTACAAAAATTGGACAAAATTAGGGCTAGGAAACCCTATTCCAATAGTCCCCCAACACAATATATTGTGACTCATCCCGAGTCACAGCGCCGGTGGGGTCTTCATCTGTTCCTTGAGCTGTTCTAGTGCAGTTATGAGCAAAGGAAAAATGTGAAGGCTTTACATTGTAGCAGTCTCCGTGATTTCCACCAGTTTCTGCGACGTTGATCCTTCCATAGTAGCGGTGACGCTTTCGAGAGTCTGGTTCAATTTTTTCACCTCCCTGTCTAAGTCCTGGGATAGCTTGAGGGTGTCATCTGAACATGGTGTGGGATGGTCACTGAGTACATGTTTCTTGTGTTGGAACCCCATAATTTATGTGCGAAGTGCATGGTGGTCCTGAGACAGGCTAAGTGTTGGGCTGGGACTAGAGTGGCCATCGTAACTTCTAGCTTCTCAAATTCTTGCTCCTTCTGCATTAACTCCTGATCGATCTCGCAGAGGAGAGGGTCGTGCTGCACTTGGGACCATAATTCCATAGTCTATTCAAGAAGAGTGACACCCTGATTGATCTGCGTCGTAATAATGGTCGTGGCTTCCGTAGCTAATGTGGCTCGTTGGGCGCGTACCTCCGGAGGGGTCTCCAGCTATAGCTTGGCCTGTAAAGATGTGAGTTGAAGTTCAAACCAGCCTTGTAACCTGTACCTCAATCTGGGATGCCTTTAGGGTAGCAACCAATCCATCGAACTTGGCTTGGGGCTCGGCCGAGGCAGGAATGACTTTTGGCATGTCCTCACAGAGTCTATTAACCAGTTGTTCTAAGGCAGCTTGTTGCGTGATGGTGGTGACGTGCACAACCTCGATTTGAGTGACTTCATCAGCTTGGGTTAGAATGGTGTGATCAGCTGTGATGATGTGCTGTTGTAGTCAGAGTTCACAGTGCTGGATTTTGCTGGTGACAATGGTCAACAATTCTCATAGTTGTGCACTGGCCAATCAGCCAACTTCAAGGCCAATGGAGGAGCATACCTAGACTTGGGTGAAAAATTCAACGGGTTCCAGGACAAAGGATGCATTAGGGAGGGGGAAGATCCAGATATATGCAATAGTGGCCAGGGCTATAATGAGGGCCAATGAGTCCATAGGGGTCTTCCTCGCTTGATCTACACTTGCTTAATTCTGCCTCGCTTGATCCACGCTTTCTTGAAGTGTGCCTGCTTTAAGTTGGAGGGCCTGCAGCATGGCTTGTAAAACATCTACAACAGCCTTTTGATGTTCCTCCCAAGTATTCCATTGATCAGAAAATGCAGCGCTGACAACATTGACAATCTGATCAAGGTGATCCTCCATGAGGGTAACTTCCGTGGTGGTGGCGGTCTTAGTGGCCTTACGTTTTTTTCTAGGCCATTGAGACAACTTGCGAGGCTGCTTAAGGGTGTGCAGGATGGATGTACGGTGTCATCAACATCGTTTGTGTGGTGATATGGTGTGGAGTTTGGTTCTGGCTACACGGTGGTGCTTCTAGGGGTCGCCTGTGGTGTGGATGATGGAGGCACGGAGTCTGCTATTGGGCCGAGCGAAATGGTAGGCTCGAAACCGGCGGCGCGTATGCACTTGCTGCATCTAGGGTATTTGGAGGAGCTACAACCTTCCACTCTGGCGACCAATTCGCAATCACTTGTTCAATTTTAGCCTCAGTAGTCATGTATGGAAGATCATGCCAAGTGTAAGCTTTTCGGGCCCGAATCTGCACATTGTGCATGGTTATCTGAAATGATGCTATTTTCCTATACTTTTCATAGATGCCAGGGGATAGGGGCTGTTGGGAATCAATGGCCGCATAGATAGCCCCATCGTAGAGTATCTAGAAGAACATTTTTTCGTCCACCCACTTGGGATCCTTCGAGTCCCACAAGTTGGAAAACCGTGCCCCTTCACACATGCCAGCCTCTAGATGGGGGAAGGCCACTTCTTCTAGTGTCTCCTAGGAAACTAAGATGATTAGTAGGATCAACCATGAGTAGTAGAATTATTTTCCCTACTCTTGAGCTTCATGCACATTGTTGAGAAATTCTTCAACCAGGTACTCGGACCAATTGTAGCAAACTCCCTTTTCGCACTGGCCAGTGATATGAATTACGAAAGCAGGGACAGTTGCGGCCTGAAATTTCTGCATCAATTTGCAGGAAAGTAGTAAAGTTCCCATGCACGTCCCTAGATCATTGATGGTATCAATCAAGAAGCCCTGCTTGTTGCAGTTAACCCCATACTTCTTCTGGACAACATCAACATTATGGAGCTCAAATTTCTTTCATGTTCTATCCCTAGGGTTGGGACCATTCATAGGGTAGCATCGATTGATATGTGGCCTTGAAGCCACAAGCAACCATCATGGAAAAGTGCCAACAGTTGGCGAATGATGGGGCTGGTTATGTTGTGGAGACAAAAATGGGTGAGGCACAATAAGTTCAGGATGCCTACCCTGGCTAATCCCTTTACCCAGACCATTGGCTCAACTTTAGGCACACCATCGTTGACCACCTATTCCAAGTAAAACTACAGGTCTAACAAAGGAAAAGCGTCTAGGTTCCCTAGGTCATGGTTGTTGAAGTTTATGTTGGGTATCTGTCCGAACATATCTCCCCACTGGGGCACTTCTTTGGGGACCAGAGGCATCTGAAGGTAGGAGTGAATGAAATCTATGTTGGGCATATGGGTTGTTGTTCTGCGTGGCTGAACATAAGGGGTAACCAGGTTAGCGGAGTCACCTGTAGGCCCTTTGCAGCGAGTGCCATTAGGTTCGGGGGTGCGATGGGCAATAATTTCTAAGGCACCTTTCGGGGTGAATGCCAAATTTGAGGGGAAGTATGAGGCTTCCCACTAGCCCATTTGTCTCTTTTTCCTTTCCCTTTCCCTTCTGAGGTGCTAAAGTCGAGCCAATTTCTTCCGCCGCAGGGGCGACCTCTCGGACCTCATCAGATCCTATTTCTTCAGACATTGTGTCACGTGGAGACACATTTGGGTTGGTAGTCATCATCCTATCTTGAAATATGAATTCAGCATGGCTACTGTCGGACAATGGATCTTGATCAGTCATGTGGAGGGAAGGTAGACATAAAAAATGATATATACTAGAGAGGCTGAGGTGTGGCAAAAATGAGCAACAATTGAATTCTGTAAAACAAACAGTCCTGAGCTTATAACGTCCATGAGGGAGAAATGGCCATCAGACCCTTAATTTCCTTCCATCATTATGGAAATGGTAAAAAGTCCTCGTAAATTGCCTCATTAATTGCTAGTTACCTATGTCTTTAAAGGGGGAGTGCAGTTTTCCATGCTCCCGCTCCGACTTAACGGCTAGTTTTGTCCATTGCACGTAGCACCTGCGCCTATCTCGCACCCTCCTGTGTTGCCAGTCTTGTGCATCACCCCTGCGCCCCATGTCTATGCATCCACCCTGCGTGTAATTTCCATGGTATAAATACTCTAGCCGTATAGTCATTTGATCGACACGGCGGAGTCCCAGTAGGGCTTTAGCCGACTTCCATTAACATATCCTGGTAGGGACTCTCTGCATAGTGTGGCCAGTCTGATCGCTCTGCCGTTGGTAATTTATTTGACCACATATAGACCTAACTAGTGCTTTCATAATTTCATAGGGTGTTTCGCAAACTGGATATCATATAGTAGGACCGATGCTTCCTCCGAAAAGTATTTTTGCTAGATATGGAGATCATGCCACACTTTCTCCTGTGCCTTCTTAACCTGTTGGTGAAAGTGGGTGATGAACTAGTCTTCTTCCAATGCTACCATCTGCACCAAGAACTCCTCCATAATGTCGGGATCGACCATATTTATGAAGGCTGAGATGTGCAAGCTAGGAACAATGTATTCCATAGGCATAACAACCTCCTTTCCATAGACTAGGCGGAAGGGTGTTTTTCCTGTGAGCTTCTTACACGTGGTTCTGTAGGCCCAAAGGATAGAGGGGATGCACATGTCCCAATAACTCTGTTGTGTGTTACAAACCTTGGTGAGCCCTTGTTCCAAAATTTTGTTGAATGCCTCTACGGTTCCATTCGCCTGCGGATGATATGGGGTTCTTTTGGCATGGTGGATCTAGAATTCCTGAGTTAGATCCTTAATTGTTTCATTAATGAAATGCGTCCCTCTGTTGCTCATTAGGACACTGGGGCACCCAAACCTGGTTAAAATATTCTCAAAAAGGAAGTGTGTCACTGTATTCGCAGTGCAGTCCTTGACAGCTCCAGCTTTGACCCACCTGGTAATGTAGTTTATGGTTGTAATGATATATCGAGTGCCTCTCTTCTTACCAGGGGGGTTAATGGGGCCTACGAAGTAAATGACCCACTTATCAAATGCCTGCAGGTCTGTTTGTGGTTGCAAGAGCATCTCATCTCGGTGCCAAGGTCTTCCCATCTGTTGGCACATGTTATAGGCTTTACAATATGCGTGGGAGTCGCTATGCAATATGGGCCACCATAACCCAGTTCTCAGTACGTTCTGCACAGTTGCTTTTCCGGCATAGTGACCTCTTGCCACTCCTCCATGGGCTTATGCTAAAATTGTTTGCCTTTCATGCTCTAGTACATACCTTCGCAGCACCTCATAAGGTCCTAGTTTGTACAATTGGCCCGCAATGATGGTAAAGTTAGTGGAAAGGGTGAACAAGTCCCTTTTATCTTGTACCTAGTAGTATGTAGGTGCCATCCCCATAGTTAAGAATTGAATAATATCTTCAAAGTGCTCATCAACCACCTTAATAGAAAATAGTTACGCATCGGGAAAGCCTTATTCTAGGTTAGTTGGATCTTCACCACTCTCGATTCGGGACAAGTGGTCTGGTCCAGCATTTAGTCTCCAAGGATTCAAAATTATCTCAAAATCATACTCCTGAAATAGTAGTAACCATCGGCAAATCTCCCCCCCAACACAGGCATATTGACTAGGTACTTCAAAGCTAAATGATCCATGAACATGTTGAAGTGCACTCCCAGTAGATAGTGCTGATATTTCTGTAGGGCATACACCATTGCTAGTCCCTTGCATTCAGTAGTAGAGTAATTATGTTATATGCTAGAAATTTTTCTACTAGAAAATTAAACCAGGTGGTCAATGTGCCCTTCCCCGGGCTATGTATGGATAGCGCCTAGGGCGATCCCTGAGGCGTCCACATGGACATCAAAAGCCTTAGCCCAGTCAGGAAATATGAGGATAGGTGCAGAGACCATATTTTCCTTTAGTAGCTCAAAAATATTTTGACACTCCACGTTCTAGAAAAAAGATACGTCTTTCTTTAACAACTTCTCCATTGGTGCCATGATCAGTGCGTATCCTTGAATAAATTTCCTATAGTAGCCAGTGTGCCCAAGGATGGAGCATAGCTACTTCTCAGTTGTGGGGACTGCTAAATTGATGATAACTACAACCTTGGATGGGTCAACCATCAATCCTTGCCAACATACCACATGTCCTAAAAATATCTCGAAAGGTACACAAAATATGCACTTCTTAATATTTAGGGAAATTTGGTGCTTTCTATAGGAATCTAGCATCATGCGCCGGTTTGAGATGTGCTTCTTTACCAATCCAAACACTATCCAATCATCGAAGTATGATTCTAGAATCTTGTGAATGAATTAATTGAACATTTCTGCTCAACTTAGTGTTCCTAAATTGATGTCATAAATTGTCAACCAGGGCTAGTAAATTGTTGAAGTGAAGTGCACTATATGTGCCTAGGTATCTGTTTCTCACTACGTTTTGTTTAGTGTTTTTCCAATGTTTTTGGTGTTGTGTTTTTATTCCAAGAGGAAAAGAACGAAGTGTTGGTAAAGAAAAGTTGTTGGTCACACTAAAACAGAGCAAAATCTATTCTAAACTATGTATGGCACTTGAGAACAGGAAATGAAAAACTTTAAAAAGAAAAATAACTCATAGCATGAACTCAATAACTCATAACATGAACTCAGTCCAATTCATTCATTAGAAATATGTTGGAATAACTTGAGAAAAGGATAAGTTTAATGCAATGAGGTTCTTCTAAGTAAACAACAATCTACAATATCACAGAGAAAATCTCACCCATGGCTAGAAATTTGTTGGAGCACATTTGGAAAAGATAGTCTGCAACATAGTGAAGCATTCTACTCTAAATTAACCTATGACACCGAAATTAATCCATTCTACAACTCAAAATATCACTGTTAAACCTCATTCAAGAATTAGAAATCTTTTGGAATAGGTTTGAAAAAAAGAGGCAGTTTTTGAAATTATGAAGAATTGCAGAACAGTCAAGACTTCAAAATGACATTACCAATTCTTGTTCCTATGATGATGAAGTATTAGTAGAAATTAAGAACAAGAGGGGTTTGTAAATAATGAAGGCTGTTAAGTCTAATTTAACAAAACTAGAATACAACTAACTAATAAAACTAGAAATACAATGGATATAACTGAACTAGAATGCAATCATTCAAACTTGAAATACAGTGAATAGAATTGAACTAGAGTTCCATTAAACTCTGGAGTTTTACAACTAAACTAAAATGAAACTAATCATTGAAATACTACAGCTATATCTCATTCGGTGTTAGTGGTATTTTGGAACAATTCATAGAACAAGACTGGCTGTAACATGTGATGTGAGTGAGCACAAAAGCATAAAATTCAGAAAAAATGAAACTAAGCTCTAAAACACCACAACTATGTCTCATTCAATGTTAGTGATATTTTGGAATAATTCGTAAGAACAAGACTAGCTGTAACAATAGATGTAAATGAGCATAAAACGTAAATTTCAGAGAACTACTTAAATTAGGAATGAAACAAGGCTAATGTTACTTATCTAAACAATATGCACAAAGCTTATCAGGCAGTAGGGGCCCTCTACCACCGGATTAGCACACAAATCTACTCAATATTGCTTCAGATATTGTATTAAAGTTTCTCTTCTTTCATTAAAGGAAAACGCTTCCAAAAACAAAGTATTACGGTCTTTTGAGATCTAACAACAAAACATCAATCTAGCTAATTGTCCCTCGGTCTTCCGAATCATTTTTATAAAATAAATACATAACTACCCTTGAGAGGAAATAGGAACAAGTGTATTTTTCAATCAAAATCAAATTAGAACTCTTGTGGAGGCCTCGTACTTTGCTGGAGACATCTGTAGAGTCCCTGTCCTGGTAGGAATCTGCTTCTTAGCTTTGATCTCTTCCACGTGCATAACAACCTGGAGATTCCTGCTCAGACTTTGTAAAGACAAATAAATGATGTGGGAGTGTTGTGGAATTCAACCATATGCATTTTTCCTTGAATTGACACCTATAACCTATGAGAACATGAAGATAGTTGCGGAATAGGCGACTAGCTACAGAATGGCTGCATTCTGTAGCTAAGTCTAGTAAAAAATTACTACAACAACAAAACCATGAAAATATAGCAAGTCAGTCATTGTATACATTCCTAAAGTGACTTTAATCAATCCTATTGATAATTTAAGCTTGTAATTGATAAGGGATAAAGGAAATGAAGTGAAATTTGGTGAAAGAAAAGGACATCTTTGGGGCTCAACATACCCCCACTGCAAAGTTTTTGCATGTCCTCATGCAATCAACTCATGTATTCTGAGACTTCTGCTAGGACATCTAGGCTCCTACCTCTACTTTTCTTGATATTTAATGGCCTCCTAGGCTTCCTTATGACCAACTTGAATCTCAAATTTATAAGTGCCGTGCTCAACTTTTTGTTTTTCTTCTTCAATTTCTCACTAGCCTTGTAGAATTTTTCCATTTGTAGAGAGAGAGTTGTATTCATGTCACTTTTCAGCTTAACCTGCTCCCTTAAAATGTCATTCTCATTCTTGATATTCCTATTGAGTACTTCTAACTCATATTTATCTCTTCTTAGCATATCAATTGCAGATTCTGGTGGGCTAGGAGTTCTTTCTCTACTTTCTGAGGCTCACTTCTCTAATGTCTCAATATAATTATAAATTTGTTGTTGTGCTGGGTCTATCTCCGGAGCTCCTTCATCAATATCCTCTTCGTACTGGTACTCAGGTGATCTAGCAGTTGGTTTCTCTTCATCCTCAATGTTTATGATTCCCGTTTGTCTAACCTTTGTTTTCTTCAATATACCTCTAAGCCTATGGCTTCGTCTTGGTTGAGATGGTCCTTCACGTCTCTCCTTGGCATACCTTCTTATCATATTCTCCTTTTTAAGCTATTTCTTAATTTCAGTCAATTTCTTAGAAATTATCTCCTCACTGTCCTCTTGTATGGACTTACCAGTTTTAGTTTCAACAGCTTCGGAAAATTTCCCTCTCCTGCTTCCTCCTGTAAGTTTGCCTTCAGATGGAGATTCCTTGGGTTCTTAAAAATGATTCCTCACTAGAAACTCATCCCAATTGTCTCCCACTTTTCTCAAATGATGTTCAATTAGGATTTTAACTAGGCCGTGGTGGTACAAAGTGGTTTCCATGAATTGAACCCTCTTTTGAACATTAGAGGCCATTCTCTTCAGATTATGAAGTAGGAAAAATGGTAAATTGATTTCTTCATCTAAGAAATGCATCATTAGCCGAAAATGATAAATATATAAGGTACCAAACCTTCCCTCACAAGTTATAAACTTTTGCAAAATGAGCAACATATTCCGCCATTTATTCTTCAGCGCTGAGCTAGGAATGCCCTTCTTAAAAATGGAAACATCCATACCTGGTGTTTTGAGCATTTGCCTCCATGCCTCATTATGAAATTCCTTATTTTTGAACCACCGTTCTCCTTGCCTGGGTAATTCTGCTGCTTCTACAATGAAAGCTTCTGTAATAGTGAATTTAACATCTCCTATTTCAACTTTTGCTCCATTGAAGGACCGTGCAAATGTTTTAGTTACTTCTTTATGAAAACCATTGAATTTTTCCAAAAATTGTAACCACCTAGCCTACTGTAGCATTTCTCTAATTTGTGGGTAACCCTCTAAGTATTTGGTTCTCACTGGTTCGGACCTTACTATGAGACCCATGGCCTCTCTTCTCAACCTTCAATTTACTGCTCTTCTATCCATGATGAAAATGGCTGTTAAAGAGTTGTTTTTACCCCAAAGGTGCTTTCTCTATTTATGCAGTAGGAATTAGCTACAGAAGGATGATATGGAGAGGTTATAGAATGAGTGAAATGTAGTGAGGGTGATTTACACGAATTAATGAATTTTAGAGCCATCTTGGGATAAAAGACCACGGAAAAATTTCATGAGAAATTCAAAATCATTACTGAATACTTCGGCCTAGTGACGTGATTGATTAGGTCACTTCAATTCTTAACCGTTAAGTTTTTAAATGATGATTTGATATGGCAGAGTGGAGGGGATTTTGTCTAATGTTTTTATGATAAGTTTAATAGGCATGATCAACACGAATAATTAAAACAACGTTTTGAATCATTAATGACTTAACTATACTATAAATTTCATATTTTGCCATCATAATAATTTTACAACTTTACCTTTGCCTTTCCTTTAATTTTTTGAGGTTTTGATATGCTTTGTCCTCCTTTGAAAATCATTGATTCTTTAGTCTTCATAATTCCTTTGATTTTTCTTGTTGTCATAGGTGTGCAGGATCAATTTTCTACTAAACAAGTGATTGCTGGATAGTTGCCTTCAGGATATCTAGCTGCAAAATGTCTGGCTGGCTGTAGAATGTCTGGTTGGCTGCAGAAAGTCTGACTAGCTGCAGAACGTACCTGTAGGAACTTTTAAACATGAAATGAAATGATTTGAAACATGGATGGAGTGTAGTATGAAATGGATCATGAAATATGGTGGAATAGATTAAGAGTGAAGTGAAATGTAATGGAGTGAAATGAATCACAAATGTGAAGTGGAATGAAACATAAAAAGTGGTCTGCAACTCATGATTTGTAACACTCAATCTGCAAAAAGAGATCAATTTTAGAAATATGAGATGGAAATGAAATGGACCATGAAATGGAGTGAATGAAGTATGGATGAATGGAGTGAATGAAATATGAATGCATGGAGTGAATGAAATATGAATGAATGGAGACATGATGGAGTGAGACTTATGATTTTGTGATAACTGCTTGCAGAAAAAGAACAAATTTGAAAAGCTAAAGTGTCAGAAGAATTCTGATTTTCACTTTATCTTTTCTGTATAAACATGCTAATCAGTGATTAGTTTTCATTTTTCTACTTTATTTTATTTTTATTTTTATTTTTAATTTTTTCATTTGAATTCAGAAAATTCAACTAAGTTGATGAAGAAGAAAAATTCTTCTTCATTAACTTCACATTACTGTTTTCATGGAATCTCTTGACAAATTCTTCTCTTGAAAGTGGCTTAAGAATACAGCTTCAATCTATGACCATTTACAAGAAAATTGACCTTCTCTTCATCTATTGTCCTGATTTTTATTGCTCCATTGTCAAAAATTCTCATAATTTCATATGGCCCAAGCCAATGTGTTTGGAATTTACCTTGAAAATCTTTGAACTTTGAATCAAACAAGAGAGCCCAGTCACCTTATTTGAACTTATTTTCCTTGATGTACTTATCATGCCATCTAGTCCTTTGCTGTTGGACTATGCTTGTTTTCTGGACTGCATCCTGTCTGATTTCATCCAATTCATTAATCTGCTCCAATCTATGCTTTTGTGCCTCTGTTAGATCAAGTCCTAGCTGAACTGCCATTTTAAAAGTTTGAATCTGAAACTATATGGGAAACAAAACTTGCTTTCCATAAACAATTTCATAGGGATTATGACCTGTTCTGCTTCTCCATGTAGTTATATAGGCCCACAAAGCGGAAGTCTGTCTGCCCAATCTCTTCTATGTAAATGAATAGTCTTTGTTAGGATTCCTTCAATGACTTTATTGGTAGATTCCACTTGACCATTTGCTTGTGGATGATAGGGAGTAGATTTTCTGTGTCTGATTTTGTACCTCTCCACCATTTATTCCACTAGCCTTGATGGGAATTGAGCTCCTTGATCTGTAACAATTTCCCTTGGGACACCAAAACGAGTAAAAATATCTTCAAAAATAAAATTAACTATAGATGCTTCAGTAGCAAAAAGTAATGGCTTGGCCTCTAACCATTTGGTAACATAATCAGTGCAAAATAATATATATTTATTTTGTCTTGATGGAGGAATAATAGGTCCTACAAAATCTAAAGCCCATTTTTCAAAAGGTTCAATATGTACCTGAGGCTGCAATGGCATCTCACCTGAAGGAGAAGGTTTCCCTACCCTTTGGCAACTCACACCTTTTGACATACTCTTTAGCATATTTAAAAAGGAATGGCCAATAATATCCTAAATGAAGGACCTTATAAGCTGTCCATTTATCAACAAAGTTTCTACCACAAGGTTCACCATGACATGCCTTGAGGATCTCAGGCATCTAATCTTCTCGAACACATCTCTTAATGATAAAATCTGGACCTGTTTTGTATAACTCATTAGCAACCCATGAATATTTTTCACTGTCATAAATGATCTTTATTTTGTCTCTTGCATTCATTATTGAAGGAAATTTCCCTGAAAATAAATAATTAGCAATGTCAGCAAACCAAGGAGTTTGAGTAGAAATTGCAAAAAGATATTCATCAGGGAATTGATCTTCAACTGGAGTGTTGTCTTTAATGTTTTGGAGTATAGATAGGAAATCAGCTACTGTGTTTTGTTTTCCAGGTCTATCTAGAATGGTAATTTTGAATTCATGTAAAAGAAATAACCATCTTACGACTCTGCCATTAGTAATTGATTTTTTCATTAGATATCTAATTGCAGAGTGATCTGTGTGAAAAAAAGTTTCATAGCCTGTTATATAGTGTCTAAATTTGTTTATGGCATGAGCAACAACTAGAAACTCTTTTTCAGTTACAGTATAATTTAACTCTGAAGGAGTCAAATTTTTACTTGTATATTAGATGGCATAAGGAATCAGGTCTTTTTGTCCCAATACTGCTCCTAAAGTTGTATCTGAGGCATCTGTTGAAATATGAAAAGGTAACTTCTAGTTAGGTCCCCCTAAAATAGGTGCTTCAGAGATTTTTGTTTTTAGGGTCTCAAAGGCTAACTGGAAATCATGATTCCACTTGAATTCACAGTCCTTGGTAAGTAATTTGAAAAGTGGAGATGCTATCTTGGTGAATTTTTCTATAAACCTTCGATAATATCCTGTAAATCCGAGAAAACTCTTAACATATTTTTGACAACCTGGAATAGATAAGTTAGAGATGACTTCAACTTTTGACTCATCAACTCTAATCCCATCCCCTGAAATGTGATGTCGTAAAACAATTCCTTCAGTAAACATCATAAAACACTTCTCATGACTTAGCGAAAGATTTTCTTGTTTACATTTCCTAAAAACTTTTTCCAAGTTTGCTAAAGCTTCTTCAAATGTGTTTCCATAAACTGTGAAATCATCCATATATACCTCTACACAATCATGTATTAGATCTGAAACAATTCCTAGTACCGCCCTTTCAAATGTTGCAGGTGCATTGCATAGTCCAAATGGCAATACTCGGTAAGCATAGGTACCCCAAGGACAGGTAAATGTGGTTTTGTATTGATCTTAAAGTGATACTTGGATTTTGTTATAACCACTAAACCCATATAAAAATGAGAAGTACTTTTTGCCAGCTAATGTATCTAATACCTGATCTATGAAAGGTAGGGGAAAATTATCTTTAAGAGTAGCTTTGTTTAATTCTCGGTAGTCAATACATACCCTCCATTTACCATTTTTATTTGGCACAATTACCAAAGGAGAAACCCACTGAGTATCTGAAATGGGATAGATAAAGTTAACATTTAACAATTTCTGCAATTCTTCTTTAACAATTTCCCTATGATTTGGATTCATCTTTCTCTGAGGTTGTCAGATTGGTTTACAATTTTCCTCTATGTAGATGTGATGATTGAAAGGCTTGGGGCTTATCCCTTTCATATCAGTGTACTCCCATGCATATGCAGAAGAATGTCTCTGTAAGATCTTGACTAGCTCTTCCTGTTGAGATTTCTCTAGGTTCTTGTTTATGTTTAAAGTTTTGCCTGGAAATATCTCAATTGTAGAGCTGCCAAATTTATCCATGAAATAAAAAGACATCTGTCTTGATGATAAAAAATCAATGTTGGAGTCTTCTTGAAATTGTTCATATTTGTATTTCAAAGAGGATTCAATGTTTTTTAAGGTATTTAGACTCTGTCTATCTTCACTAATTTCTGAAACTGTGAAGAGAGGTTGTATGTCTTCTTCATCTTCAATCCACCGAGTATCATATAATTCTATAATTGTCTTTGCTGGGGGATATAAGGTAAATTTCTTGGTTGAAATACCATTAGAGATGTACATATCACCAGATCTACAACTAATGAAAGCATCAGCTGTAGCTAACCAAGATCTTCCTAATATAATAGGCTGCCCTCCTAAATTATTCTTAGGATTTAGGATCATAAAATCCACAGGATACTCCCAAGAATCTAGGGACACTGGAATGTCTTCTATTACCCCATCAGGTTTGATCACAGATCTGTCTGCTAATTGTAATAATGTGGGTGTAAAAAGAAGATTAGGGAGTTTCAGTTTTTCCATGATTTGTCTACTCATGATATTGATTGCTGCTCCTAAATCAATAAGTGTGTTTTGGATTTCAGTTCCATTGATGTATATTTTAACAACTGGATTTTCTGGGTCTAGATGCTTTGGAATAGAAATCTTACTCATCATGATATCTGCTATTTTTCCTGCCAGTTGAATTTTCTTTGTCTCTCTTATTCTTTTTCCTGTTTTCTTCATGCTCAACTCCTTTATTGTCTTGGATAAGATTGGAATTTCCTTGATATCTTGCAATAATGGGATCTTAATATAAACATTTCTTATCTCATCTAGGAAATCATAATTAGGCACCATAATTTGTTTTTCTACACCCCTATCAATTTGTAATCTTTCTGGAAAGGGAGGTGTAGAAGTGGATGTTGATGGCTGCTCTAATATCGGAGTTGAAATTATTGGTTCTTTTTGTTTTTATTTTTCAATATTTGGGTCTTGAAAAGATGTGTCTTCTTCAAGACTTTTATTTACCCGTAGAGAATCTTCCTCAGAGTTGTTTTGCTCTTGTATTATTACAGAAGGTTTCCTCTTTTCAAGTATTCTTCTAGACCTAAGTTGAACATCATTAAGGTTTAAATGAGTGATCAAATAGGTTGGAAACTGTTGGCCTTCTATCATGTATGTGTTTTGAGGATTTTTATTGTTGGGGTTTGGTATGGGTTGGGCAGGAAACTAATTTGTTTTACGAGGAAATGGTAATGGAAGTGGTGAATTTTGATGTTGTGGAATTTGATGATTCTGTTGAGGATTTTGTTGAAAATTTTGTTGAGGAGGGAAATGTGGATATGGTGGATAGGATGGTGGATACTGATAGTACTGAGAGTATCTTCCATAGGGATTTTGTGCTCCTTGTGTCCAAGTTTGAGATTGATTTTGAAATTGGGGCCAAGGTTGCTGCCAAGAATTCCAATTTGGTGGGGGTTGATTATACAGTTGATCATGGAATCCTTGTGTTTGAGGTCCTTGCTAAGGCCTCCTAGAGACAAAATTGAGAGATTATGTGGAATTTTTAGGATTTTCTTCTTGAAAGATAGCTTTAAGACCAGGAAGTGAAGGAAAACTCTTGGTCTCATGTTTTTCTGAACAAATTACACAGGTCTCTACTACTTTTTGATCCAAAGGGCACTCTCTCAAGGCATGCTTCTTTCTACATATGGGACAAAAATTTGCTAAGGCGTCAGATTCAGATTTTTGCTTGTTTTATAACTTAAGGGTGTCTATTTTTTCACTAAGACTCCCTAAAATATTAGATTTGAATTCATCAAGCATATGTCCTATTTCTGCCCTACTTACTGTCCCAGAATCAGACTTACTTGCCCTTGCAAGAGCAGGGTCTCTTGGTCCTTTTATAGTTTTAGATTTCCCTCTTGAAAGGTTAATACATAATTCAGCTATTTCAGGTAATGTGAGCTAAGATATATTCCCTTTTCCCATCATGTTAAGGATATCTAACCATTAATCCCTAATTATCTTCAATAAGAGAGCTTTGAAAGTCTCTTGGTCTAATTTTTCCATTTTTTCCCTCTTACTGTTATAGTTAAACCTCTCCAACAAATCTTCCAAATTTTCATTCTATTTTTGTAACATTTTAAACACTTCCTCCTTATGGTTGACTGGCATACAGTAATCCAAATACCTCTCTAAAAATTCATGTTTCATGTCTTCCCATGTCATAATAGAACTGTTGATCAAACTCATAAACCATTTTAATGCTGCTCCTTTCAATGTTGAAGGGAACAGTTTAAGTTTTTGGGCATCTTGTAAGTAATCATAGGTTCTACATAGGACTTCAAATTCAAATAGGAAGGTTTCAGGATCTTCAGTTTTCAGTCCAGAAAAGTTTGGAAGGATAGAGGGTGAAATGTTTTTCATAGTTGCATTGGTTTCTTCATCTACTATAGGAAACCAAAAAGAGCTTCCCATTTCCCTTCTACCTCTTCCTCTGCCTCCTTATTCACCTCTACTTCCTTCTCCTTCTACACCTCTACCTCTACCTCTACCCCCTCCAAATAGTGTGTGTTCTCCATTAAAAACTCCTCCTCCCCCTTCTTCTGTCATATTTGATTCTTCTGTGGAAGTTGAAAAGCTTATGTCTCTAGCAGGGGTTCCTGAATCTTCTTCTAAGACAGGTTCAATGGGTAAAGTGGAAGGTATTTCTAATGGAATATCTGATCTTAAGTCCTCTAGAATTCTAGGATCAGTAAAGGATGGAATGTGGGTTTGAGTTGGAGGTGTGTTGGCTCTTGGTCTCAGTGGAAAAAGTGGTGCTCTAGGAATCAAGCTTCTGCTTCTTATGAATCTACCCCTTGAATCTCTTTCTCTACGCATATCATTGTTTTTGGGAGGTAAGAAACAAGGCTGCCTAGTTACACTTCCCCGACAATGACGCCAAAATGTCTACTCAACTTAGTGTTCCTAAATTGATGTCATAAATTGTCAACTAGTGCTAGTAAACTGTTGAAGTGAAGTGCACTATATGTGCCTAGGTATCTGTTTCTCACTACATTGTGTTTAGTGTTTTTCCAATGTGTTTGGTGTTGTGTTTTTATTCCAAGAGGAAAATAACTAAGTGTCGGTATAGAAAAGTTGTTGGTCACACTAAAACAGAGAAAAACCTATTCTAAACTATATATGGTACTTGAGAACAGGAAATGAAAAACTTTAACAAGAAAAATAACTCATAGCATGAAATCAATAACTCATAACATGAACTCAGTCCAATTCATTGATTAGAAATATGTTGGAATAGCTTGAGAAAAGGATAAGTTTAATGCAATGAAGTTCTTCTAAGTAAACAACAATCTATAATATCACAGAGAAAATCTCATCCATGGCTAGAAATTTGTTGGAACACATTTGGAAAATATAGTTTGCATCATAGTGAAGAATTATAATCTAAATTAACCCATGACACCGAAATTAATCCATTCTACAACTCAAAATATCACTGTTAAATCTCATTCAAGAATTAGAAATATTTTGGAATAGCTTTGAAAAAAAGAGGCAATTTGTGAAATTATGAGGAATTGCAGAACAATCAAGACTTAAAAATGACATTGCCAATTCTTGTTCCTATGATGATGATGTATTAGTAGAAATTAAGAACAAGATTGGTTTGTAAATAATGAAGGCTGTTAAGTCTAATTTAACAAAACTAGAATACAACTAACTAATAAAACTAGAAATACAATGGATAGAACTGAACTAGAATGCAATCATTCAAAATTGAAATACAGTGAACAAAATTGAACTAGAGTGCCATTAACCTCTGGGGTTTTACAACTAAACTAAAATGCAACTAATCATTGAAATACTACAGCTATATCTCATTCGGTGTTAGTGGTATTTTGGAACAATTCATAGAACAAGACTGGCTGTAACATGTGATGTGAGTGAGCACAAAAACATAAAATTTAGAAAAAACGCAACTAAGCTCTAAAAAACCACAGCTATGTCTCATTCAGTGTTAGTGATATTTTGGAATAATTCGTAAGAACAATACTAGCTGTAACAATTGATTTAAATGAGCATAAAACGTAAAGTTCTGAGAACTACTTAAATTAGGAATGAAACAAGCCTAACGTTACTAATCTAAATAGTATGCAAAAAGCTTCTCGGATAGTAGGGGCCCTCTACCACTGGATTAACACACAAATCTACTCAATATTTCTTCAGATCTTGTATTAATTTTTCTCTTCTTTCATTAAAGGAAAACGCTTCCAAAAATAGAGTATTACGGTCTTTTGAGATCTAACAACAAAACATCAATATAGCTAACTGTCCCTCGGTCTTCCGATTCATTCTTATAAAAGAAATACATAACTACCCTTGAGAAGAAATAGGAACAAGTGTCTTTTTCAATCAAAATCAAATTATAACTCTTGTGGAGGCCTCGTACTTTGTTGGAGACATCTGTAGAGTCCCTGTCCTGGTAGGAATCTGCTTCTTAGCTTTGATCACTTCCACGTGCATAACCACCTGTAGATTCTTGCTCAGACTTCGTAAAGAGCAATAAATGATGTGGGAGTTTTTTGGAATTCAACCATATGCATTTTTCCTTGAATTGACACCTGTAACCTGTGAGAACATGAAGATAGCTACGAAATAGGTGACTAGCTACAAAATGGCTGCATTCTGTAGCTGAGTCTAGTAAAAAATTACTACAACAACAAAACCATGAAAATATAGCAAGTCAATCATTGTATACATTCATAAAGTGACTTTAATCAATCCTATTGATAATTTAAGCCTGTAATTGATAAGGGAGAAAGGAAATGAAGTGAAATTTGGTGAAAGAAAAGGACATCTTTGGGGTTCAACAAAAACCTTACCTAAACATAGGAGATAAGTAGAATCCTTCTTGCCAAGAGAACCATTAGCTTGTCCATACAGCCTATCAAACTATTGAAACCAAGTGAATCATTCTTCTTTGCAATTTTTCATCTCAAAGTTTGCTATAAAAATTTTTCCCAAAGCATCTTTGATAGTGTTGGTGGTGAACCATATTTCTCTTAGAAATCCACCTGGCGACTCCACTAGTTCATCCTTTTTGTTTTGACCATCCTTCACATTAGTAGAGCCCTAGAGAGGCCATCCATTCAAAACAATCAAAAATACCATCCTCTCTAAACTCTAGACCCAAAATCTGGCTTCACGAAGAATCAACACCAGATCTCATCCAGACCCAAATCCCCCTATCATAGTAGATGACCCAGAGAATATTTTGTGGAAAGCTTCTGAAACTAGAAATTTAGCTACCGATAGGTCCATCCGTAAAGCAAGACTAGTACCTGAACATCTCTCTGCCTTGCAGGATTCCCCCTTTGACTTAAAATCAGCAAAAATCCTTTTTAGAAGCAAGTCATAAAGTAAGATAGACTTTGACGATCTTAAGCCCCTAGATTTACCACAGAGTCCTAGTAGAGAAGCCTCACCTACGACACCTCCCGACTTTCAACTTCTCCATCACTTTGGCTCCTACCATCCTAGATCTGCTCAAAATCAGATCACTAGTCCAAGTACATCCACCACACCTATCCAAACCACTACTGTTCGAACCACCTCAGCTCATTCCTAAAGCCCTCATTTTGTACATCATCCATTAGCTCCCATCAAGGCAGCCTGGTACGCACCTTTGGTGTTGCCACAACCTTTGGCTCCCTTACAAAATGACTATCAAGCCAAAATCCCACACTTTACCAGATTTGAGGCTATCACAGCTCAACAACATGTAGATAGAATTAGTGATGCCTTTGAATACATGGAAATAGAAGACGAGACCATCAAAATGAGGATGTTCGCCCAAATCTTGGGCGGAGAACCCAAAAAATGGTTTAAGATCTTAACTCCAAACAACATCCACAATCTCCTAGAACTCTACCAAATCTTCATAAACAAGTGGGAAATCCAAAAGAACCCCATTCAAATCCTGTCAGAGTATAAAAATCTAAAACGGGAAAATGGGGAAAGTGTCCAGGGATACTGCACTAGGTTCAACAGTGTGTATAACACCCTCCCACCTCACTTCAAACCCCCACTTGGTTCAGCCTTGGCAAAGTTCCCCAAGGGTTTTGAACCAGACATGACTTATCAGCTAAGAGACAAGGACCCCCTTTCCTTAGAGGAAATGCAAAAAGTAGCCATAAGGGTAGAAGCCAACTTAGCAGAGAAAAGAGCTAGGACTAGATCAGAAAAGGGAGTCACCTACCATGAAGATTTTAACCCCTCGGTATTTTCCTCAGATCCTAGAATAGATGGCCTGGTCAAATCCATGAAAAAGATGTGGGAAAAAATGAGTGAAAAATCACCTCTTAAGGACAACCAACCAAACCCTCAAAACTAGAACCAAAGCTTTAGAAAAGACCAGTCTCAAAATAAACCAAGAGGAAAGGACTAGAAAATCAGACCATCCTTCAGCGAGAATTATGTTGATGAAGTTGATAGGAATACTGAACCCATAGATGAAAATCATTTGAACCTCATAGGTTCTGATATCAAAAGTGAGGTCTACCTCATAGCAGAAGAAAAAGAGTTTTTCTCTCTGAATCAGGACGAAACCAACGATGAAGATCCCGAAGATCTTGCCGTAGATTTTCAGAATTCCATTATAGAAGCTCACAGGCAGTATAACCTTAGAAGCAGAAAAAACCAAGAAAACTCCAAGAAGGGTAGCCCTGACACTGCTAAAACCCCTGATACCATCCTTAAAAAAGCCATGGATAGCAACAAAATTGTGGTCAAGAAAGTTTACCAAAACAAAGATAAAGCTATTCAAACAAGTCTTGGCTCAGATACTCCTAGTACCTCCACAAAGACTCCCGAGGTGGCTGTGTCAAACAAGGTCCAGAATCAAATTCAGTAAATTAAGAACATAGAAAAAGTCATGTCCGAAAAAGCTGAAACAAATCTGTCCAAACTACAAACTCCTTTTAGTTTCGAAGGGGAAATTTCCAAAATAAAAATTACCATACCCCTTACTGAGCTAATAACTGTAGATAGGTATAGATATCAAATATTCAAAGTTTTTGATATAGGAAACGAGGCAGATACTTTAAATCTAACTGATGACAAACCCGAGCTCTTATTCGGCCCCAAAATAGAAGGTGAATACCAAGAAGGAACTATTTCTCCTTTCTATGTGAGTTTGAACATACAGGACAAGATATTACATAATGCTATGTTAGATTCAGGTGCCTCCCATAACCTCATGCCTAAAGCAATCATGGAAAACCTAGGACTAGAGGTAACTCAACCTTACAAAACTTGTACTCCTTTGACTCAAGTCAGGTCAAATTTTTAGGTCTAATAAAGAACCTGGGTTTTTCTTTAACACAAATACCAGAAAAAAACCTAGTCATGGCCGTAGTAGTGGTCGATATCCCTCCTAAGTATGGAATGCTACTATCAAGGGCGTGGGCTGCCAAAATACAAGGTAACCTTCAAATGGATATGTCATTTGCTACCATCCCAGTTTTCAACCAGACTAGGAGATTATACTGAGAGACTCACATGAAATACATGGTTAGCAACTGGGATAAGCCAAACAATACTCCCATTTATTCCATTCATTCCAATTTATATTCTTTTATCTTATACAATGAAAGTGATATAAACAAGCAGATAATAGAAAATGAAGAGGTTTTCAAACCATCAAAAACATATTTCCCATTATTGGATGTAGAGACTAATGACCAAAGCTCCAAGAAACCTGAAAAATGGCTTAGTATCATGTATGAAAAGGAAGCTCTTTGGAGTATAAGCTTTGATGGTTCTTGTGGAAAAACTGGTTCGGGGGCCGGCATCTGGATACACAATATTAATGAAGGTCATTCTTTCAGGTTAGAGTTCCAATGTAATAACAACATTGCAGAATATGAGGCCCTTCTCCTTGGTCTGCACATACTTAAGGACTTAGGCACCAAGAAAGTGTCAGCCCAAGGAGATTCAGAACTTGTAATCGGGCAAATCAAAGGTGAATATTCAGCAAAAAACCCAAAACTAAGAGAATACAGGAATGTAGCTTTAGACATCCTCAAAACCTTCGAGAAGTATGAACTCACTTATATTCCTAGAATTCAAAATAGCCTAGCAAATGAGCTCGCCTTTTCTGCAAGAAATGGCCAAGTACCATGTTCAAGTGAGAAATATAGTATTTAGGTCTAACATCACCCTACAGTACCAGATAATATTGACCACTGGAAAATATTCAAATATGATGATCAAATTGATGATTTCTTACAATATAAGAATGAATTTGAAATAACCAAAACAAACATAGAAAATGAAGAAAAGAAACCTGGCAAAAATCAAGATCAAGAGCCAAATTTACCTTCTTGGACAGATGTAAAGGTGGTCAATCATTCATATGAAAATGATATAGGAGAGGACATGGACCAAAGGAAACTTGAAGTTCTGCACTGTGAAAATGACACCATACCCAGAGGACTTGCACCTTTAGAAGAGTTGTTTGATTTTAACGACATGGCCAAAAAGCCAAAAATGGAATCTACCGAGGTCGACATAGAAGAATATAACATAGGAAGCCCGGAAGAACCAAGAAAGATCAAACTATCCAAAACCCTCCCTCCTCACATAAAACATAGGTACATCAAGATGTTTAAAGAATTTAAAGATGTGTTTGCATGGGGATACCAAGATTTGAAATCATACGATACCAGCATCATTCAACATAAGATTCCCCTCAAAGAAAACCAGAAGCCTTTCAAACAAAAGTCAAGAAGAATAAACCCAGTATTACTACCGTTGGTTGAAAAGGAAATAAAAAAATGTATGATGCTGGGATAATAGTGTCCCTCAGGTACTCCGAGTGGGTTTCAAATCTAGTATCAGTTAGGAAAAAAACTGGTGAGATCAGACTTTGCATTGATTTCTGAAACCTGAATAGAGCCTGTTTAAAGGAAAATTATCCATTGCCCAAAATGGACCACATACTTCAAAAGGTAGTAGGTGCTAAGAGGATATCATTACTTGATGGCTTTTCTGGTTATAACCAAGTGTTGGTTTACCCCACTGATCAACAAAAAACAACTTTCACCACACCTTGGCGCACTTTTATGTACGTTAAAATGCCCTTTGGATTGATGAATGCCGTCGCCACATTCCAAAGATCCATGGACATAGCCTTCTCAGAAGAGATAGGTTATTTCATAGTCATATATCTTGACGATATTACCGTATATTCCAAATCAGATGAAGAACACCTGGTACACTTAAGAAAGGTTTTTAACAAATGTAGAAAATATGGTCTATCCCTAAACCCCAGGAAAACACTTTTCAGTCTAGAAAAAGGAAAAATCCTAGGTCACATCATTTCGGAAGAAGGAATAAAAATAGACCCCTAGATAATCGAAGGCATATTTCAAATAAGTCACCCCAGAAACATAAAGGAGCTGCAATCCTTTATCAGAAAAATTAATTTCTTGAGAAGATTCATCCCAAATCTTGCCGAACTTCTGAGAGATATCACAAATATGTTGAAAAAAGAGGTTGAGGTTCAATGGACTACAGAAGCCAAAAAATATTTTGAACTAGTTAAAAAGGCCCTAAATAAAACACCAGTATTGATAAGTCCTGATTTCACCAAAGATTTTTACATTTTTTCGTTTACCTTAGAACACACAATAGCTGCCATGTTGTTACAAAAAAACACAGCAGGGTAGGAGCAACCCATTGCCTTTTTTAGCAAATACCTGAGAGATTCTCCCTTGAAATATAACATCATGGAAAAATAGGCATTTGCATTGGTAAAAGCACTGAAATATTTCCGAGTTTACATCTTGCATTCTCATGTCATTTATTTTTTTCCTAATACCATCGTCAAAGACATACTAAACCAAGATCCCGATGGTAAAAGGGAAAAATGGATTACTATCATCCTAGAATATGACTTAGAAATCTGACCTACCAAACTGATTAAAAGGCAAGGACTTGCAAGACTAATGGCTGAATCCAAACTCCAAGCTTTAGATATAAATTTTTTTGATACCTTAGAAGAACAGGAAGAATGCACATCCCCTCATGTTGAACAAATGTTTCTGAATTCACCTTGGTATGTAGATATTCTTTTTGTATTATTTTATCTAAATTCTCCTCCAACTTTATCAAAGACAAAAGCAAGATTTCTTAAACAAAAGTCTTTAAAGTTTTGCATTATAGATGGTCTTCTATATTGGAAAAATCCCACTGGTATGCTGCTTAAATGTTTGCTCAAGTTTTATGCAGAGAAAATTATGCACAAAATGCATGAAGGGGAATGTGGGGGCCATCTCTACTAGAAAACCACAGCAAACAAAATCCTTAGAGCTGGTTATTATTGGCCTACCTTATTTCCTGACACTCACAAGCTAGTTATGACATGCCATAAGTGTCAAATTTTTGACGGCAAGAAAAAGCTTTTACCTTTTCCCTTACATCCCATCATAGTCGAAGGACCCTTCCAGAAATGGGGTCTAGATTTTATTGGGGAAATTCACCCTTCCTCATCCACTCAACATAAGTGGATCCTTACAGCCACCAATTAATTTAACAAATGGATCGAAGCCATACCTTCTAGGAACGCCACCGATTCAGTCATCATCAAGTTCCTAGAAACCAATATCCTATCTAGATTTGGCTGTCCTAGAAATATCATTACAGATAACACCACTTCCTTCTCCTCCAAAAGAGTAGCTGACTTCTGTTACAAATATCACATTTCGTTAGGACATTCCACATCTTATTAACCTCAAGGTAATGGTTTAGCCAAGTCCTCTAACAAAATCCTAGTCAACATCATAAAAAAACTTCTTGAACAAAATCAAAAGGCATGGCATGGAAAACTAGTACACGCACTATGGGCTGATAGACTAACCACCAAAAAATCCATAGGTATGTCTCCTTACCAACTAGTTTATGGCATATATGCCATTTTCCCAACATCTTTAGGGGTTCTAGTAATGAAGCTATTGCAAGAAGTTCAAATAGAATAAAATGACATGCAAAGGAGGGTAAATCAGACTATCCATTTACAGCAAACAAGAGAAGAAGTTTACCAAAAGGCTTAGTTAGTGCGAGAAAAAATAAAACAGATTTTTGACAGAAGGGCTAAGGAAAATGATTTTCAGATTGGGTACAAAGTGTTAAAATGGGATTCTAGAAGAGAAGACAAAGGTAAACATGGCAAGTTTGAAAATTTATGGAAAGGGCCTTTCATCATCAGCTCAGTCAGCGGAAGAAATGCCTTTTTCCTGCAAGAACCTGATGGGACTGAAACTTTGGGGGGTCCTGCGAATGGCAGGACATTAAAGAATTATTTTTGTCAAGAGCTCCAATTTTAAAACACTTTCAATAATTGTATATACCATTGTTTAAAAAATAGATAAAAAGCAGAAAAGTAAAAAACAATAGAAAAATAGAAAAAGTGGGCAGTTTGAAAAATAGAAAAAAGGCCCCATGTTCAAAAAATAGTCATTCAAAAAGCGCGCAAGTCTAAATGTCGCTACTAATGCTCAAATGTCTTATTTAGTTATCTAGCCTAATCATAGCCGAACATGTTTTAAATTTATTTACAGATAATTTAGTAAGTGAAAAAGATGGTCAACATTGTGTAAGCTTGACTTATCAAAGAGAGTAGATTAGGAAAAGATACTAGTTCCACATGCTCAAAACAGAACCAAAGAGGGAAACGGGAATGAGAAACAAATTGTGCATCCTAGCCCTGTTTTTCTAGATTTCATTTCTTTTGCAAAATAATATTTGTGTGCAACTTGTCTTTCGTGCCGCAAGTACATGACAAATCAGACTTTTTAACCCTGATTTGATCATTTTTCAATTTCATGTTTAGATTAGAGAACAAAATCCTGTCAAACATATTAACCTTGACAATTGATCTAACATAGGTAGAGTAATGAAGGAGTTCATCAGCTTAATCTGAACTCCCGACAGATATAAGTGTAGAACTAGATAGGTTCATTTTTAAAAAAAAAAAAAAAATTGTTAGAAGGTTGCTAGTCCAAATGCACCCAAAGGAAGAAAAAAATGTTAGGAAAGATAGTGGGGTAGGTAGAAATATCATTGATGCTAATCATGCTGTCAAATTTCAGAAATAACATCAAGGAATAATGAAATTTGCACCAATGGATAAGGCACTAGTCTTCATAAGCCAAAGATCTGAAATTTTTGACACCTCCTGAAAAGGAGATGCCCTCCCCAAATGGAGCCATTGTTAGTCATCAGTATTTTTCACTTGTTGGTGATGACTAGTTATAAAAGCCAAGTTTTCTAGCAACTGATCTAAAAATTTTGTCAAATTTTCCAGCTGGAAAACACCCATAAACATTTTTTTCCCTCCTACCTTTTAAATCTGCACATGATGAGATGAAACCTCATTATCAGGCCCTATCTAGCCTCAGCCATACTAGATTGTCCATTAGCTGCAAAAAAAGCAATCCAAATCTATCCAAAGAAGTCTCCCCTAAGTTAGGTAGTGGCGCTCTAGGCATTCCTCCCTCAGCAAAATATCCTAAAGCCAAAGAACCTCTATCTGCTACAGACCAGTCATAACAGACCTTCCTATTCTGCAAATAAGGTTGGTTATACCCTTAAGTCATGCCACTAATAAACCCTCAAGTCTCAGCAATACATGTACCATAGGTCAAACTAATTTTAGGTGGTTTTACAGTGTTTAATGGATCTTTCAAGAATAGAAGTATACCAGCATCCCAAAAGATAGTATTTATCTCCACATGAGAAGACCACTGCTTCTTATGTGATTCTGAGCCTGGAATGTAGCTACAGGGAAGAGATTTGTTTCATTAAACTCTTGCGATCACAGTGAAAGCATGAAAAGACAGTGAAAGGAAAAATAACATTGTTAAAAGATGATAAAATGGCATGACTGAAAAACCTCCTTCATCTATAAGAAGAGGGATTGAAGACTGAAGAAACTCCTTCATTTTATAAGTAGAGGGTTGAAGACTGAGAGTGCCTTCTTCATCTATAAGCAGAGGGCCAAGGGTAAAGTTTGATTTTTAGAATTACAATGACTGTAAGGCAAATTTCTGGGATACAGAGAGACAACAACTAAGGGTTTTTGAATAAAAATAATGTTTAAGGCAGAGGAAAAGTAGTGGTGCTTTTCAAATATTGTTTGCATAAGCTCCATTGTTATTGAGTTACAATATGAAGCTAATGGTTTGATCATCAATGAAGAAATATTATTGAGTAGATGGCCAAAGGAGTCAAACAGTCTTGGGCTCAAACTAACTTCTGCCATCATGTAAAAGGGAAACCACTATTAGTATGTTCATCAAACATTCTTCATTTGGTTAAGACAGAGGTTGAAAGGAAACCAGGCATTTGTCAAAGTAGGCCTCCTTCATATATAAGCAGAGGGCCAGAGAAGTGATTGAGTTTAGGGTTTTTACTGACTCAGAGGAAAATTGTAAGAACAGTAGGAGACAGTTGAAGGTTTCTGAACAGAGCAATGATTTTTTTCAAAAGAAGGATTATGGCACATGTTTCAAGTTCTGGAACAACATTCAAAACCATTGAAGCATTCCACTTCTACAATGAAGGCTTGCTCCTTATAAAAAGAGTTCAAAGATACCTGGCTATTGCATTTTAAGTAAAAGAGAAGTTTTTAGAAGAAGTGCCCTCTTGATGGATAGATAATAGTAAAAATTAGGTGAGTACAACTAGTTTTCACCTCACAAATCAAAGAAAATTCATTTGGAGAATACATCTACAGTCCCTATGTGGATTTGAGCCAGGTTCCCTCTAACAAGCAGATACAATCATAAGGAGCAAAAATTGTCAATCAAGTTTTAAAGAGATAAGTCATCTCCTTGCAAAATGGCAAAAGATGTTTCACCACTCATTGGTATGTTTTTGAGCAGATTTTCCATTTTGAAGATGTCATTAAAAGGTCAGCAGTGACAAAGTTTCCTTTTTTAATAATAAAGCACTGTGAAAAGAGTTTGGCCCTTGAATGATTTTCTTATAAGAAGAAAGAGTCATATCTACCAAAACTGGCTAGAAAGCATGCACAACCTTTTTGCCAACATTATTTAAAGTATGGGACCCTTATATCACGTTCAAAGTCACTTTGGTTTTGTTTTCAAATAAACAAAGGCAGTGGTTTTAAATAAAGAAGCCTTCAAAACCATCACAAATCAAACTCAAGGGTAGTTGGCTTTTTGCGTTCAAAAGAGAATAAGGAGATCGTTGCAAGCCATTTGACATTCTCAAAACACAAGCAACACTTCCCTTTGCTGTTCACTAGACCGAAGAGGAAGTTTTCGAGCAAGTTCACAGAATTTTCAAGTGTTTTTGACTGCGTGGCATGCATGGAAAAGCGCACAACGCGTTTAGGTGAAGTTTTACACAGAGGTTGCGTTGTTATGTGGTGCACCTGCAACAGCGCGCGGCGCGCCTGTAGGCACCGGTCACGACTGCCCATCGTCGACCCGACACCTTTCTATTGCGCGACGCCTTCCCTATTGAACGTGCCGTGCATGTTTTAAATGGTCAAAGCACCTCCAACAAGCTTTGAAAGCTACTCAAAATCCTCAAACAGTGGTTTCCATCGATATTCGAGGTATTTTATGTGCCTCCTTGGTATATTCAAAATTCTAAAAGGATTATCAATGTTGCGTTTTTCAAAGAATAAATAATGGTGAAAAAATGAAACTCTTGGTGTAAATCAAGGTGTGTTGGGGTTAAAAAGTTTTAAGAATATAGTTACAGTTGGTTGAAAGTGAAGTGGTCATTTTTTGTTTCAAACAACCTAAAGCTACCTTCGAACAGTGATAAACCATGAACACTGTTAGCTATATGTAGTGGAGAAAACAGTGCTTAGGAGGGTCGATATTTTTGTTTAAAACTCGAGATTTGCTGTGGTTTATGATTGCTCAAGGTGAACATAGTGAATGTTACACCATTTTTTGTTCATCTAACCTTTCATCATTATATGGACCCAAGTACACCATGTAAGACCAGTTTTACCCCAAGTAAAACTGCTTTCACTATGTTAATTAGGAAACCCCAAAAGGAATAATTAATTAAACCATAATTTAATTATTATTCCCTGTCATGTTTAACCCAAAAACAAAGAAATTAATGAGATAAACCCATAGTTATCTTATTATTTTCTAGGAATAATTATTTAAATCTTATTTAGATAATATTCCTTGTTAAATATGACCAAATCAACCACCATTAATCAAATAAATCATTATTTATTTGATTATATCCCAACCACTTCTTTAAAAAGATAAATAAATCATTTATTTATTTATTCTTCACTAATCAAGGGATTTGACCCAAGTCAAAACACCCTTTCCCTCCAACAAATAATAATAAAATATTCCATAGAGGTGGATCTAGATTTGATTAACATTATTTTAATCATGCACCAAGATCTAGAATGACCCAATTTTTTGTTATAAATAGGAGGGTTTTCCCCATCATTCTTCACCTTTTGTTGCCTATTAGATCACTCTGGATCTATACACTTGGTCTCATTCCTACCATTTGCTCCCATTGAGCTCTATCTTCTACATTGGGTTTTCTACATCTACAAGAGAGAGAAAGCTTAGATCTGAAGTGCTGAGGACTACAAAGAACCCATCCTATTGAGGAGATCTGGATACACCTTCTTGTTTCCTCCCAGGTGCCCTGTAATATAAAAATTCATTCAAAAATCGTGTTCTTGTCTTGTCTGTTGGATGCATGGAGCAAACTCTTTACTTTACTGCCTAATGTCTTTCCATTTATAGATCTGTTTGTTGCAGCGTTTTAACTACTAATCGCATATCTGAAGATGTTTGGCAGCCTCTATTGTTGTTAGGGCTATTAGTTATGCGTAGCTAAAGTGGTTCTTTTTCGTACACTTCGACGAAGAATTCATACTAACAAATGGCGACTCCACACGGGTTTTAAATTACGACCGCTGTCGTTTTTCATTTTCCTGCATATCCAGCTACTTCAGGCCCTAGGGCTTCTTTTCAACTGCTTAGTTTTCCTCTTTTATGTCATTTTTCTCACATAAAACCCTAAAACGTTAAAATTTCTAACTTCCGTGTGTTTCTGGCCCTATTGCGCAGGTAACCGACACCAGCCGCACCAGAGACGACAACTTTTCTGAAAATCGCCGCCGAGACAACCGACCAGGGGTCGACTCTTTGGCCCCCAACTCCGCGACCTCGGACCTCCGGTGTCGCACTTTTCAGCCTCGTTTTCCGCGACCTCGCACTCGTACCGAGTCGAAATCGCGACGTGACTTTTTCAGCATTTTTCCCGCACTTTTTCTCGGTTTTGCCGCGCCCCCGGCCAGGTCTTCTCCACCGTTCCCCACCCCCGCCTCGACCAAGATCTGATCTGTTTTTACTCATCTAAGTGGGAACCCAGCCCCTTAGGGCTTTAGTACCCTCCACTTTTTGTGGAAGAGTTTTAGCTGTTTCAGCCGTCGGTTTCAAAGCTTCAGCCCCCTCTTTTCCAGATCTGTTACCTTACTTTCAGATCCATCAAAATCAGCCTCTTCTCCTTTCAAATCACCTCTTGTC